>JARQOC010000008.1:14414448-14804706 GCA_033576535.1 Allobates femoralis
CAATTCCCCACACACAGTATAATGCCCCACAACCCCACACACAGTACAATGCATCCACAGCCTCCCACACATAGTACAATGCCTCCACAGCCCCCACACACCGTACAATGCCCCACAGCCCCAAACACAGTATAATGCCCCACAACCCCACACACAGTACAATGCCTCCACAGCCCTACACACAATACAATGCCCCCACAGACCCTTACACACAGTAGAATGCCCCACAGCCCCATACACAATACAATGCCCCACAGCCTCACACACACAGTACAATGCCCCCACAGCCCCACACACAATATAATGACCCCACGGCCCCCCACACACAGTACAATGCCCCCACACACAGTATGATGCCTCCACACACAGTACAATGCCTCCGTCCCACACATACAGTACAATGCCCCCACAACCCCACACACAGCATTATGCCTTCACAGCCCCACACACACAGTATAATGCCCCACAGCCCCATACACACTGTAGAATGCCCCCACAGCCTCCGACACACCGTATGATGCCTCCACAGCCCCACACACAGTATAATGCTCCTACTGTACACAAATGTGTTTCCAGTGACCCCATTCTCAGCCATAGAGTCATCATTGTTGGGGACACAGACATGGGGCTCTGCACAATGTTTACATCATGGTGATGAGAGGGTTAAAAAATGTTAAAACTTCTTTTCCACTTAACTAATGGAAACAAAACCGAGAAAGATGACTGACAAAAATGTGAAAAATGTGAAAAAAAAATAAAACTTTGTGATTGAATAGTAACTGGATGACATCAGCGACCTGCGAGGAATCAGATTCCAGACATACGTGATCATAATGACGTTACTGACAGGGTTAATCATCAATCTCTGGGAAAACAGACCGCTCATACTGACTGCAAAACAGTAAGTAAGTACACCCCATTACTATAATAGCAGAGTGTGAGTGGGAACATTCATCTGGGCTGTGGATACAACTGTAACAAACCCTCAGCTGTAAACTAAGCAGTAGATCTGTACAGGCCCATACAGGTGTGAAGCAGAAGAATGAACCTGTCCTGTATCTCATTGCTCCTGGGATTGTATGATCTCCTTATAACGTGGAAAACTGTGGCACCGTATGGCGGCAGCTAATTGGTCCCCGAGGCAAATATGTCATTAAGCTCAAATAACATGATACTGCTGGTGTGTTCAGTGGGGTGATAGGCAATAGGGTCTGAGTCAACTGGAACTGTTACCTCCGAACAGGATCCCAAATGTATCATCATCAGCTGCCCATTGGGACTATGAATACTAAGAGGACTCTGCTGACCCTACCCTCTAATGATAATGAGATGACTCTGCTGACACTGCCCGCTAATGATAATGAGATGACTCTGCTGACCCTGCCCACTAATGACAATCAGATGACTCTGCTGACCCTGCCCTCTAATGATAATGAGATGACTCTGCTGACCCTGCCCTCTAATGATAATGAGATGACTCTGCTGACCCTGCCCTCTAATGATAATGAGATGACTCTGCTGACCCTGCCCTCTAATGATAATGAGATGACTCTGCTGACCCTGCTCTCTAATGATAATGAGATGACTCTGCTGACCCTGCCCTCTAATGATAATGAGATGACTCTGATGACCCTGCCCTCTAATGATAATGAGATAATTCTGCTGACCCTGCCCTCTAATGATAATGAGATGACTCTGCTGACCCTGCCCTCTAATGATAATGAGATGACTCTACTGCCCCTGCCCTCTAATGATAATGAGATAACTCTGCTGACCCTACACTCTAACGATAATGAGATGACTCTGCTGACACTGCCCGCTAATGATAATGAGATGACTCTGCTGACCCTGCCCACTAATGACAATCAGATGACTCTGCTGACCCTGCCCTCTAATGATAATGAGATGACTCTGCTGACCCTGCCCTCTAATGATAATGAGATGACTCTGCTGACCCTGCCCTCTAATGATAATGAGATGACTCTGCTGACCCTGCCCTCTAATGATAATGAGATGACTCTGCTGATCCTGCTCTCTAATGATAATGAGATGACTCTGCTGACCCTGCCCTCTAATGATAATGAGATGACTCTGATGACCCTGCCCTCTAATGATAATGAGATAATTCTGCTGACCCTGCCCTCTAATGATAATGAGATGACTCTGCTGACCCTGCCCTCTAATGATAATGAGATGACTCTACTGCCCTGCCCTCTAATGATAATGAGATAACTCTGCTGACCCTACACTCTAATGATAATGAGATGACTCTGCTGACCCTGCCCACTAATGATAATGAGATGACTCTGCTGACCCTGCCCTCTAATGATAATGAGATGACTCTACTGCCCCTGCCCTCTAATGATAATGAGATAACTCTGCTGACCCTACCCTCTAATGATAATGAGATGACTCTGCTGACACTGCCCGCTAATGATAATGAGATGACTCTGCTGACCCTGCCCACTAATGACAATCAGATGACTCTGCTGACCCTGCCCTCTAATGATAATGAGATGACTCTGCTGACCCTGCCCTCTAATGATAATGAGATGACTCTGCTGACCCTGCCCGCTAATGATAATGAGATGACTCTGCTGACCCTGTCCTCTAATGATAATGAGATGACTCTGCTGACCCTGCCCTCTAATGATAATGAGATGACTACTGACCCTGCCCTCTAATAATAATGAGATGACTCTACTGACCCTGCCCTCTAATAATAATGGGATGACTCTACTGATCCTGCCCTCTAATGATAATGAGATGACTCTGCTGACTCTACCCTCTAATGATAATGAGATGACTCTGCTCACCATGCCCTCTAATGATAATGAGATGACTCTCCTGACCCTGCCCTCTAATGATAATGAGATTACTCTACTGACCCTGCCCGCTAATGATAATGAGATGACTCTGCTGATCCTACCCTCTAATGATAATGAGATGACTCTGCTGTCCATGCCCTCTAATGATGAGATGACAATGCTGACCCTGCCCTCTAATGATAATGAGATGACTCTACTGACCCTGCCCTCTAATGATAATGAGATGACTCTGCTGACCCTACCCTCTAATGATAATGAGATGACTCTGCTGACCCTGCCCTCTAATGATAATGAGATGACTCTACTGACCCTGCCCTCTAATGATAATGAGATGACTCTGATGACCCTGCCCTCTAATGATAATGAGATGACTCTGCTGACTCTACCCTCTAATGATAATGAGATGACTCTACTGACCCTGCCCTCTAATGATAATGAGATGACTCTGATGATCCTGCCCTCTAATGATAATGAGATGACTCTGCTGACTCTACCCTCTAATGATAATGAGATGACTCTGCTCACCATGCCCTCTAATGATAATGAGATGACTCTCCTGACCCTGCCCTCTAATGATAATGAGATTACTCTACTGACCCTGCCCGCTAATGATAATGAGATGACTCTGCTGATCCTACCCTCTAATGATAATGAGATGACTCTGCTGTCCATGCCCTCTAATGATGAGATGACAATGCTGACCCTGCCCTCTAATGATAATGAGATGACTCTACTGACCCTGCCCTCTAATGATAATGAGATGACTCTGCTGACCCTACCCTCTAATGATAATGAGATGACTCTGCTGACCCTGCCCTCTAATGATAATGAGATGACTCTACTGACCCTGCCCTCTAATGATAATGAGATGACTCTGATGACCCTGCCCTCTAATGATAATGAGATGACTCTGCTGACTCTACCCTCTAATGATAATGAGATGACTCTACTGACCCTGCCCTCTAATGATAATGAGATGACTCTGATGACCCTGCCCTCTAATGATAATGAGATGACTCTGCTGACTCTACCCTCTAATGATAATGAGATGACTCTGCTGACCATGCCCTCTAATGATAATGAGATGACTCTGCTGACCCTGCCCTCTAATGATAATGAGATTACTCTACTGACCCTGCCCGCTAATGATAATGAGATGACTCTGCTGACCCTACCCTCTAATGATAATGAGATGACTCTGCTGACCCTGCCCTCTAATGATGAGATGACTCTGCTGACTCTAACCTCTAATGATAATGAGATGACTCTACTGACCCTGCCCTCTAATGATAATGAGATGACTCTGCTGACTCTACCCTCTAATGATAATGAGATGACTCTGCTGACCCTGCCCTCTAATGATAATGAGATGACTCTGCTGACCATGCCCTCTAATGATAATGAGATGACTCTGCTGACCCTGCCCTCTAATGATAATGAGATTACTCTACTGACCCTGCCCGCTAATGATAATGAGATGACTCTGCTGACCCTACCCTCTAATGATAATGAGATGACTCTGCTGACCATGCCCTCTAATGATGAGATGACAATGCTGACCCTGCCCTCTAATGATAATGAGATGACTCTGCTGACCCTGCCCTCTAATGATAATGAGATGACTCTGCTGACCCTGCTCTCTAATGATAATGAGATGACTCTGCTGACCCTGCCCTCTAATGATAATAAGATGACTCTGATGACCCTGCCCTCTAATGATAATGAGATAATTCTGCTGACCCTGCCCTCTAATGATAATGAGATGACTCTGATGACCCTGCCCTCTAATGATAATGAGATGACTCTGCTGACCCTGCCCTCTAATGATAATGAGATGACTCTGCCGACCCTGCTCTCTAATGATAATGAGATGACTCTGCTGACCTTGCCCTCTAATGATAATGAGATGACTCTGCTGACTCTGCCCTCTAATGATAATGAGATGACTCTGCTGACTCTATCCTCTAATGATAATTGAGATGATTCTGCTGACCCTACCTCTAATGATAATGAGATGACTCTGCTGACCCTGCCCTGTAATGATAATGAGATGACTCTGCTGACCCTGCCCACTAACGATAATGAGATGACTCTGCTGACCCTGCCCACTAATGATAATGAGATGACTCTGCTGACCCTGTCCTCTAATGATAATGAGATGACTCTGCTGACCCTATCCTCTAATGATAATGAGATGACTCTGCTGACCCTGCCCTCTAATGATAATGAGATGACTCTGCCGACCCTGCTCTCTAATGATAATGAGATGACTCTGCTGACCTTGCCCTCTAATGATAATGAGATGACTCTGCTGACTCTGCCCTCTAATGATAATGAGATGACTCTGCTGACTCTATCCTCTAATGATAATTGAGATGATTCTGCTGACCCTACCCTCTAATGATAATGAGATGACTCTGCTGACCCTGCCCTGTAATGATAATGAGATGACTCTGCTGACCCTGCCCACTAACGATAATGAGATGACTCTGCTGACCCTGCCCACTAATGATAATGAGATGACTCTGCTGACCCTGTCCTCTAATGATAATGAGATGACTCTGCTGACCCTATCCTCTAATGATAATGAGATGACTCTGCTGACCCTGCCCTCTAATGATAATGAGAAGACTCTGCTGATCCTGCCCTATAATGATAATGAGATGACTCTGCTGACCCTATCCTCTAATGATAATGAGATGACTCTGATGTCCCTGGCCTCTTATAGTAATGAGATGACTCTGCTGCCCCTGCCCCTAATTATAATGAGATGACTCTGCTGACTCAGCCCTCTTATAAAAATATGATTACTCTGTTGACTCTGCTCTTTAATAATACTAGAATGCTTCTGCTCACCATTCAATCTCCATTGAAAAATGATACAACTCTGCTGACCCTGCTCTCTAATGGTAATAAGATGTCTCTGCTGACCCTGCTCTCTGATAACGAGATAACTCTGATCACCCTGTACTCTCCATTGAAGTGATATGACTCTGCTAACACAGGTCCTCTAGTGATAATGGAATGGCTCTGCTTACCCTGTCCTCTACTAATACTGAGATGACTGTTGAACCTACCCTCTATAAATGACTCTGTCCTCATCCTCTGCTTACAGCTCTGTCCTCGTCCTCTGCTTACAGCTCTGTTCTCGTCCTCTGCTTACAGCTCTGTCCTCGTTCTTGGCTTACAGCTCTGTCCTCATCCTCTGCTTACACCTCTGTCCTCATCCTCTGCTTACAGCTCTGTCCTCGTCCTCTGCTTACAACTGTCCTCGTCCTCTGCTCACAGCTCTGTCCTCATGCTCTGCTTACACCTCTGTCCTCGTCCTCTGCTCACAGCTCTGTCGTTTTCTGCTCACAGCTCTGTCCTCGTCCTCTGCTCACAGCTCTGTCCTCACCTTGCTCACAGCTCTGTCCTCGTCTGTCTCTCCTAGCTCTGTCCTTGTCGTCTCTAAGTTTCTCGACTCTGTTACACTCTGTCCTTCGTCCTCTGCTCACAGCTCTGTCCTCATCCTTGCTTACAGCTCTGTCCTCATCCTCTGCTTACACCTCTGTCCTCGTCCTCTGCTCACAGCTCTGTCGCTTGCTTAACCTGTCCTCCTCCTTTGCTCACAGCTCTGTCCTCATCCTTTGCTTACAGCTCTGTCCTCATCCTTGCTTACACCCTCCTCCTCCTTTGCTCACAGCTCTGTCCTCATCCTCTGCTTACAACCTCTGTCCTCGTCCTTGCTCACAGCTCTGTCCTCTGTCCTTCTGCTTACAGCTCTGTCCTCGATCCTCTGCTTACACTCTGTCCTCGTCCTCTGCTCACAGCTTGCTTTCTTGCTTACAGCTCTGTCCTCATCCTCTGCTTACACCTCTGTCCTCGTTCCTCTGCTCACGCTTGTCTCGTCCTCTGCTTACCTTCCGTCCTCTGCTCACAGCTCTGTCCTCGTCCTTTGCTACAGCTCTGTCCTCATCCTCTGCTTACACTCTGTCCTCTCCTCTGCTCACAGCTCTGTCCTCATCCTGCTCACGCTCTGTCCTCGTCCTCTGCTACAGCCTCTGTCCTCTCCTGCTCACAGCTCTGTCCTCTCTTTCTTACAGCTCTGTCCTCGTCCTCTGCTTCACAGCTCTGTCCTCATCCTCTGCTCACAGCTCTGTCCTCGTCCTCTGCTTACAGCTCTGTCCTCGTCCTCTGCTACACTCTGTCCTCATCCTCTGCTCACAGCTCTGTCCTCGTCCTCTGCTTACAGCTCTGTCCTCTCCTTGCTTACACTCTGTCCTCGTCCTCTGCTCACAGCTCTGTCCTCATCCTTTGCTTACAACTCTGTCCTCTCCTCTGCTTACACCTCTGTCCTCGTCCTTGCTCACAGCTCTGTCCTCGTCCCTGCTCCCTGCTCCGTCTGTCCTCATGCTCTGTCGCTCTGTCCTCGTCCTCTGCTTACAGCTCTGTCCTCGTCCTCTGCTTACACTCTGTCCTCGTCCTCTGCTCACAGCTCTGTCCTCGTCCTGCTCACAGCTCTGTCCTCATCCTCTGCTCACAGCTCTGTCCTCGTCCTCTGCTTACAGCTCTGTCCTCGTCCTCTGCTTACACCTCTGTCCTCGTCGTCTGCTCACAGCTCTGTCCTCATCCTTTGCTTACAACTCTGTCCTCATCCTCTGCTTACACCTCTGTCCTCGTCCTCTGCTCACAGCTCTGTCCTCGTCCTCTGCTTACACCCTTGTCCTCCTCCTTTGCTCACAGCTCTGTCCTCATCCGTTGCTTACAGCTCTGTCCTCGTCCTCTGCTTACAGCTCTGTCCTCGACCTCTGCTTACCCCTCCATGGATGAGAAGCCTCCACATATTGTGAGTGACCCTCCTCCATGGATAGAAGCCTCCACATATTGTGAGTGACCCCCTCCATGGATGATGAAGCCCCCACATATTGTAGTGATCCCCTCCATGATGATGCAACCCTCCACATATTGTGTGACACTCTCCCTCCCAGTGATGAGAAGCCCCCAATTTGTGAGTGTCCCCCTCTCATGATGAAAGCCCCTCCACATTGTGAGTGACCCCCTCCATGATGAAAGCCCCCATATTGCGATGAACCCCGTCCATGATGAAGCCCCCACATATTGTGAGTGACCCTCCTCCATAGATGAGTCCCCCACATTTTGTCTGTACCCCTCCATGGATGAGAAGCCCTCCCATCATTTGTGAGTGACCCCTCCATGATAGAAGCCTCCACTTTCTGCCCTCAATAAAGCCTCCCACTACTGTGAAGTTGACCTCCCTGCCATAGATGAATCCTCCCACATCTGTTGCCTGACCCCTCCATGCCTGTTAAACCCTCCCTCTTACGCTCATGACCTCTCCTTTGGTAAAGCCTTCCACATCTTGCTATGACACCCTTCCCGTCCATGCTCAGTCTGTCCTATTGCTAAACTGTCCTCCTCCACATTGTCTCACCCTCTCATCGTCTGGCCTCCACTACCTATTTGTGACACCTGTCCCCTCCTTGGATACACTCTGTCCCTCCATCCTATTGCTGAGTGACCCCTCCATGGATGAGAAGCCTCCACATATGTGAGTGACCCCCTCCATGGATGAGAAGCCCCCACATATTGTGAGTGACCCCCTCCATGGATGAGAAGCCCCACATATTGTGAGTGACCCCCTCCATGGATGAGAACCCCCACATATTGTGAGTGACCCCTCCATGGATGAGAAGCCCCCACATATTGTGAGTGACCCCTCCATGATGAGAAGCCTCCACATATTGTGATGACCCCTCCATGATGAGAAGCCTCCACATATTGTGAGTGACACCCTCCATGGATGAGAAGCCCCCACATATTGTATGACCCCTCCATGGATGAACCCCACATATTGTAGTGACCCCCTCCATGGATGAGAAGCCTCCTCATATTGTGATGACCCCTCCATGGATGAGAAGCCCCCACATTTGTGAGTGACCCCTCCATGATCGAGAAGCCCCTACACTATTTGAGTGACCCCTCCATGGATGAGAAGCCTCCACATATGTGAGTGACCCCTCCATGGATTGAAGCCCCACATATTGTGTGACCCCTCCATGTGAGAAGCCCTCCACATATTGTGATGACCCCCTCCATGGATGAAAGCCCCCCATATTGTGAGTGACCCTCTCCATGATAGAAGCCCCACATATTGTGATACCCCTCCATGGATGAGAACCCCCACATATTGTGAGTGACCCCCTCCATGGATGAAAGCCCCACATATTGCTGATGACCCCTCCATCGCTACACCCCTCCATTTGTAGTGACCCTCCATGTTGAAGCCCACATTTGTCGTGCCCTCCAGGTGCCCCCACATTGTGTACCCCCTCTGTCCCCCCTTGTAGCCCTCCTGATGCCCCTTTTTACCCCTCCATGGATGAAAGCCCCCACATATTGTGATACCCCTCCATGATAGAAGCCTCCACATATGTGAGTGACCCCCTCCATGATGAGAACCCCCACATATTGTAGTGACCCCCTCCATGATGAGAAGCCCCCACATATTGTGAGTGACCCTCATGGATGAAGCCTCACATATTGTGAGTGACCCCTCCATGGATAGAAGCCCCCACATATTGTGAGTGACCCCTCCATGATGAGAAGCCCCACATATTGTGAGTGACCCCTCCATGGATGAGAAGCCCCACATATTGTGAGTGACCCCTCCATGGATGAGAAGCCCCACATATTGTGAGTGACCCCTCCATGGATGAGAAGCCCACATATTGTGAGTGACCCTCCATGATGAGAAGCCCCCACATATTGTGAGTGACCCCCTCATGGATGAAGCCCCACAATTGTGAGTGACCCCTCCATGGATGAGAAGCCCCACATATTGTGAGTGACCCCTCCATGGATGAGAAGCCCCACATATTGTGAGTGACCCCTCCATGGATGAGAAGCCCCACATATTGTGAGTGACCCCTCCATGGATGAGAAGCCCCCACATATTGTGAGTGACCCCCTCCATGGATGAGAACGCCCCAATATTGTGAGTGACCCCTCCATGGATGAGAAGCCCCCACATATTGTGAGTGACCCCTCCATGGATGAGAAGCCCCACATATTGTGAGTGACCCCTCCATGGATGAGAAGCCCCCACATATTGTGAGTGACCCCTCATGGATGAGAAGCCCCCACATATTGTGAGTGACCCCCTCCATGGATGAGAAGCCTCCACATATTGTGAGTGACCCCTCCATGGATGAGAAGCCCACATATTGTGAGTGACCCCTCCATGGATGAGAAGCCCCCACATATTGTGAGTGACCCCTCCATGGATGAGAAGCCCCACATATTGTGAGTGACCCCCTCCATGGATGAGAAGCCCCACATATGTGAGTGACCCCTCCATGGATGAGAAGCCTCCACATATTGTGAGTGACCCCTCCATGGATGAGAAGCCCCACATATTGTGAGTGACCCCTCCATGGATGAGAAGCCCCACAATTGTGAGTGACCCCTCCATGATGAGAAGCCCCACATATTGTGAGTGACCCCTCCATGGATGAGAAGCCTCCACATATTGTGAGTGACCCCTCCATGGATGAGAAGCCCCCACATATTGTGAGTGACCCCTCCATGGATGAGAAGCCCCACATATTGTGAGTGACCCCTCCATGGATGAGAAGCCTCCACATATTGTGAGTGACCCCTCCATGGATGAGAAGCCCCACATATTGTGAGTGACCCCTCCATGGATGAGAAGCCCCACATATTGTGAGTGACCCCTCCATGGATGAGAAGCCCCCACATATTGTGAGTGACCCCTCCATGGATGAGAAGCCCTGACATATTGTGAGTGACCCCCTCCATGGATAAGAAGCCCCCACATATTGTGAGTGACCCCTCCATGGATGAGAAGCCCCCACATATTGTGAGTGACCCCCTCCATGGATGAGAAGCCCCCACATATTGTGAGTGACCCCTCCATGGATGAGAAGCCTCCACATATTGTGAGTGACCCCTCCATGGATGAGAAGCCTCCACATATTGTGAGTGACCCCCTCCATGGATGAGAAGCCCCCACATATTGTGAGTGACCCCCTCCATGGATGAGAAGCCCCCACATATTGTGAGTGACCCCCTCCATGGATGAGAAGCCCCCACATATTGTGAGTGACCCCCTCCATGGATGAGAAGCCCCCACATATTGTGAGTGACCTCCTCCATGGATGAGAAGCCCCCACATATTGTGAGTGACCCCCTCCATGGATGAGAAGCCCCCACATATTGTGAGTGACCCCCTCCATGGATGAGAAGCCCCCACATATTGTGAGTGACCCCCTCCATGGATGAGAAGCCTCCACATATTGTGAGTGACCCCCTCCATGGATGAGAAGCCCCCACATATTGTGAGTGACCCCTCCATGGATGAGAAGCCCCCACATATTGTGAGTGACCCCCTCCATGGATGAGAAGCCTCCACATATTGTGAGTGACCCCCTCCATGGATGAGAAGCCCTCACATATTGTGAGTGACCCCTCCATGGATGAGAAGCCTCCACATATTGTGAGTGACCCCCTCCATGGATGAGAAGCCCCCACATATTGTGAGTGACCCCCTCCATGGATGAGAAGCCTCCACATATTGTGAGTGACCCCTCCATGGATGAGAAGCCTCCATATATTGTGAGTGACCCCCTCCATGTATGAGAATCCCCCACATATTGTGAGTGACCCCTCCATGGATGAGAAGCCCCCACATATTGTAAGTGACCCCCTCCATGAATGAGAAGCCCCACATATTGTGAGTGACCCCCTCCATGGATGAGAAGCCTCCACATATTGTGAGTGACCCCCTCCATGGATGAGAATCCTCCACATATTGTGAGTGACCCCTCCATGGATGAGAAGCCCCCACATATTGTGAGTGACCCCCTCCATGGATGAGAAGCCTCCACATATTGGGAGTGACCCCCTCCATGGATGAGAAGCCCCCACATATTGTGAGTGACCCCCTCCATGGATGAGAATCCCCCACATATTGTGAGTGATCCCCTCCATGGATGAGAAGCCCCCACATATTGTGAGTGACCCCCTCCATGGATGAGAAGCCCCCACATATTGTGAGTGACCCCCTCCATGGATGAGAAGCCTCCACATATTGTGAGTGACCCCCTCCATGGATGAGAAGCCTCCACATATTGTGAGTGACCTCCTCCATGGATGAGAAGCCCCCACATATTGTGAGTGACCCCTCCATGGATGAGAAGCCCCCACATATTGTGTGTGACCCCCTCCATGGAGGAGAAGCCCCACATATTGTGAGTGACCCCTCCATGGATGAGAAGCCCCCACATAGTGTGAGTGACCCCCTCCATGGATGAGAAGCCCCCACATATTGTGAGTGACCCCCCTCCATGGATGAGAAGCCTCCACATATTGTGAGTGACCCCCTCCATGGATGAGAAGCCCCCACATATTGTGAGTGACCCCCTCCATGGATGAGAAGCCCCCACATATTGTGAGTGGCCCCCTCCATGGATGAGAAGCCTCCACATATTGTGAGAGACCCCCTCCATGGATGAGAAACCCCCACATATTGTGAGTGAGCCCTCCATGGATGAGAAGCCCCCACATATTGTGAGTGACCCCCTCCATGGATGAGAAGCCTCCACATATTGTGAGTGACCCCCTCCATGGATGAGAAGCCCCCACATATTGTGAGTGACCCCCTCCATGGATGAGAAGCCCCCACATATTGTGAGTGACCCCCTCCATGGATGAGAAGCCCCCACATATTGTGAGTGACCTCCTCCATGGATGAGAAGCCTCCACATATTGTGAGTGACCCCCTCCATGGATGAGAAGCCTCCACATATTGTGAGTGACCCCTCCATGGATGAGAAGCCTCCACATATTGTGAGTGACCCCCTCCATGGATGAGAAGCCCCCACATATTGTGAGTGACCCCTCCATGGATGAGAAGCCCTGACATATTGTGAGTGACCCCCTCCATGGATAAGAAGCCCCCACATATTGTGAGTGACCCCTCCATGGATGAGAAGCCCCACATATTGTGAGTGACCCCCTCCATGGATGAGAAGCCCCACATATTGTGAGTGACCCCTCCATGGATGAGAAGCCTCCACATATTGTGAGTGACCCCTCCATGGATGAGAAGCCTCCACATATTGTGAGTGACCCCCTCCATGGATGAGAAGCCCCCACATATTGTGAGTGACCCCCTCCATGGATGAGAAGCCCCCACATATTGTGAGTGACCCCCTCCATGGATGAGAAGCCCCCACATATTGTGAGTGACCCCCTCCATGGATGAGAAGCCCCCACATATTGTGAGTGACCCCCTCCATGGATGAGAAGCCCCACATATTGTGAGTGACCCCCTCCATGGATGAGAAGCCCCCACATATTGTGAGTGACCCCTCCATGGATGAGAAGCCTCCACATATTGTGAGTGACCCCCTCCATGGATGAGAAGCCCCCACATATTGTGAGTGACCCCTGCCATGGATGAGAAGCCCCCACATATTGTGAGTGACCCCCTCCATGGATGAGAAGCCCCCACATATTGTGAGTGACCCCCTCCATGGATGAGAAGCCCCCACATATTGTGAGTGAAATCCTCCATGGATGAGAAGCCTCCACATATTGTGACTGACCCCTCCATGGATGAGAAGCCCCCACATATTGTGAGTGACCCCCTCCATGGATGAGAAGCCTCCACATATTGTGAGTGACCCCCTCCATGGATGAGAAGCCCCCACATATTGTGAGTGATCCAGTAATAGTTATAATGGAACACTGAGGAATCTCGTAGCTTGAGGCAAATGACTCCGGGTTATGATTATCAAGTTTGTATTTTCCACATGATAAAAAACAAATGTGAAGTGCAGGAATTAAGCAAAGTTCATCAAATACACAATAAATAGAGAAGTCACTAAAATAGTTCATCCACAGTAATGCCGGCAAGGAAAGTCTCTTGGAAGAAGCTTTTGTGGCACCCCATAGTCCGGATACCACAATGTCATTATCTCCCTCGGGGGGTAGTGTCATACCTGAGAGCCACAGAGGGACTTCACACCAGGCAAAACCAAAGCTCACAACACCTTTCTGCCTCCAGGCCTAAAGGGGGAGATCTGAAACCCAAGTTCAGGGCAGCTCCCCTATAAATTCTGGTCTGGGGTGGAGTTAGTCAGTTCAGTTCCTAGGAGGACTGAGAAAGACATCCTGTGGACTGGAGCAGAGCTTAGCTCATCCCAGGGGAGCTGAACCTAGCTTGAGGGACCCGCAGGCAAGTGTTACACTCCCACTCCAAGGTCGGGGAACACTCGGTACTGGGCAGTTACTAGTTGTTCTCACGTCTTCACTTCTCAGTTCTTTTCACGTGGACAGACGGGGGCCGAGACCCAGCCCCGTGACCCTGGCGATGTCATTTTAATAAAGGGGATGATGTTAGGGAAAGTCTGAGGGGATAAAGGGGTATTTGTGATGCCACCTGCAGTATACGGCCAGGGAGGTCGCCGCTGCTGCAGAACCTCTGGGGATGATGACTGGCAGCTTAGATAGTCTCGCTCCCCGCAGGCGGAGTGCTGTCCCCAGGGCAGTGGAGTGGTTCCCCCACCTCGTTCCTTGGCAGATGCTCACTCAGTCATTAGTACCCTCGTTGTTTCAGGCGGCCTCTGCGGCCGATGGTCGCCGCTAATAAAAGTCTTGCACGCCACAGCTGCAATTCCATTACTTCTGGAGTTAAACATGGCCGCCAGGTACACTCCTGCCAGTCTCTGGTACTTTGCTCTTTCTCCAGAGCCGGGTCGGTACAGTCTAGCCATGGTTGGTGCCCTTTCTCTACTTTTTCTCGGTGTTTCGGTCTCTGGTGGGTCTCGTCTCTAGTCGTTATAAGGGGAAAATTTCATCTAAGGCAAGAGGGTCGTCACTCGGCCCCTAAGGTTCTCAACGCCCTCCGCAGCACAGAGCTCAGGTAGCGATCGTCACAGGTGCTTCTGTGTGTCCCAGACACCATTAGGATCCCTCCCGGCGCTGCTCCCTAGTCTGGCCACCTTTCCCAAGATGTGTCGGGTGTTTGGCCCCCAGCTCCTGTTAGGAGACTGGGACCTCCGGTTTTGGCTCGGGCTTGAAGCTTCCGTATCGTCTGCAGAGCTGGTCCCCGTGTCCTCCACCAACCCCTCTGTCTCGTCAGACTCAGGCGTACGGGGGTGGACACCTCGTCCGCACCCTTAGGGCTCTTCTCTCCATCTTTACCAGGCTGTTTTCTCCCTCCTGTGGGTGAGCGGGGTGGTATAGCTTCAACCCACGGGAGTCGACACCACACCGCCTCTACACTCCCGACTACCACTCCTCCGTCAGTTGATGTTACTCCTCCATCTCCTACAACTGAACTAAACTGAACCTAACTAACACTGTTCCGTCCCCCTTTTGTGATCTGGGTCCTCCCTCAGGGTCCACCCATTGTCCCAGGGGCCTGTCACTGTGTGTGTGTGTTGTGTTGTGTTTCGGCTGCACCATCCCAACACCTGGAGAACAGGGGCACTACACCTCTTAACCCCAGAAGTGCAGTACCTTTGATGGTGGTTTGTCCGGAGGGGCGCCACACAAGGGTCTGAGGAAGTGTAAGAGAGCCTGGGGAGTGGAGCGGTGTCGAGCTCACCCCAGAGGAGAAATCACCAAGCACTGTACACCGGAGTCCGAGCCTGTGCAGGGCCTAACGTCCCGGCAGCCAATACCGGAGGGTGGGGGATTCCAAGTCCCCTAGCCACACAAGTGCCTAAAGGTAAAGCAGCATGAAGAGCCCAGGAACAAACCGCCCGAGAAGTGGGGCTGGAGAAGGACTCGAGCTGCCTGTCATACTGGCACCAAGCAGGGGAGAAAGGGGGCCACAGCTCATCTTAAGCAGTTGCAGGGATCCACAAAGGGATAATAGGGAGGCCTTGGAACTTGCAGGGTGAGGAGAACCCCGAGCTGCTCCCAGGTTACACGGACTCCCAATAACACCACCTGTCGCTGAACCAGTATTGCCAGTAAAGGATTTGAGGAACCAACAAACCGTGAGTCTGTCTGTTACTGCGCACCCTCCATCCTCCACCCTACACCCTTTCAACATCCACTGCCCTGGGGATCCACTCCACCTGTGAGGAGCCACTACATCCCAGCTACCCGTCCATCGTCCCCAGAGGTTGTGCAGCAGCGGTGGCTACTCATAGCCACAAACCACAGGTGGCGTCACGAATAATCCTTCCTATAACTCCCCAAAAACACTTTAACACTGAACTCAGGGTCACGGAGCCAGGTCTTAACCCCTGTGACTCCCCAGAAGTACCATGCCCGGTTCCGAGTACCCCACGGCCCTGGGGCCCATCACTTTCACATGAGATGCAGTTTAGTAAAAAACAGTCCACACCCAGGAGGCCTGGGATAGGTAAGTCTCTGAGAATGAGTCCCGAAAACAGAGCAGTGAGTCTTAGAAAGTCCAAACAGTCAGAGCACTGCTACTGCACACTTAACAACAATAAGCAGCTAAACACTAGACAATTTCTCCAAAGGGAGTGGTGTCCTATCAGGTCTGCGCTGCCTCCAAAAGAATGAGAGGACACGGCTTCTTTCGTTCACCTCCTTTATTCCAACCGATGCGTTTCGGTGCCGTCCCTGCACCTTCCTCAGGGTTCCATGAATAATGGAACCCTAAGGAAGGTGCAGGGACGGCACCGAAACGCATCAGTTGGAATAAAGGAGGTGAACAAAAGAAGCCGTGTTAACTCGCTACATATTAACTAAATGAAGGCTGGAATTTGTTAGGATAACATAAGATGATGGAAGACTTCATGACTTTCTTAGTTCTCTTTACAGGTGAAGATGTTTAGAGAATTTGCAGTGCTCCTGTGGGTTCTCTGTCTTACACAGGTAATTATCCGTGTACAGAAACAACTGAGTTCTCAAGCAAAATATCCATATTCAGTCGTTGACCCAAAGAAAAGCCAGGTTGAGGTGTCCCACCCAAATAGCTGTCATAAGCGCTGCACAGGGGGAGAGACAGCTGATGCCAACTCTCTTCCCTCAGCGCTTGCAGTCCTGAAACCCTGATGATCAATTCTATTATTTTAACAATTAATTGATTTTAAACTTACCTTTGCAGTCTTCTCTTCTCTTCATCAGGGGGGCATCCAGCTCATGTGTGCTTACTGCACATTGAAGCTGAGCCGCTCCCACTGCCCTTTCCAGAAAAAGCAGGTGGATTAACCCTCTCCTTCTAGTACTGTGCTCCATCCTGACCCTCTCCTTCTAGTAATGTGCTCCATTCTGACTCTCTCCTTCTAGTAATGTGTTCCATTCAGACCCTCTGCTTCTAGTAATTTGCTCCATCATGACCCTCTCCTTGCAGTTGTATGCTCCATCTGGACCCTCTCCTTCTAGTTATGTGCTTTATCCTGACCCTCTCCATGTAGTTATGTGCTCCCTCTTGACCCTTTCCTTGCAGTTATATGCATCATCCTGACCCTCTCCTTCAAGTTATGTACTCCATCCTGACTCTCTCCTTCTAGTTATTTGCGCTATCCTGACCCTCTCCCTCTAGTTATGTGCTCTATCCTGATACTCTCCTTCTAGTAATGTACTCTATTCTGACCCTTTCCTCGTAGCTATGTCCCCATCCTGATCCTCTCCTTGTAGCTATGTCCCCATCCTGACCCTTTCCATGCAGTAATGTCCTCATAATGACCCTCTCCTAGTTATCTGCTCCATCCTGACCCTCTCCTTACAGTTGTGCTTCATCCTGACCCTCTCCTAGTTATGTGCTCCATCCTGACCTTCTCCTTGCAGTTGTGCTCTGTCCTGACCCTCTACTTGTAGTAATGTGCTCCATCCTGACCCTCTCCTTGTAGTAATGTACTCCATCCTGACCCTCTCCTTGTAGTAATGTGCTCCATCCTGACCCTCTCCTTACAGTTGTACTCCATCTTGACACTCTCCTTCTAGTAATGTGCTCCATCCTGACCCTCTCCTTGTAGTAATGTCTCCTAGTTATGTACTCCATTCTGACCCTCTTGTTGTAGTTGTGCTCTATTATGACGCTCTTCTTGCAGTTGTGCTCCATCCTGTCCCACTTTTTGCAGTTGTTCTCCATCCTGACCCTTTCCTTGCAGGTGTGCTCCATTCTGACCCTCTTCTTGCAGTTGTGCATCATCCTGTCCCTCTCCTTGCAGGTGTGCTCCATTCTGACCCTCTTCTTGCAGTTGTGCTCCATCCTGACCCTCTCTAGTTATGTACCCAATTCTGACCTTCTTCTTGTAGTTGTGCTCTATTCTGACGCTCTTCTTGCAGTTGTCCTCCATCCTGTCCCACTTTTTGCAGTTGTGCTCCATCCTGACCCTCTCCTAGTTATGTACTCCATTCTGACCCTCTTCTTGTAGTTGTGCTCTATTCTGATGCTCTTCTTGCAGTTGTGCTCCATCCTGTCCCACTTTTTGCAGTTGTGCTCCATCCTGACCCTCTCCTTGCAGGTGTGCTCCATTCTAACCCTCTTCTTGCAGTTGTGCATCATCCTGTCCCTCTCCTTGCAGGTGTGCTCCATCCTGACCATCTCCTTGCAATTGTGCTCCACCCTGACTCTCTCCTTGCAGTTGTGCTCCATCCTGATCCACTCCTTGTAGTTGTGCTCCATCCTGACCCTCTCCTAGTTATGTGCTCCATCCTGACCTTCTCCTTTTAGTAATGTGCTCCATTCTGACCCTCTTCTTGCAGTTGTGCTCCATCCTGACCCTCTCCTTGTAGTAATGTGCTTCATCCTGACTCTCTCCTTGTAGTAATGTACTCCATCCTGACCCTCTCCTTGTAGTAATGTGCTCCATCCTGACCCTCCCCTTATAGTTGTACTCCATCCCGACACTATCCTTCTAGTAATGTGCTCCATCCTGACCCTCTCCTAGTTATGTGCTCCATCCTGACTCTCACCTAGGTACGTGCTCCATCCTGACCATCTCCTTGCAATTGTGCTCCATCCTGACCCTCTCCTTGCAGTTGTGCTCCATCCTGACCTTCTCCTTGCAGTTGTGCTCCATTCTGACCCTCTCCTAGCTATGTGCTCCATCCTGACCCTCTCTTTTAAGTAATGTGCTCCATTCTGACCCTCTTTTTGCAGTTGTGCTCCATCCTGACCATCTCCTTGCAATTGTGCTCCACCCTGACCCTCTTCTTGCAGTTGTGCTCCATCCTGACCCTCTCCTTGTAGTAATGTGCTCCATCCTGACTCTCTCCTTGTAGTAATGTACTCCATCCTGACCCTCTCCTTGTAGTAATGTGCTCCATCCTGACCCTCTCCTTATAGTTGTACTCCATCCCGACACTATCCTTCTAGTAATGTGCTCCATCCTGACCCTCTCCTAGTTATGTGCTCCATCCTGACTCTCACCTAGGTACGTGCTCCATCCTGACCATCTCCTTGCAATTGTGCTCCATCCTGACCCTCTCCTTGCAGTTGTGCTCCATCCTGACCTTCTCCTTGCAGTTGTGCTCCATTCTGACCCTCTCCTAGCTATGTGCTCCATCCTGACCCTCTCTTTTAAGTAATGTGCTCCATTCTGACCCTCTTTTTGCAGTTGTGCTCCATCCTGACCCTCTCCTTGCAGTTGTGCTCCATCCTGACTCTCTCCTAGTTATGTACTCCATTCTGGCCCTCTTCTTGCAGTTGTGCTCCATCCTGACCCTCTCCTTGCAGCTGTGCTCCATCCTGCCCCTCTCCTAGTTATGTACTTCATTCTGACCCTCTCCTTGCAGTTGTGCTCCATCCTGACCCTCTCCTTGCAGTTGTGCTCCATTCTGACCCTCTTCTTGTAGTTGTGTTCTATTCTGACGCTCTTCTTGCAGTTGTGCTCCATCCTGTCCCACTTTTTGCAGTTGTGCTCCATCCTGACCCTCTCCTTGCAGGTGTGCTCCATTCTGATGCTCTTCTTGCAGTTGTGCTCCATCCTGTCCCACTTTTTGCAGTTGTGCTCCATCCTGTGCCACTCCTTGCAGTTGAGCTCCATCCTGACCCTCTCCTAGTTATGTGCTCCATCCTGTCCCTCTCCTAGTTATGTGCTCCATTCTGACCCTATCCTTGCTGGCTGTTGTTCTCCATCCTGTCCCTCTCCTTGCAATTGTGCTCCATTCTGACCCTCTTCTTGCAGTTGTGCTCCATCCTGACCCTCTCCTAGTTATGTGCTCCCTCCTGTCCCTCTCCTAGTTATGTGCTCCATTCTGACCCTCTCCTTGCAGTTGTGCTCCGTCCTGTCCCTCTCCTTGCAGTTGTGCTCCATTCTAACCCTCTCCTTGTAGTTGTGCTCCATCCTGACCTTTTCCTTGCAGTTGTGTCCCCATCCTGATCCCCTTCTTGTAGTAATGTCCCCATCCTGATCCTCTTCTTGTAGTAATGTCCCCATCTTTGTCCCCTTGCAGTAATGTCTCATCCTGCCCCATCTAAGTAATAATATGCCCCTTCCTTGTTCCTTTTCAGTAATATACCCCATCCTTGTCTCCTTCTAATAGTGTCCCATCCTGCCCCCTCTATCATGAAGCAATGCCCCATTGTGCCCCCATCATGTAGCAATGCCCCATCCTGCCCCATCATGTAGTAATGCCCCATCCTTGCCCTCTTGGTGTAATATGCTCTACCCTTGTCCCCTTGCAGTACTTTGCCCCATCCTTGTTCAATTGCATTATTATGCCCCCTCATATAGTAATGTGCCCCATCTTTGTCCCCTTGCAGTAATATACCCCATCATGTAGCAATGCCCCATCATGTCCCATCATGTCCCCATCATGGAGTAATGCCCCATCCTTGCCCTCTTGTTGTAATGTGCCCCATCTTTGTCCCCTTGCAGTACTATGCCCCATCCTTGTTTCATTGCAGTAATATGCCCCATCATATAGTAATGTGCCCCATCTTTGGCCCCTTGCAGTACTATACCCCATCATGTAGTAATATGCCCCTTCTCTGTCCCATTGTAGTAATGCCCCATCCTGGTTGCTATTTGTAGGTTAAAAAAACGATACTTTCCTTCCTAGTCCGGCTCCCACTGTTTCCACCTCTGCTTGTCTCCTGTCATTTCCCGTGTGTTGGTAAATGACAGAGGACATTTCCCACTGAGCTTGGTCACATGACGCCGGCACCATCGCATAATGTCATGACTTTATGTGACGCTGCCGGCCTAGTAGAGAGAGTCTTGGAGCAAGGAGAAACGTCTCCTCCGATCCCACACAGCTTTGACCTGCCGGCGCCATAGCACAGTGCAGAGGTGACGGCACGTGCCAGCAGAGAGTTCTGCGTGCCATAGGTTCACACATCACTGGTCTAGTCTAAACCTTCAATTTGATGTAATATCCAAGCATTTTCTCTCTCAGGCTCTGGACCTGAACATGATGCCCGATGCATTTGACGATCAGTATGTCTGTTGTGAAGACAAAATGGAGGCTGAGATGCCCAAAATTCTGAAAGAAGAAAGAAAATACAATCAGTTTGATGTAATGTGGAAGAAAGCAACTATGAGCTGGAACAGAGGCAAACTGAATTTCCCGAGCTCCTTCAAGGATGAGTACGGGGTGGCGGTGGTCCTGTACACGATGGAGACCCCGTACCCCATCTACAAGCAGCTGAATGGTAACATCTCCATCGCCGGACAGTCCCGGAATCATTACATGCAACATTTCCACTTCAAAGCTCTTCACTTCTACCTGACCCAAGCGTTACAGGTGCTGAGCAGAGGTTGTGCCAAGAAATTCACGGTCTACCGAGGCAGTAGACTGAGCTACGACGTGTCTCCACCGCTGCGATTCGGGCAGTTCGCATCCTCATCTCTGAGCAAAGCTACGGCTCAAGGGTTTGGGACAAAATCCTTCTTCACGATCAGCACCTGCTTTGGTGTAGACATTGCCGATCTCTCGGATTTTGAGGAGCAAGAAGTCTTAATTCCAGTTCCGGAAAAATTTAGCAACATAACAAAAGTTGGAAACTCTTATAGTCTGGAAAGTACGGGCGAGATGTGCAGCTACTTCAACTGTGCCTATCTAGGAGGTGAGTGTGACGTCACTGGGTTATGAGGGTCTATCCATAGGAGAGGTCATCAATATCAGGTCTGTGGGGGTCAGACGGGGGATACAATGGGGTAGGAGATGACGACACAGTGGTTAATTGAGACAAAGATTATTTACTTAACACAAACGATAGGGTACAATGTCAAGGAAAGTAAAACATTATAGGAATTCGGTAGATTGTACACTATGAATAAATGGATTATAATATTTCTAACATGACTCTCCTATTATGCAGGAAAACAAACAGCTACTGGTTATGATGGTGCCTTTGACTGATACCTTAGACTGTAGCGTTATCACAGTCATTTAGTCAATAAGTCTACTATAGCGATCTTGGTCTAGGTCCTAATGAGATTTAATCTCCCCCCTCGTCAGCCGATACTCTTGACTTCTCTGGTTGGCTAGTCCCCTCAACTAATCTGGTTGACTGAACCTCTCAACTCCCCTGGTTAGCTGATTTCCTTGATTCCTCTGGATGGCCGGTGCTCTTGACTCATCTAGTTGGCCTGTCCTCTTGACTCCTCTGGTTGGCCGGTCCTCTTGACTGCTCTGGTTGGACGGTCAACTTAACTCCTCTGGTTGGCTGGTATCCTTGACTGCTCTGGTTGGCTGGTCCCTCTGACTGCTTTGATTGGCCGGTCCTCTTGACTGCTGTGGTTGGCTGGTCCTCTCTATTCTCTGGTTGGCTGATCCTCTTAACTCTCCTGGTTAGCTGATTTTCTTGAATCCTCTGGTCAGCCGGTCCTCTTGACTCCTCTGGTTGGTCGATCTTTTCAACTCCTGTGGATAGCTTATTTTCTTGACACCTCTGGTCGACCAGTCATCTTGATTCCTCTAGTTGGCAGGTCCTTTTGACTGCTCTGGTTGGCCGATCCTTTTGACTGCTCTGGTTGGCCGATCCTCTTGACTGCTCTGGTTGGCCGGTCCTCTTGACTGCTCTGGTTGGCCGGTCCTCTTGACTGCTCTGGTTGGCCAGTCCTCTTGACTGCTCTTGTTTGGCCGGTCCTCTTGACTGCTCTGGTTGGCCGGTCCTCTTGACTGCTCTTGTTGGCCGGTCCTCTTGACTGCTCTGGTTGGCCGGTCCTCTTGACTGCTCTTGTTGGCCGGTCCTCTTGACTGCTCTGGTTGGCCGGTCCTCTTGACTGCTCTTGTTGGCCGGTCCTCTTGACTGCTCTTGTTGGCTGGTCCTCTTTTTTTTTAACCATTAAGATTTTTATTAGCATATAACAATATACAGAAAAACAGCATAAAAGCCATTCAATGGCCAATATAAAGGGGAAAAAGTTCAAGGGCGAGGTGGGAGAAGGAGATGGGGAGGAAAGGAGAAAGGAGGGTGGACATTAAAACACATAAAGCTACATAACGCTTGTCATCAATGTCAACATATATTGTACTCAAAAAGAATCAACACTCAGTCATTTTAACAGATAAGACGGAATATCCACAGCATGGATAGAGGTGACCCAGGGATCCCACCAAGTAAGGACTTTATTCTTTTTAGATAGCGATGAGGCGCTCAGTGATTCATAGCAGAAGTGAAGATTGAGTTTGTTGATCAGTTCTGCCCTTGAGGGGGTAGATGGGGCCCTCCAGTGAGCTGCTATGCTCTGCCTTGCGGCGACTAGAATATTAGATATGATAGGTCTCAAGGGCGAGGGGAAATCTACCAGAGAAATACCCAATAGTGCCAGCTGGGGTGTTAGGGACATCGGGATCTGCGTCACCTCAGCAATGAGCGCCTCTACCTGACACCAAAAGTTCCTAATAGGGGGGCACTCCCACCAGACATGTGATAACGATCCAGATGAGCCACAACCCTTCCAGCAGGAGGAGGAGGAGGCCAGGTGGAGTTTGGCCAGACGGGCCGGAGTCATATACCATTGCAGGAGGGTCTTTCTAGCCTGTTCCACATGACCCACACAAGAGGAGAACTTGGCAGGGTGCAGTAAGGCCGCGGACCATTCCTCCGCTGAGGCAGTAAATGAGAGAAGGGACTCCCAAGAATCCATGCACGAAAGTTTGGGCGATAGGCCGTGGAGTAATAAGGTGTTATAAAGAACTGATACACCCCTGGATACAAAGGTCTGAGGCTTAAAAAATCTATGGCCCGGGGTGTCTCCAACGAGCGGGGGATCCCTGAAAAACGTCGACGTACGTAAAAAACTGTGCAGCTGTAAATATGAAAAAAAAGCAGCATTTGGGAGGGGATACTTAGATTGAAGAGCGGTGAAAGGGAGAAGGCCCGACGGACCAAAAAGGCTGGTGATAAGAGTGATCCCTGCCTTTCCCCAAAGAGAGGAAGGGAAACCGTCAATAAGCACTGTCAGGGCATCAAGGGACACATACCTGGCCATATACGGGAACACCATAGGGCAAACCAACGCCCATAGTTTTGTCGCAGCAACCATAGTAGAAAGAAGGGCTGTTGGTGGATCTGATCTTAAGAGAGAGGCCTCCAACAGGAGCCTGAGGGAACCCTTAGGAGCAAAGTGAGTCTCTATCATCAGCCAAGGGATCTGAGTGGACCCTTCCCACCAAAGCTTAAGAGGCTCCAAAATGGCCGCCCTATAATAGGCCACTATCATAGGTGCTCCCAAACCACCCCTGGCACTAGGCAGACCATCCACTGTCTCCTAATCCTGTGCGGTTTACCACCCCAAATAAACGAGTCAAAGATAGACTGAAAGAGGGAGAGGCGTCTGGCAGGGATGTGGAGAGGCAGGCATCTAAAGAGGTAGAGTAATTTAGGAAGTAACATCATCTTCACCACCTGGATGCGAGCCATCCAAGAGAGGAAGGACCCCGAGAATTTTCCCACATCCGCTCTGAGCTCTGCGACAAGGGCCTCACAATTTAGTCTTACCATGTCGGCCAGGCGTGTCATTTTTATCCCCAAATAAGTAAAGCCCAGAGGGGCCCAGCACAAAGGGTAGGTGGCTTGAATATGAGACTGCAGAGGCAAGGGGAGAAGAAGAGGGAAGAGAGTAGATTTAGACAAGTTAAGTTTATAATAAGAAGCTAAGGAGAAGTCATGTAGAAGTGCAAAAATCGCCGGGAGGGAGCGCTGAGGATCAGAGCAAGTAAAGACCACGTCATCAGCATAGAGACTGATCTTATAGTCAGCCGAACTAACAGGAATTCCCTTAATGTCAGGAGACTGACGAGCAATGGCCGCAAGAGGCTCCATGACTAACGCAAAAATAAGGGGAGAGAGGGGGCAGCCCTGCCTCGTCCCGTTAGAGATTGAAAAGGTCTGGGACTGAAAGCCCGACGCACGGACTGAGGCACTCGGAGAGGAGTACAGGGCCATGATTGCCCGAACTATGAGACCATTAAGTCCAAATTTAATTAGTGTCCTCTCCAAGTATCCCCAGTGCACCCGATCAAACGCCTTCTCAGCATCAAGTGAAAGGAATGCACTGGGGAGGTGCCCCCTCTCAACCACATCCAACAAGTCAATCAGGCGTCTCGTACCATCCCTCGTCTGTCTGCCCAGGACAAACCCCACCTGGTCAGGGTGGACCAGGGAGGGCAGCACCAGAAGGAGGCGGTTTGCCCACAGTTTGGCATAGATCTTCACATCTACATTGAGCAAGGCGATGGGGCGAAAATTAGAAGGAGTGGTGGGTGGTTTGCCCGGTTTGGGGAGCGTGGCAATTGAGGCCTGCAGCCCCTCTGATCTGATACTACCAGTTTGCGCCCAGAAGTCAAAGAGACAGAGGAGACGAGGTGCCAAGGTAGAAAGGAACTGAGCATAGTAAGGAAAAGAGAACCCATCTGGTCCGGGGGCAGAGTGTTTCTTAGCTTCATTAATAACCCTAAGGATCTCTGAGGTTTGAATGGGAGCATTCAGAGAAGCAAGTTGGGATTGTGTAGCTTTGGGTAAAGAAGCCCTCTCTAAGAAGGCAGCTATAATATCAGGAGAGGGTTGTGGCAACGCTGGGTCATCCCTGAGATTATAAAGCTCAGAGTAATACGAGGCAAACTCGTCTGCTATGTGGATGGGATTATAAACTTTTGTGGAGTTTGGCTTCACAAGAAAAGGGATCCTAGACTGCGCTTCCCTCTTCTTGACACGCCTGGCCAACAGGGCACCCGCTCGATCACCCATAGAGTAAAAGGCGGCCTTAGATTTGCGCAGGGCGTTAGCAGTGGAGCGCAGCAGTAATTCCCGGACCCGAAGGCGGGCCCTGCCGAGCTCCAAGAGCAAGAGTGGGGTGGGGGTATGTTTATGCCTGGTCTCCAAAGATGCCACCTCTGCCAGAGCATCCCTCAAAGCCTGGGTATATTTACGCTTGTTAGATGCCGCCAGTTTGAGTAAGTGGCCCCTCATAACAGCCTTATGTGCGTACCAGAGAGTGTCAGGCTGCACCTCAGGTGTATCATTAAGGCGGAAATACTCATCCAGCAAGGCTTCTAGATGGGAGACAGCAGACTGGTCCGTCAGAAGCTGGGCATTAAGACGCCAACATGCAGGGGGGGTTAAGGCCAGGGGGTCAATCAGTGAGACCGTTACAGGAGCATGATCTGACCAGGATATGTTACCAATAGTAGCCGCAGAGCAGTGAGGGAGAGCCACGTCGTTAACTAGGATATAGTCAATTCTGCTGTAAGTTGCATGTCTGGAGGACATGAACGTGTAATCTCGTTCACTGCAATGCAAGTACCTCCATATATCATGGAGTCCATGAAAGCGCACAACCTGGTCAGCCTCCGCTCTAGAATCAGACGGGACAGAGTAGTCCAACGTCTTCACCATCGGGACATTAAAGTCCCCTGCAATCAATTTATACCCGTGATGTACATCTCCTATAGTCTGCAAAAATGATTTTAAGAATTTGATTTGACCGGTGTTAGGGGCATACACTGAAGCAATTGTATAGGGTGCGTCATTAATGGTACAGAGAAGAATCAGGGATCTCCCCGCTACATCAGCGACCACCCGGACCAATTGGAATGTCACATCTCTACTGATAAAAATAGCAACTCCGGCCTTTTTCGTGCCTCCTCCTGCAAAGAATCGGTGCGGATACAAGGTAGAAGACATTCTGGGTTCATCCTGTGCCAGGAGATGAGTCTCCTGAAGGCATACTATCTGGTGACGGGATTTATTTAACTGGCGCCAGACCATTGCCCTTTTGCACGGAGAGTTTAGCCCGTTAACATTTTGGGAGACCAGTGTAACACTCATGGAGGGTCAAACATAGCAACAGATAATGGTACGGTACAATAAGTAAATAGCATAAAAATTACTAAAGCAGAGATACAGCTCCATGTCCACCTAGGGAGAGAAGGGGGAAGTGGGGGAAAAGGGAGAGACAAACAAGACATACAAACAAAGAACGCGAAAAAAATAAGAAACAGAACGTCCATTCAGACCAGAGGTCCGAATCCACCGGTGACAAACAACGTCACCTAGGGGGCCAAAACTAGGACTCCAACAGTCCACAGGGTTCAGTCCGTGGAAACAGCAGCCAGAGTCCGAGTCCCTCAGTCCTGCGAGGAAGGATAACCACACAGGAAAGGAGAGAACAAAAGAAAACAACAGGGAAAAAAGGTCCGACCAGGGACCCAGATGATGCAAGTTCATCGAACGGTTACCCAGTCAGGGTCAATGCGGCGGTCCACTTGCTTGGGAGAGTTCTGTCCTGAGTTAGGAGACTTATCCAAGTCTTTATCAATTGCAGGCTGGAATCCCCATCCAGAGAAAGATTTTGCAGCTTGCCGGGGGGTGAGGCAGGTAGTGAAGGTGCCATCTTTTTTAATGAGGAGTCTGGTAGGGTAGTACCCCCATTTGTATTGCATGCCCTTATCTCTGAGGACTGAAGTGAAGGGGGCAAAGGCTCTGCGCAGGGCCAAGGTGCCAGGGGAGAGATCCTGAAAGACCTTCAGAGAGGCAAACTTGTCAGGCAGCTGAGGTGAACCCCTGAGTGCCTGGAGGAATTCCTCCTTAAGTTTAAAAAAATGTACCCGGGCGAGCACGTCCCTCGGCACAGAAGGCGCCAACCCTGGGGGTTTGCGCAGGCGATGTATGCGATTGATCACCAGGAGGCTTCTGTCTGTCTGTGGAAGGGCTACCATAATAAATTCCTGTAAGAAAGGTCTCAGGTCTGCATCTGATACCGATTCCTGGACCCCCCTGAGCATGATATTATTTCTTCTGGACCTGTCCTCCAGGTCCAGGGCTTTAGAGTGGGTTTTATGTGCTTTATTCTCCAGAGCCTCATGAGCGTCCCACAGGGAGTTATGTGAAGCCACCAGCTCAGCCATCTTCCTTTCAAGATGATCTGTCCGACCTCCCAGCTCCTACATCTCCCCCCGGAGAGAGGACACCATGGCCCGCATATCCTCCTGTAAGGAGGATCTAAGCTCCCCCAGCATGGCTTTCAGTAGTGAAGGGGTTACTGTAGCCTCTGGAATAACAATCTCAGAACTGCCTGAGGCTGAGGGGGGAGGATCACGCCTTGCAGCACGAGCAGCTCTGGGTGACTGCTGTGTCTGTGAGTCTCCCTGCACCACGTGCAGAGGGGGGACAAAGAAGTCGGCAATGCGGCGAGCCGGGTCACGGGAGCTGGCCTTACTTTTCCCATGTCAGCAGGAGATCCTCCAGAGCCGGTACAGAGCGTTTTGGAGCCTCGGGGGCACGAGGGAACCGTGGAATTAGCCGGTGAAATAGGTCCCTGGTCGGAGCTCCAGATCCAAGCTTCCTACTTCATCAGAGGTTAGGACACGCCCCCTTGGCTGGTCCTCTTGACTGCTCTGGTTGGCCGGTCCTCTTGACTGCTCTTGTTGGCCGGTCCTCTTGACTGCTCTGGTTGGCCGGTCCTCTTGACTGCTCTGGTTGGCCGGTCCTCTTGACTGCTCTGGTTGGCCGGTTCTCTTGACTGCTCTGGTTGGCTGGTCCTCTTGACTCCTCTGGTTGGCCGGTCCTCTTGACTCCTCTATTTGGCTGTTAATCAATATGATATCGATAACCTAACTCCTGGTAGTGCATAAGTAGGGTCCCAACCCGTAGCAATTTATAGCCAAAAAACTTGGGGCAAAAAATTGTATCTTGATATCTGTATTCAGTAGCAGAAAGTAGATGAACAGAATTGCAATGAAACAAAACATTTCGGCAGCTTGGCCTTCTTAAGCTGATAAAATTACAAGCAGAAAAACAGAACATATGATCAATTCTCACGACAAACTTAAATAAAGCAACATAAATACATGCTAATAAAAATAATGTTGATATATTCCAACAATCCTTGTCCTTTGTGCTACTTTTCTTTTATGGCAGCAAGTATTTTCACATAGGCTGCATAGAAAAAACAGAAAGGCATTTAGAATAAGGAGATATGTATACAGTCAAGGTATAAAGGCTAAATGAAAACATCACATAGTGGTCATAGGAGGTAAGGTCAGAATACACATTGGCAACCCATTCTGCAGTGAGGCATAACACCACATCAAAGTACATAAAAAGGTTCACTCCATCATCATTCACCAGTATGAGACGCCATATGGGTATACCCTGTAGTGTTTGAGGGGTCAGCGTGCTGAGGAATAAAGTCTGCAACCACTTATGGCCGAAAACCTGGAAATGCAGGTTCCATCATGTGACGCTTGCACCACTATGATTTCGGCGCATGCGCCGTTGAGTTTTGTTTACCGAAATCCATAGAGAACTACAATATAGATATAAGAACAACCCGGATGTAGAAAATGAGAAAAACAATAGATAAATGAAAGATTAGATATAATAAGGTAAAGAAAGCAGTGGTTAGTTATTCAAAAGTTGAAAATTAATAACAATAGAGAATATAGTAACAAAGGGGAAAAAAAGGAGAAATAGTGAAAGAAGAAGAAAGGAAAAATAGAAAGAAAGGGAGAAACAAGAGGGAAATAAAAGACGTATTACCTTCACGAGATAGAACAGAATATTAAAGAAAACTTGTAGTATCATAATCCCTATGGAGACCTTTATCAGTCAATATCTATAACCTATGAATCCAAAATGATTCTCTCATATGTAATAAGTTATGGAGGTTACTTCCCCTATGTGGTACAGAAACTTACTCAAGTTCTGAAACTCTATGGCCAGCAGATAAAAAGTTATAGGGTAAAGGTAACGCCTTCTTCTCGCACCTAATGTCACATTTATGTTGGGAAATTCTGTCCTGTATGTGTTATGTTGTTTCACCTACAAAAACAAGTCCACAAGGGCATTTAATGGCACATGCAACATTGGTCGAATTACATGTAAAGAAACCCTTTGCTCCAGCCGCACCTGATTCAAGTAGTTGTGGGGGACGGTATATAGATGACATTTTCTGCATGTGGGGGGTCCCCTCCATGATCTCATGGGTTTTCACGACTACTTGAATCAGGTGTGGCGGGAGCTACAGTTTACTATACATTATAGCTCTGACTGTGTCAGCTTCCTGGATACGCTGGTGTATAAAGAAGGCAAAAAATTAATGTTTGATATCTATAAGAAAGAAACAGATCGCAATAGCCTATTACTCTACACCAGTGGGTTCGTGAAGAAGCTGCAAACCATTGATGGCACTAGAAGACTTATGAAGTTGGAGGTGGAGCGCAGTAGGATGTCTTCTCTCTTCCATTCCTTGGACGTGGAGACGGTATTCGACAGGGTTCACTGTGGGTATCTTGGAGAGGTATTGAAGAAGTTTGGTTTTGACAGAACCGCCCTGGCTTCTAGATTAGCAATTTATACTCTACCATCTGCAGAGGTATATGCCTTGGGAATGTTATCTTATAGCTTCAAAATGACTAATGAACTAAACGGGGTGCCGGCTGTCCCCTCTGATGGAGCCTTTGCCATCTGCCAATCCTCTGCTATGTAAACTTTCCTCGTATCTCTTTGATCTTTTGGTACCTTCCTAATCTTGCCCTTCAGATCTTCATTTTTTGACTCTGTACTTATCTTCTGGTAACAAAGTTCTTTGTTTGCTCGGATGGCTCTCTTTAGTCTTTTACTGATGTTGTCTGCATCCTGCTTGTTACCTTTTGCTTTTGCCATGTTTCTTTCTTTGATGATCTTCAGCGTCTCTACTGTTAACCATGACTGTGGGGGTTTCTTCTGTGTTGTTATATTTATCGGGTTGAATTTCACCATTCCACAAACATGGTAAAAAGTCAACACAAATAACAATGGTGGAATTCTGTTTTATTTTACCAATTTGCCTCATTTGGATTTTTCATCATCACATTACATCATAAAATGAATGGTGTTAATCAAAACTGTAACCCATCATTCAAGAAGAAACAGAACATTGTACGGCAATATTGAAAGAAGAGTAAACTTATGGTCAGGCTCGAACTGGCCAACAGGAGAACAGGATAATCCTCCGGTGGGCCTCTCTCCGGAATTATGTCACTTACCCCTGAAGTGAAGAGATATCAAAGGGTGAATATAATATGGATTTATTAGTCAGACACATGGCGATATGATATTGATTGTCCTGAGGAAGAGACCAGAGAGTTCTGAAACACGTAGACTAATAAATCAATATTATGTTCACCCTGGTGGAATACGGCAGCGTGGTGTTAACCCTTCATCCTCCCTACTTTAATGTTCTGAGATAATGACCTTTGGGTTTTCATTAATCATCAACATTAACAGAAATAAACACATGACATAGATCCCTCTGTGTGTAACGACGCTATATAATAGATGTGGTCACTTTATGGATTGAATTACTGAAATAAAGTCACTTTTTGATGATTTCCTAATTCGTTGAGATGTGTGAGATGAAAATCTGTGCAGCCTTTCAGAAATCAACATCTTTTTACACCTCTACCTTTAGATCTTCAGTTTAAATCTCATCCTATGTGAAGTTCTTGATTTGGTTTATGTTCACTTTGTTGAAGGTTTCGGAGTTTTGTGCTCTCTCTGGGGGTTTTCTGCTTTTTACTCATCAATTCTTGTAACGCAAAGATCTGTGCATTTACAGGAGAGAAGAGAAAAGATCCCGTGTGTAATACTGGATACGGATATGGCAATGAAATGGCAATGGTGACAGGTGAGAGATTATTAAAATCTGTATACACTCAGGAATCCCATCAGGGGAACATGATATGATATCTACATCCAGGGCCGGTTCAAGGCAATTTGTGGCCCTGGGTGAAATTCAAAATGTGGCCCCAGATTCTTAAATACTTCACTAACAGCAATAGAATCAGTTCGGTTCACTGAAGTGTCTTGAGCTAGTAACACTCTTTAGGTGTAAGACGCCACTCAAAGAAGAAAGACACAAATATTGTTTTGCATTTAGCCCCAAAAGTTCTAGTTTGGTCTCATCTGTTCAGAGCCCCGTCCTCCATGGCTCACCGTGTACCCTACATGTCATGTTGAGGACGGGGCTCTGGTCTGGTTAGATCAAAGATCTAAACATAAAAAAAGTATATGTGGTGGAAACTAACCCTGCACATCACTCTGAGAACCCCATCCCCACCGTCACACATGGTGGAGGCAGCATCCTGCTGTGGGGAGGCTTTTCTTCAGCAGGGGCAGGGAAGCTGGTCAGAGGTGATGGAAGATAGATGGAGCTAAATACAGGACAATCCTAAAGGAAACTAACCCTGCACATCTCTCTGAGAACCCCATCCCCACTGTCACACATGGTGGAGGCTTTTCTTCAGCAGGGGCAGGGAAGCTGGTTAGAGGTGATGGAAGATGGATGGAGCTAAATACAGGACAATCCTAAAGGAAACTAACCCTGCACATCTCTCTGAGAACCCCATCTCCACCGTCACACATGGTGGAGGCAGCATCCTGCTGTGGGGAGGCTTTTCTTCAGCAGGGGCAGGGAAGCTGGTCAAAGGTGATGGGAACATGGATGGAGCTAAATATAGGACAATCCTGGAGGAAAGCCTATCAAAGGCTGCAAAAGTCCTGAGACTGGGATGTAGGTTCACCTTCCAGCAGGACAATCCTCAACATCCTGCAGATCTACGATGGAGGGTTTAGATTAGAGCATATTCCTGTGTGTGTATGGCCCAATCACTGTCCAGACCCAATCTGATCATTGTGGCCTTCATTAATCTGGAGAACCAGGACTCTGAATATCCCAGGCTTAACAGAGCGGAGTTCAATCAGGGAGCTCAGCCAGGAATGATATTTCCATTACCTAGAGCTTTATATTGTCTCTATTATTATTATTATTATTATTACTACTATTACTATTTGAGAGCACCATTCATTTGATGGTTCTGTACATGAAAGGGGATTCACACAAAAAAATGATGTAGGTGAATAAAGTAACAGTGACAGACTGGTAGAGGGGAAAGGACCCTGCCCCCATGGGCTTACATTCTATAGGATGATGGGGAGGAGAGAGAATGTCAGGGGTGCAGCAGAACCTGTGGTGGTGAGACGGCTGTGTGAGGGTGGTGAGGTGGCAGTTCCGGTGGTGGACAGACGGCTGTGCGAGGGTGGTGAGGTGGCAGTTCCGGTGGTGGACAGACGGCTGTGCGAGGGTGGTGAGGTGGCAGTTCCGGTGGTGGACAGATGGCTGTGCGAGGGTGGTGAGGTGGCAGTTCCGGTGGTGGACAGAGGCTGTGCGAGGGTGGTGAGGTGGCAGTTCCGGTGGTGGACAGATGGCTGTGCGAGGGTGGTGAGGTGGCAGTTCCGGTGGTGGACAGACGGCTGTGTGAGGGTGGTGAGGTGGCAGTTCCGATGGTGGACAGATGGCTGTGTGAGGGTGGTGAGGTGTGGCAGTTCCGTGTGGTGGACAGACGGGCTGTGTGAGGGTGGTGAGGTGGCAGTTCCGGTGGTGGACAGATGGCTGTGCGAGCGTGGTGAGGTGGCAGTTCCGGTGGTGGACAGACGGCTGTGTGAGGGTGGTGAGGTGGCAGTTCCGGTGGTGGACAGATGGCTGTGTGAGGGTGGTGAGGTGGCAGCTCTGGTGGTGGACAGATGGCTGTGTGAGGGTGGTGAGGTGGCAGCTCTGGTGGCAGACAGGTGGCTGTGCGAGGGTGGTGAGGTGGCAGTTCCGGTGGTGGACAGACGGCTGTGTGAGGGTGGTGAGGTGGCAGTTCCGGTGGTGGACAGACGGCTGTGTGAGGGTGGTGAGGTGGCAGTTCCGGTGGTGGACAGACGGCTGTGTGAGGGTGGTGAGGTGGCAGTTCCGGTGGTGGACAGACGGCTGTGTGAGGGTGGTGAGGTGGCAGTTCCGGTGGTGGACAGACGGCTGTGTGAGGGTGGTGAGGTGGCAGTTCCGGTGGTGGACAGATGGCTGTGCGAGGGTGGTGAGGTGGCAGTTCCGGTGGTGGACAGATGGCTGTGCGAGAGTGGTGAGGTGGCAGCTCTGGTGGTGGACAGATGGCTGTGTGAGGGTGGTGAGGTGGCAGCTCCGGTGGTTGAGGTGGTGGAGGTCTTTGACGCCAAGTGAAGAGAGGATCTGTAATATGAGACAGTGGTCGACTGTGTTGAAGACAGAGGACACAGGTCTAGAAGGAGGAGGATGGAGAAGTGTCTGTTGGCTTTGGCTGTCAATAGGTATTTAGTGATTTTGGTCAAGTCAGTTTCGGTGAAGTGGTGGGGGTGGAAGTCAGATTGGAGGTTGTCAAGGAGCGAGTTAGATGAGAGGTGGGAGGAAAGTTGAGCATGGACGTGCTGCTCAAGGAGTTTGGAAGTAAACGGGAGCAGCGATATGGAGCGATAGCTGGGCATAGCAGACAGGTCAAGATTTGGCTTTTTGAGGATGGGAGTGATGGTGGCATGACTGAAAGCAGAGGGGAAGGTCCCGGAAGTTAGCGATAGATTGAAGAGGTGGGTTAGGGATGAGACTATGGTGAGGAGGATAGGGAGGAGGTGGGGGGGTCTCCATTGTGTCTGGTATTTGTTGGATCCTCTGTTGGGTCTACAGACTGGTGAGAAGGTGAGGTCGGTCGGTCAGTGACCGAGACGGAGATTTGTTGGTCCAGGAGACTTTTGTAAAAATGAATGAATATAACACAGACACAAATCTGAATATTCTGGAATATTTTGGCTCCTGATCTCATATTTTATTGGTGAAGATCAGAATTGTATCCAGAAAAAGGAAGACAAATCCTCCCCGTCTGCCGGGGACAAAAGAGAATACGGACCGTGAAGTTTTGTGACGCAGAAATGATAACATTATAATAACACTCAGTGGCGTAACTTCAGGCCTCGGGGCCCCGATGTGAAAGCTCCAACGGGGCCCCCAATTATTGCAAAATTTTAGTAGTATTAGTCTTTTTCTATGGGCCAAAGGGACGTTTGGGGCCCCCCTAGGCTGCAGGGCCCGGGTGCGATCGCAACCCCTGCACCTATTGTAGTTACGCCCCTGATAACATCTGGAAAGTTATTGTTTCTATCATAGAAATAAAAATACTTTTATAGAGAACAATTCTCAGCTGATCTGAGCTCAGTCATCATATTTCCAATGAAAGTTCTGAAAATTCTTTCTGTTTTTCCAGGAGAAAAAATGAATCATCGTGTCTGCAATGCCGGTGAGTTACTAGTTCTATTTTCCTCTCCAGCAGAGCGCCTCACAGTGGTTGTGGAGTGAAGTACAGAGAGTCTGAGAGGGACATGACACGGGCCCTGGGAAAAAGGGACCGAGCGGAGGAGGAGAGGGGGCCGAGCGGAGGAGGAGAGGGGGCTGAGCGGAGGAGGAGAAGGGGCCGAGCGGAGGAGGAGAAGGGGCCGAGCGGAGGAGGAGAGGGGGCCGAGCGGAGGAAGAGAAAGGGCCGAGCGGAGGAGAGGGGGCTGAGCGGAGGAAGAAGGGGGCCGAGCAGAGGAGGAGAGGGGGCCGAGCAGAGGAGGAGAGGGGGCCGAGCGGAGGAGGAGAGGGGGCCGAGCGGAGGAGGAGAGGGGGCCGAGCGGAGGAAGAGAGGGGATCGAGCGGAGGAGGAGGGGAGGGGGAGGGGGCGAGCGAGAAGGAGAGGGGGCCGAGCGGCAGGAGGAGAGGGGGCCGAGCAGAGGAGGAGAGGGGGCCGAGCGGAGGAGGAGAGGGGGCCGAGCGGAGGAGGAGAGGGGGCCGAGCGGGAGGAGGAGAGGGGGACGAGCGGAGGAGGAGAGGGGGCCGAGCGGCAGGAGGAGAGGGGGCCGAGCGCAGGAGGAGAGGGGGCCGAGCAGTGGAGGAGAGGGGGCCGAGCGGAGGAGAGAGGGGGCCGAGCGGAGGAGGAGAGGGGGCCGAGCGCAGGAGGAGAGGGGGCCGAGCGGAGGAGGAGAGGGGGCCGAGCGGAGGAGGAGAGGGGGCCAGGCGCAGGAGGAGAGGGGGCCGAGCGCGGAGGAGAGGGGGCCGAGCGGGAGGAGAGAGGGGGCCGAGCGGAGGAGGAGAGGGGGCCGAGCGGAGGAGGAGAGGGGGGCCGACGGGGAGGAGGAGAGGGGGCGAGGGCCGAGGAGGAGAGGGGGCCGAGCGGAGGAGGAGAGGGGGCCGAGCGCAGGAGGAGAGGGGGCCGAGCGGAAGAGGAGAGGGGGCCGAGCGGAGGAAGAGGAGGGGGGCCGAGCGGAGGGAAGAGAGAGGGGGCCGAGCGGAGGAGGAGAGGGGGCCGAGCGGAGGAGGAGAGGGGGCCGAGCGGAGGAGAGGGGGCCGAGGCAGGAGGAGAGGGGGCCAGCGGAGGAGGAGAGGGGGCCGAGCAGAGGAGGAGAGGGGGGCGGGCGCAGGAGGAGAGGGGGCCGAGCGGCAAGAGGAGAGGGGGCCGAGCGGAGGAGAGAGGGGGGCCGAGCGGAGGAGGAGAGGGGGCCGAGCGGAGGAGGAGAGGGGGCCAGGCGCAGGAGGAGAGGGGGCCGAGCGCTGGAGGAGAGGGGGGCCGAGCGGAGGAGAGAGGGGGGCCGAGCGGAGGAGGAGAGGGGGCCGAGCGGAGGAGGAGAGGGGGCCGAGCGGAGGAGGAGAGGGGGCCGAGCGCAGGAGGAGAGGGGGCCGAGGGGAGGAGGAGTGGGGGCCAAGCGGAGGAGGAGAGGGGGCCGAGCGCAGGAGGAGAGGGGGCCGAGCGCAGGAGGAGAGGGGGCCGAGGGGAGGAGGAGTGGGGGCCAAGCGGAGGAGGAGAGGGGGCCGAGCAGAGGAGGAGAGGGGGCGCGAGCGCAGGAGGAGAGGGGGCCGAGCGGAGGAGGAGAGGAGGGCCGAGCGAGGAGGAGGAGGGGGCCGAGCGGAGGAGGAGAGGGGGCCGAGCGCAGGAGGAGAGGGGGCCGAGCGCAGGAGGAGAGTGAATTTTTTTGAAGTGAATTTAAATTCTCACATTTTACCAAATCTTAAGATTCTCCTTAATGTGATTTTTTTTTCACTTTACTTTGTTAACATTCCACAAACTCGCTGCCATTTTGCTGAATTAAACAACAGTCAGTAAAGGGTTAAAACAAATGTTCTACTTGTGACTTCAGTCCATCCTGGGCCTCAGACGTTGCGTTGCTCCTCATGATGTGGAGTGTGAGGAGGGAGCACATCTGACCTTATGACATTCATTGTAACAACACAATGTGCGCTGCAACGTCTGAGGCCCCGGCAGCACACAGCGGGTGGTGTGACGTGGAAAAGGATGAATAGGATGATCGCGGCGGCACAAGTGAGCGTCAAGAAATCATTATTTCTATTTACAGCATGAGATTATGTCGAGCCCCAGGCTTTGGGGTACTCGGGTATCAGGCTCCAAGGGGTTAACGCTCCTGTGTCACGGGAAGTGGTGGCCTGCACCTGATCCCGTGTCCTGGGGGACTTCTTTGAAATGGGTTGTATTTACAGGGGATTCTATATACAGTTCTCGTGACGCCACCTGTAGTTTCTGGTGATGGGTCACCAGCGCCGCCACAGTCCGCCGGAGGTACCTGGTAATGCGGCTGAGATGACTAAGCCCCCTACAGGTAGGGCTGGACCTCCGGGGAAGTGTTCCTGAAAAGGCAGAAGCAAAGTCACTTTCTCCGGGTACTTTACTGGCAACTTGTAGCAGCGGTTGCAGTTCACAGTTCAGCACTTTGATGTCATGAGGACAGGTAGCTTAACAGGTGGCTGCAAGTGGATCCCAGGTGGTGTGGTGGAACCCTTGGTGTACCTTCGTTAACTAACACGTGTCCGTTCTTCCCCGCTTTGGATTGATCTATACCCAGTAGCTCCGTGTAGGTAGTACCGGGGGTCCTCTCCCTCATTGGTGAGGAAGCAGGCAGACCGCTCCGGTGGCAGGGTGCTGCGGCTGATGAACGAGCCACAGCAGCCGGTTGCCAACTGCAAGCTGGACTTGACCGGTTCCTAGGGCCCGGCGTTCCCCTGGTTGGACTGGAGTATCCCCTGGAGTATGGTCGCTCCACGCTGAGGATCTCCCTTTCTCTCTAGGGCCTGGACTTCTCTCGGCGGGCGCCGCTTCCAGGACCTCCTCAAGGTCCCTTCTTCTCTCCTCTGGTGTGACCTTCCGCCTCGTTCCACTTTAGCTGATCTGTCCTAAAACCTTTCCTCCTCCTCCATCTCCTCCTGGTCCCTCAGCCGAGAGACCCTAAGCTCAAAGACTTAGAGGCAAAGACCTCGGAGCAAAGACCTCTTTGTTCCCCCTAAAGGTGAATTTTTCCCCTCCAGGGTAACCTCCCACCCTAAACTAATGTGGGAGTGCTGGTTATGGGTCCCACCCACCATCCTAGGGTCCACCTGCAGCTGGAGCATCTGCACCTCTTTTACGGGTGTAGTACCCCTCTGTGACGCCTGCATTGGTGGGGGCGCCACAATTATTGTCTATTATTATTTACCCGGCAAGTTCAAGCAATTTGATCAATTCTGTTCTGTGAGTTTGTCATTGGCTGCTGTGCTCTGCATAGGCAGAAACTGAGATATTGAATCAGTCGCAGTCTATGCAGAGCACAGGAGCCGATGACCACATCTTCTGGACTGTTGTGCTCTGCATAGGCAAACAATTGAGATATTACATGAGTCACTGCCTATGCAGAGCGCAGGAGTAAATGAAAATCTTATTCAACTCTTGTGTTCTGCATAGGCAGAAACTGATATATTAAATCAGTCACTGCCTTTGCTGAGTGTAGCAGCCGATGACAATCTCCTCTCAGCTGTTGCACTAGTGGCGCCCCTGCGGTCTGGTCCCCACAGTGATGATACCCTTACTCCACAGGTGTGGTGTCACCGTACTCAGGTGAGAGGGATCGTGATCCCAAGACACATAATTGCACACAAAATCATCCCGAGACCAGGCTGGGGCCCCATCTCCTGGTTGGAGGAGGGGTTAGCAGAGAGCGTTAGAGAGAGGGAGTTGGAGTTTGGACATCGGGCAGGCAGGACACCTGTGGAGGAGGGAGAGAGTGCCAGGGGGCACGGGAGTGGAGGAACCACCCATGGCACCCCGAATCCACTGCCAGCTGCCTGGTGTGTGGAGGGATTGGGTTGCAGAAGGGGACCGGCCTCGAACTGGTGAGGGCCATTGTGTCTGTACGAACAGTGGCTACAAGCCATGCTCATTCACTGACAAGGTGGCCATATAGGACCAGGGGACTCTGAGCGTCGCTCGACAGGGTTCACAGCCACTGGCTCTGGACACTGAGTACGAGGACGCAGGCAGGAGAGGAGGATAGCCAGCGTGCTGAGACGGCCCGGACAGGCTTTTGAGTGGAGTCTTGGAGGAGTGACCCTAACCACCTGGGGACTGACCTGTCTGTGCATTGGAGGAGCACAGCACCCGGCTGGGTGAACTTGACTGACCATCAAGTAAAGGTAAAGAACCATCGGCCCCAGTGGTCATCCCTGCGGCGTCAGCCACCTTCTTGCCAAATTCCACAGGTGGCGTCACAAACTATTCCCCTGTAAATATCCCCTTTACTGCAGGTCCTCAGAGCCGGGTCACTGCCACCGTGACCTCCCACCGAACCGACCACCCGGTTTCCGAGTACCCCCCGGCTGTGCTGGGCGTCACACACTCTGCATTGGAACCTGTGAGACTGACCATAATCATCTACATCTTGCACAGATGGATGGGGGATTTTGCACCCTCATAGATTAGTTCCCCTCTTTCCCCTCCTCCATGTAACCACCCCTTTATATACTATACTGTATATGTTTGTATACACAGATGTCAATCATCATCTTCCCGTCTTTCTCCAGGAACCTCTCTGTCCTCTGTCTCTGGTGCTCGGCTCCTCCTCTCCGGACTCCTCCTGATGTTTGGGATCGCTCCCCTGTACTGAGAGCGCCTGATGATGGAAGACGACGTCTGAACCCGGACGAGCCCCCAATCCACAACTAGAAGAAGAGATACTTTATTCTCATAGATTTTGTTCAAATATTTTTTATTAAATGATTTTAACAAAACAGCGGGACATAAATACAGGAAAATCAGAAGGGTGACATACACACATAAATATAGGGGTATTCAATGGTATTAACCTTAAAGGGAACCTGTCACCTGGATCTAAGCCCCTACACTATCACTACCTGTCCCTGCACCTTCCTAGCTGCTCCCTATCTATCCCTCTCTGAGCTAAATCCGCCCTATAAAACAGCAGAAAAATAACTTATAACTTACAGCAGTCCCTGAGGCTGGGGACTGAGAAGGCGGCGCCAGGCTCCATTCTGCCCCTCCTCGATGGAGCAGCACACGCCCCACTGGGCGGCGTTATTCTTTCTTCATCGCCGCCTCCTCCATTTGGAATCTCTGCTTTACACCTGTCATATTGTGGTGATGCGACCTCGATGTGTCCCCTGACTGAGACACAGCATATGGGAGATTGCATCTTCTGCTCGATAGCAGCACACACGGGGTTAGCTGCTACTGGAGCTGAGTGCTGATTGTAAGCACTGACGCCCAGGTGTGCAGGTGAATAGGATATGATATGAGCTGCCCTGGGCTGTGGGGAGGGGGTGGAGTGTGTTCAGGACAGCAGCAGGAGCTGCTGTGTAGAGAGCAACACATGGGGGCCCAAGGCAGCACAAAGAGGCCCCATGTAGCAGAAAGAGGCCCTACGCTACATACAGGGGCCCCAGGCAGTGCTAGGGCCCCAGGCAGTGCTAGGGGCCCCAGGCAGTGCACAGGGCCCCAGGCAGCACAAAGTGGCCCCAGGCAACATACAGGGGCCCCAGGCAGCATACAAGGGCCCCAGGCAGAGCACGGGGCCCCAGGCAGCACAAAGTGGCCCCAGGCAACATACAGGGGCCCCAGGCAGTACTAGGGGCCCCAGGCTACACACAGGATCCCAGGCTACACACAGGGGCCCCATGCAGGATACAAGGGCCCCAGGCAGTGCACGGGGCCCCAGGCAGTGCACTGGGCCCCAGGCAGCACACAGGGGCCCCAGGCTACACACAGGATCCCAGGCTACACACAGGGGCCCAGCCAGCATACAAGGGCCCCAGGCAGTGCACGGGTCCCCAGGCAGCACAAAGTGGCCCCAGGCAACATACAGGGGCCCCAGGCAGTACTAGGGGCCCCAGGCTACACACAGGATCCCAGGCTACACACAGGGGCCCCATGCAGTATACAAGGGCCCCAGGCAGAACAAAGGGGCCCCAGGCAGCGCATGGGGGCCCGAGGCAGCACAAAGTGGCCCCAGGTGGCCCACTGCCTGGGGCCCCTGTGCTGCCTGGGGCCCCTATGTGCTGCCCCAGGCCCCCATGCGCTGCCTGGAGCCCCTTTGTGCTGCCTGGGGCCCTTGTATGCTGCATGGTGCCCCTGTGTTTAGCCTGGGATCCTGTGTGTAGCCTGGGGCCCCTACTACTGCCTGGGGCCCTGTATGTTGCCTGGGGCCACTTTGTGCTGCCTCGGGCCCTCATGCGTTGCTTGGGGCCCTGTGCACGGCTTGGGGCGCTGATCTACAGCTGCTGTGGTATACGGAGAGTTATAATCTGGCCTAGGCCTGTTTATACCCCGGGGTATAGTTTGGGCTAGGCCGGAATATACCCAGGGTATATTCTGGTCCAGGGGGGTATATTCTGGGCTAGCCCAGTTTATACCCGGGGTATAAACTGGGCTAGGCCAGAATATACCCGGGGTATAATCTGGGCTAGGCCACTTTAACCCCAAGTATATTCTGGACGGGGGGCTTAGTCTGGCCTGTTAACACCGGAACCTGGAGGTCTGTGAATACCTGAACTGTGCCATTAAACAGTGTGCTGTGCGAGTAAATACCTGAGTCACTGACTTCTGTCGTGCCGATCCTAACCACTACCTTACAGTGTAAAGTGGGTGGGAGATTCCAAATGGAGGAGGCGGCGATGAAGAAGAATAACGCCGCCCAGAGGGGCGTGTGCTGCTGCATGGAGGAGGGGCAGAATGTAGCCTGGCGCCGCCTTCTCAGTCCCCAGCCTCAGGGACTGCTGTAAGTTATAAGTTATTTTTTTGCTATTTTATAAGGCGGATTTAGCTCAGAGAGGGATAGATAGGGAGCAGCTAGGAAGGTGCAGGGACAGGTAGTGATAGTGTAGGGACTTAGATCCAGGTGACAGGTTCCCTTTAATAGGTACATAAAATAAAACATCTAAGTAAATCTAGACAAACAAAGATTTGGTTATAAATTTAGTTGTGAGCAGTTATACTTATTAAAAAAAAAAAAAAAAAGAAGAGAGATAACGGTTAGGACTTGATAACATAACAATTATGGGGTAAAAAACGAGTGATCCGAGATACATCTGTAAAATATTAGGTACATCAGATGAAGATTAGAGTCAGGAATTACGTCAGCGGCCTATTTAGATGTCTGAGTGATTGTGTAGAGATCCACGGTTCCCAGTTGTCGAGGTACTTGTTATATGAGTTGTTTCTAACTGTATAGTTAAATTCAAAGGTACAGTGAGCCGAGATTCTATCAGTGAGTTCAGATATGGTGGGTACTTCTGTGGTCTTCCATTTGGCAGCCAGAAGAATTTTGGAGGTAAGGAGTATCTGAGAGATTATAAATCTGAAATAATGGGGGATGTTTGAAATACCAATAGAGATAAGGGCTAGTTGTGGTGAGAGAATTAGTCTAAAGTTGGTGGTATTGAAGATTAGGTCATTAACTCCCCGCCAGAAACTAAGGATCTTTGGGCACTTCCAAAACACATGAGAAAGCGTCCCGATTTGCGAACAATCTCTCCAGCATAGCGGGGAGATAAGTGGGTCGATGTGGTTTAGTTTGGATGGAGTCCAATACCATCTCGTCAAAACTTTACAGTAGGATTCCTGGACTGAAGCACAATTGGTATTCGCGTAGGAAATTTCAATTGTAGAGGACAAATCTATGTGAATACCTAACTCTTTTTCCCACGCTATTATGTAAGGATGTTTATGAAGGGTGTGGTCATCATTCAGGTATCGATAGATTTGTCCAGTCATCCAAGTCAAAGATTTAAGTGGGTTTTCTATTAGGGCGGATATAGGTTTTGGGAATGAAAAGGCAGAGTTCAGGTCAATCTGGGAAGATTTGATCAGTCTCCAAGCTGTCCTATCTTGCCACGTTAGATTATATTTTTGTTCCAAGTATTGAAACTGAACCACCTTCCCATCAGAAAGTAGGTCAGAAGTGTGGCGGATCCCTCGATCACACCAGGAGGATACGTTTAGGCCTGGGATAAGGTGTTCTAGCGTCTCAAGAGGGATGTTCTTGGGTGTCGAGTAAGGAAGTAGGTGGCTAGTTTTTTTAAATAGTATTTTCCACGCTAGGATCGTTGCCCTAACTGTTGGGAGTGGAGAAGCGATTGTTTTTGATCTACTCAAGTGAGCAGCTAATAGAGCTAGGAGATTATTTGAGTTAGTTAATTCTTTTTCGATAGTCACCCAAGGGGCAGAGTTATTTGAAACTGAATCTTTCAGCCAGCTCTGTGACAACTTTAGTATAGATGCAAGATAATAGCTATATAGGTTCGGAATCCCCATTCCTCCTCTCCTCTTATGTTTTTCAAGGATTATGCTGGAAATCCTGGGTCTCCCACTTTGCCAAATGAATTTTCTTAATTGAGAGTGGATCTCATTCAACCTGTTTTTGGAGATGGGAAGGGGGATTGCTCGGACCATATATATAAATTTCGGGAGCAACTTCATCTTTAAAGCTGCAATTCTGCCCGTCCAGGATAGTTGGAGTTTGGAGAGAATAGAAAAATCAGTTCTCAAGGATTCGAGGAGGTTGGAAATATTAACCGCGACTAGGTCTGAAGTAGGTTTTGTCAGTTGGATCCCTAAATACGAGAGTCTAGTTTTTTTCCAAGAAAATGGAAATTGTTCATTAAGATAAGTGAGAAAGGATTTCTCAATATTATAATCTAAGATTTGAGATTTGTTTGCATTTATTTTATAATGGGAGATGTTTGAAAAAGTATTGATGGTGTAGGATAGGTGATGTAAAGATTTGAATGGATTGGTAATAGAGAGTAATATATCGTCTGCAAAGAGTGTAATTTTGTGGTGATGCGATTTCAGGGGGACTCCTCTTATATTTACATTTGCTCTAATAGCTTCCGCTAAGGGTTCTATAAAAAGAGCAAAGAGAAGGGGGGACAAGGGGCAACCCTGTCTGGTACCGTTAGAGAGTGTTATTTTCTGGGAGATAGCTTGATTTGAGTAGATTTTAGCTGTGGGGTTTGTATACATTGCCGAAATTGAGTTGAGTATGTTCCCTCGAAGACCGAATTTATAAAGAGTTGAGAAGAGGTATTGCCAATTGACCCTATCGAATGCCTTCTCGGTGTCAAGGGCCAAGAAGGCAGTCGGGGTCTTCGAGGATTCAGTCATAGTAAGCAAATTTATGGATCTTCTAGTGGCGTCTGATGCATTTCTATTTGGGATAAATCCCACCTGATCACTATTGACCAGTTTGCCGATATATTTTTGGAGCCTATTGGCTATCAATTTAGCAAGAATTTTGGTGTCACTATTGAGGAGGGAAATTGGTCTGTAGTTTTTCGGGTCAGTAGAGTCTCCTTTGTCTTTAGGGATTACCACCACAGTAGCTTCCAACATCTCTGGGGAAAGGTATCCCAGTAATGCAGTCGAATTTGCCAATTTGAGGATGAAGGGGGACAGAAGTGAAGAGAATGACTTGTACAGTTCATTCTGTAGGCCATCAGGGCCAGGGGCTTTTTCATTTTTGAGTGAGGTGATTAAGGAAGAAATTTCTGGAAGAGAGTAAGGGGTGTTGAGGTCCTCAATTTCCGAATCAGAAAGCGAAGGTAACTGGAGGGGGTTTAAAAAATCCGTGATATTTTCGTGGGAAGGAATATGAGTATTTGGGTCTTTTTTAAGGTTATACAGGGAGTCATAATATTTGGCAAAGACATTAACAATATCTTTGGGATGGAATTTGCTATCCCCAAAGAATCTTTAATTTCGCAGATTCTGTTTTTTAGTCGAAGAGTTTTTATTCTAGATGCAAAAAATTTGGTAGGTTTGTTGTCTGATGAGTAAAATTTTGATTTAGATCGTTGTATCATCTTATCATAATCTGAGGTTAGTAGAGATCTCAGTTCAGTTCTAAGTTTGAATATATCTTCGGAAATATTAGCAGAGGGGGTATTAATTTGCAGGATTTCTAAGTTTTGAATTTTTTCTAATAAGCTCTGGGTAGATTCACGTTTTTGTTTGTTGAGACGGGAGTTTAGCTCGATCATCTTTCCTCTCAGGACAGCTTTGAAAGCTAGCCAAAGAGTAGAAATACTGATGTCGGCACTGTCATTTTCAGCAAAATAGAATCTGATAGTTTCTTCGATTTCTGACTTAAATTGGGGGTGAGTGTAGAGGAAACTATTATTCCTCCATAGTTTCTCAGGTTGGTTGTGAGGAGAGGATGAGAATTCAAAGAAAATGGGGGAATGGTCAGACCAAGTTCGCGGGCCAATGGAAATTTTTCTGAATTTGTGTAATGAGAAGATGTTCGTAAGAACTAAATCAATCCTAGCAAAGGAATTGAATCTGCCCGAATAGTGGGTAAATTCGATTGAGCTAGCATGGTGACATCTGAAGACATCATATAATTCAGAACGAAGAAGCCAAGGGTTCAAAGGTCTGGTGAAATGGCGAGATTTTGTGGAGGAGTCAAGGACAGGGTCAGGAACAACGTTAAAGTCTCCGCATATGATTAATTCTCCTTTTTTGTGCTTGTTAATAATTTTCGAAACTCTGTTTAGGAAGGTTATTTGGCCTTTATTTGGGAGGTACAGATTAGCTATGGTGAAGGTGGTATTGTTGAGCTTGCAAACAAGAATTAAAAATCTGCCCTCAGGATCAGTGATCAGCGAGAGTTCCTCAAAGGTAACAGAGTTTTTAATTAGGATGGCAACTCCAGCCTTTTTCTTAATATTGGAGGAGAGGTAATGTTTTTGGAAGGATTTGTTTTCGAATTTTGGGGGTTTGATTGACGATATTCTGGTTTCTTGGAGGCAGGCAATCTCAGAATAGGACTCTTTAATAAGTTTCCATACATGGTATCTGCGTTGGGGTGAATTAAGGCCGTTGACGTTAAGAGAAAGGAATTTAAGGGACATAAAATATCCGGATTTGATTTTGTATGCGTCTCGGAATATAAAAGGATTTGTTACATGTCATCTTGTAAAAGGTCTAGAAAAAAGGTATCTCTCCGAAAGTGGGTTGGAGGAAAATTCAGGAGGGGAAACTATATTGGTTAAATTACTAAATGAGAAAGTGAATATTCGCTAGAGTTGTGACTTGAAGAAAGTCAACGAGTTTAAAGGCAGGGGAAAGCCAAAAACTCAGGTTTGGGTGTTCAGAAGGGAATACCCCTAAGTCGGAGGGTTCAAGTAAACAAGAAAAAAAAAACCTCCTAGGGGAGCTACTGTTATGGTCATTAAAGCCAGTCAACTGTCTTGATAATAGGGGATCATGAGATAATGATGTTGAGTCGTCTGAGGGTTGTCATTCCCTCCTTAGAATCATCAATTGCTATGGTCTTATCTTGATATGTAAAAAGGACCTTGGCGGGGTTGAAGCCCCATTTGTAGGGGATGTTTTTCTTGCGAAGGGCCCCAGTGATCTCAGAGAGGTTCTTCCTCTGTGCCAGAGTCTCCCTAGAGAGGTCAATGAGGATCTTCAGGGAGTCAAATGGTTTGGGAAGAGTTTTGTGGGATTTCATGTAGTTTAGTTAGCGCTCTTTTGTGTGGTAAAAGTGAAATCTTACTATGATGTCTCTGGGGATCTCTGGTTTTAAGTGCGTAGGTTTGACCAGTCTATGAGCACGTACAATTGTCAGGTCAAGATCTGTAAGATCGGGAAGGGCTGATCTGAGTATCTTTTTAATGTGGGAATGAATTTGTTCAGGTTTAATATTTTCCGACACCCCTCGAAATTTCAAATTTAATCGTCTATCTCTGTCCTCCATGTCCGTGATTTTTGCTTTGACGGTGTTGAGATTGTCTTTAAAGGATTTTTGGTCTTTAGATATTTTTTGGACAGAAGTTGAGAGGGATTTAATTTCTACCTTATTTTTATCGGTTCTTATAGCAATTGACGAAATAGCGTTTTCTAGCTTGTCAAAACGCTTGTCTAAATCGGATTTAAATTTGTCGAATATCCCAAGGAAGAAGTCTTTATTTGGGGGTTTGTCCCTATCCGAATCATATCTCAGTTCAGGATTAGAGTCAGCTCTCAAGCGACGTCTTAAAGGGCTCGCTAGTGGAGAGTCGGATTTCTCATAATCTGGGTAGAAAGCAGAACTAGAGGAGGTTGGTCTGGAAGTAGTGGTTAGGTCATGCTCCTTCCTTTTTCTCGCACTCTGGGAGGTCTCTAGGGTAGATGATTCGTCAATATGTTCGTCTGGAGGACTTGACCACTGATCAACATTTTCGGATACATTGGGGGATCTAGATCTGTCGCGTCTTGAGGTTTTTTCGGAGATCGAATCTGAGTCCTGGGGTGTGGGATTACCTCTTTCCTTAGGGTTTTTGTTTTTGGGATTTGGCATTGTGGCAGGATGTTATAATCACTCTCCTAATTTTAAAAGTTGGAAGACTGGGAGGAGAGGGTCTAGCAGCTCCAAAACTGATTTCAGTCTGGACTTGAAGGCTTTAAGAAAGGAGTCGGAACTTCGTAATAGGATATATAGAAATGTATCACCAATCTTAAACAGATTCTATACCGGCTAGGGGAGGTGGGGAAGACAAAGTGGAGGATTGTCTATGCGGATAAATGCTTCAGATATTAATACAAATTCAATCAGGACAAACAAGACAGTTTTGCAGGAGCGGCTTAGTAATATAAAAGGAATAGTGGAAGGGAAAGGAAGGAAGAGAAAAGAGCAAAAGTGGAAATGAAAATGAAAATCACTTAAACAGAGATAGAAAAAGTATAAAGGGAGAGAAAGAAGAGAGAGGATAATTACAGAAAATCCCACAACTAGAAGAAAGAGAGGAAAAAAAAGAACCGTTTTTTTCAGCGTTGGAGTTCTTCAATTAGGATGGTGATGATATATACGAATTGATGGTTCTGGATCTTCTTGCTAGAGAGTGAGAGGTGAAGGTATATTCCAGCTAATAAGTCCGTGCAGCGTCCAAGTTTTTTCCTATAAGATGTAATGTGACTGAGGTAGTATTTGTTGCTGAATTCCGTGGGGTCACACCTGTGACTAATTGAGCCGTGACAATAAGTTTACACACACATATACATATATACACTCATATATATATACGCGGATCCACAAAGTAGTTCCAGTAAAGGTAGTAAGCAAGTTATGGTGTAGTGTGGAAAAAAAGCTGGTTTGAGCACTGCAGTTGCAATATGATGTTTGACCACTAGGTGGCGCATTTGTCCAACAGGAGAGAGAAAAAAAGAAAAAGGGGTAGAAAAAGAAGAAAAATGGGAAAAAAGTTCTTTCCTTTATAACAATATAGTTATAATAGTTCAGCAGGGCTATTTATCCTATAAATGATTATATTATCCAGTCTGGAACCATTATAGCTGGCATGGGAGAGAGAGTCTCAGAGGACATATTTCCATATCTTAGCAGGCAGAATAAGGGAGAAAGTGCAGAAAGTATGTCAGAAGAGAGAGATCTCTGTGATCCCAAGTTTGGGCTCCTTAGCAACTCACCAGAGATCACCCTGCATGGAGACCAGGAATCCCTTCTAGATTAACCGCCCGTCTCAGAGCAACGGCGATGAGGGAGCAGGTCTTGCATATGATTCCAGGCACCGGAGGACGTCCTGAGGTGGCTGGCGGTGCAGCAATGTCGCAGCAGATATTGAGGTCGCGTGACCGCCGATCCGGAGGAGCGCAGTCGGGACAAAGGAGACTCCGGTGAGTAGATCAGTCACAAGAGGCTGGGGCACGTCACAGATCTCTCTACGTCGCCCGCCCAATTTCAGCGGCACCGCGACCTGGGGGGAAGATAAGCACCTCACCACAATCAAGTAGCTGGTGCTGAGGTAATTTGATGAAGATGAAGGTGCGCGGCTCTGCAGGGCACAATGAGATGATACTGACCATCTATAAAGGCTTATAGGAGCCGGGAGGAGGTGTGCAGGGAGAAGTACAGCTGAGATGAGGCTGTAAATAGCAAGTTGTAGAAACTAAGATGGCGGATGTGCGCTCTGAGGTGATCCGAGGCGGACTCACAGGGGCAACCAGGCCAAAGACCAAGGATTAAATGAAAATTAATAAGACCATCTTATTGCAGGAGATCATAATAGTAATCTCCAGTGGGTTTCATGAGAGGATTTTCTTTGGAGGGCAAGATTCCAACTAGATTACAGTTGAGGGCTTAGGAGCTCTTCAAACGGCATCCATCTTCCTTGAGCTCCAGGCCACGCCCCCCTATTCTCATAGATTTTAACCCCTTCCTGCCGCAGACATTTTTGTTTGTTTCTTCCTAGACTCAGTCCTAAATCTTCCGGTTTTTTTGCGCCCCTTACCCTAAGCGCCATAAACATGTTATCATGTCTCCGTCCATATAGCCATGTCACGTCTTGTATTTTGCGGGACGAGTTGTACTTTTGAACAACACCTTTCATTTTATCCTATGATGTAATGGTAAGCGGGAAATAGGGAAAAATAGAAATAAAAAGGGACAATTTTAAACATTTTTTTAGGTTTTTATCTTTACAGAATTTATTTGACCATAACCTGTCCCTGGCAGGGTGATTGTACAGGTCAGGACGATTACACAGATACCAAACATGGAGAGGTTATTTTCTTATATAAAATAATCAGAAATTATGAAAAAAAACATTTCTTGCGACTTTCCGAGCGTCGTAACGTTTTTTACGTTTGGGATCTGCAGTTGCGCGAGTCTTGTTTTCCGTGCCGGGAGCTGTTTTTATTGATACTATTTTGGGGTATATATGCTTTTATGTTACATTTTTTGGCATTTATATTATGAATCAATTTATATGATATTTTTATAGATCGGACATTTCTGAACTCAGCGAAACCAAATATGTGTATTTTTTGTTTTCTTTATATTGTTTTATTTTCAATGGGGCAAAAGGGGGGAGATTTAAACATTCCTTTTTTCATATAATTAAATATTTTTTGGATTTTACTTTTTGCTGTTTTTACTAGTCATCTGATCACTTGTGCTATACACAGGAGTGCATCAGCATTGCTATGTATAGCACAAATCACAAATTCTTATGGATGCCAGCTCACAGGAGTATTGTCATGACAGACACAGGGGTCATCATCCGCTGACCCCCGACGGTCATGACAACTCACCAGCACCCCGTGATCATGTCATGGGAGCGGGGAATGTTGCGCCCCCCCCCCCCCTGCCTGCGCCTGTTAAATCCATTCCACCTGTACAGTGTCAATTTTAGAACATGGTCATACGTCAAAGTCAAACATCAGCAATACTCTGTCTGATAATGACTTTGACTTTGATGAATGACTTTGATAAGACTTATGTTTATAGATTGGAGCTTGGATAGACAGCACAGCAGGATTTAACAGGTTAAAAGCTGACATACATGTCACCTGCAGTTGTTAGCGGCAGATGATGGCTGACCACATCAGCCATCATGTGCAGGGAAAGATGAGTGCACGACACCCAAACCTGCATCGAAGGCAGGGAGATGACCCATGACGGACATAGAACATCACAGGAAGATACAGAGTTAATATTCCTCCACTGACATCGCCGTATGATGACTCGTTTTCAGTGAGACCGGTTGTAGTTATTAATGGCGCCATTCACTTTACTGTATAATGTATTGGAATACTGCAAAATATAACTTCTTCAGGTATCACTGCTTTATTAAAAATAAACATTCCAAATTTCGTTGTCTTGTTTTGAGATTTTTCCCGTAAGTTTTTTATTTTTAAGTGTCTTTATTTGTATTTCTGGCGCCCCCACGGTCAGGCTGCCACAACTAGAACAACATGTGATTTTACGTGTGATATCATGCCTGGCGGTAGGTGGAGGACGCTTTGCTGACACCCTGAATACACCCAAGACATCTGAACTTCAGACCATGGAAGTGCTGGGCGGAAGAGACCCACCTATAGGGCAGTCCCCACTTCTGGCTGGGGGGAGGAGTTAGGTGAGGGGTGGGTGGCGAGAGGGGTGCTCTAGTCGAGTCTGGGTAGCATAGAGCGTGGAGTGAAGCGCTAGGCCGAGGGCCTGGTGACACAAATCTGCTGCAGGAGGGAAACCAGCCCCCAACTTGATCAGGGAGACTTCAGGAACGATCATGGAGCTGGAGGTCACTGGGCTTTAAGTACAGTGGCTCACTTTGTGGAGCTTCCCGAGTCTCACAGTGCTATATAGCATCACAGGACCAAAACTATCACTCATAGGACCCGCAGCTACCTGCCTGGCAAGGAATGGACTACACGGACACTGAGGAAAGTGGAAGCATAGTGTCTGAATTGGGAATGCAGGTGGACAAATAACCTGTCTCTCAGCAAGGTGGACTTCATCTTATCTCTAGACTGGCCATGCTGCACTCCTGGTGAACACTGTACCCTGGCTGGGCTGTATTCTTGAACTACTACAAGTAAAGGGTAAGAAGCATACAGACTGTTTGTCGTCTGATTCTTCCTGCATCATCCTGCACCACTACCCTCTTACACATCCTCTGCACCATTCACCATCCAGTTCACTATTTCTAAACCTTCCAAGGAACCTGTGCCTGGCTGTAGAGGGCTTACCACCTGGCTGCCCTACCATCTCCCCCTTGGAAACCCCACAGCAGCCCCTGGCCACCTATGGTTAGACCTCCAGCTGGCGTCACAGACTACTGCCCTGTAAATAACCCCTTTATCATGTCCGGTCAGGGCCACGACCTCTGGGGACTGCAGCTGTGACATCTAGACTGTTTGCCCCAAATGGTCGAGTACTCCGGCTAATCCGACCACGACCTATTTGTTGAAAAACCAAATGTTCTGAAAATGCCTGGTGGTAATAACCCATAATAATGAACCTGCCTCCAATAACCATATAATGACCAATAACATGTGGTAACCTCGAGTGCTGCACACGCACATGCAGACAGGCAGACTTCTGTGGGACAAGTTTCTTTCTCATCAAATCCATTCACTGGTTCCCAGACTATCCTTTTTGGTAATCCTCACTCAGCATTCCTTCTATAGGCTGCGTAGTGTTTCTGCTCCAATAGCAATAGCAATCTCTTCCATATGGAGCCCATCCTGTTCGTGACGCCAATTTGTGCTAACCTCATGTGATGTATGGCAGGGGTTGTGCTCCTGGCAGCCAGTAATCCACCTCACAGTGGCTGAGCTTACTGTCATAGTGGATCCCCTCCAAACTGCAAACACACAATGTCCCCCAATAAAAAAGGAATATACCAGCGGGATATAGTGTTTCCACAGTCGCTGCCCCTTTGTGTAGAGTCTGATGGTGGTGATAGTTGTTTGTGCAGTTAATCTTCAATCATGACAAAGCAAATATAACTTTGAAATGAACAGTCTCTTTACTGGTGATTTCAAGATGGAGGCCTATATACACATGGTAGGTAGTAGCTGCACAGATTTTGCACTTACAGTTAAAGGTCCCAGACATGCAGACAGGCAGAGCTCTGAGGGATATGTGTCTCATCATATGTTTATTAGTTCCCAGACTGTCCTTCTGATAATTCTATATTCCATCAGCTCCATTTTCTCTGTCCAAAACCACCTCCTCCCCATCTCCCAATCTTCCACACTGTAGCTGGAGTTTGTTCCTCTCCCTTGCATGTGACTCTTACAGCTATAATCATATGTTTATTAGTTCCCAGACTGTCCTTCTGATAATTCTATATTCCATCACCTCCATTTTCTCTGTCCAAAACCACCTCCTCCCCATCTCCCAATCTTCCACACTGTAGCTGGAGTTTGTTCCTCTCCCTTGCATGTGACTCTTACAGCTATAATCATATGTTTATTAGTTCCCAGACTGTCCTTCTGATAATTCTATATTCCATCACCTCCATTTTCTCTGTCCAAAACCACCTCCTCCCCATCTCCCAATCTTCCACACTGTAGCTGGAGTTTGTTCTTCTCCCTTGCATGTGACTCTTACAGCTATAATCATATGTTTATTAGTTCCCAGACTGTCCTTCTGATAATTCTATATTCCATCACCTCCATTTTCTCTGTCCAAAACCACCTCCTCCCCATCTCCCAATCTTCCACACTGTAGCTGGAGTTTGTTCCTCTCCCTTGCATGTGACTCTTACAGCTATAATCATATGTTTATTAGTTCCCAGACTGTCCTTCTGATAATTCTATATTCCATCACCTCCATTTTCTCTGTCCAAAACCACCTCCTCCCCATCTCCCAATCTTCCACACTGTAGCTGGAGTTTGTTCCTCTCCCTTGCATGTGACTCTTACAGCTATAATCATATGTTTATTAGTTCCCAGACTGTCCTTCTGATAATTCTATATTCCATCACCTCCATTTTCTCTGTCCAAAACCACCTCCTCCCCATCTCCCAATCTTCCACACTGTAGCTGGAGTTTGTTCCTCTCCCTTGCATGTGACTCTTACAGCTATAATCATATGTTTATTAGTTCCCAGACTGTCCTTCTGATAATTCTATATTCCATCACCTCCATTTTCTCTGTCCAAAACCACCTCCTCCCCATCTCCCAATCTTCCACACTGTAGCTGGAGTTTGTTCCTCTCCCTTGCATGTGACTCTTACAGCTATAATCATATGTTTATTAGTTCCCAGACTGTCCTTCTGATAATTCTATATTCCATCACCTCCATTTTCTCTGTCCAAAACCACCTCCTCCCCATCTCCCAATCTTCCACACTGTAGCTGGAGTTTGTTCCTCTCCCTTGCATGTGACTCTTACAGCTATAATCATATGTTTATTAGTTCCCAGACTGTCCTTCTGATAATTCTATATTCCATCACCTCCATTTTCTCTGTCCAAAACCACCTCCTCCCCATCTCCCAATCTTCCACACTGTAGCTGGAGTTTGTTCCTCTCCCTTGCATGTGACTCTTACAGCTATAATCATATGTTTATTAGTTCCCAGACTGTCCTTCTGATAATTCTATATTCCATCACCTCCATTTTCTCTGTCCAAAACCACCTCCTCCCCATCTCCCAATCTTCCACACTGTAGCTGGAGTTTGTTCCTCTCCCTTGCATGTGACTCTTACAGCTATAATCATATGTTTATTAGTTCCCAGACTGTCCTTCTGATAATTCTATATTCCATCACCTCCATTTTCTCTGTCCAAAACCACCTCCTCCCCATCTCCCAATCTTCCACACTGTAGCTGGAGTTTGTTCCTCTCCCTTGCATGTGACTCTTACAGCTATAATCATATGTTTATTAGTTCCCAGACTGTCCTTCTGATAATTCTATATTCCATCACCTCCATTTTCTCTGTCCAAAACCACCTCCTCCCCATCTCCCAATCTTCCACACTGTAGCTGGAGTTTGTTCCTCTCCCTTGCATGTGACTCTTACAGCTATAATCATATGTTTATTAGTTCCCAGACTGTCCTTCTGATAATTCTATATTCCATCACCTCCATTTTCTCTGTCCAAAACCACCTCCTCCCCATCTCCCAATCTTCCACACTGTAGCTGGAGTTTGTTCCTCTCCCTTGCATGTGACTCTTACAGCTATAATCATATGTTTATTAGTTCCCAGACTGTCCTTCTGATAATTCTATATTCCATCACCTCCATTTTCTCTGTCCAAAACCACCTCCTCCCCATCTCCCAATCTTCCACACTGTAGCTGGAGTTTGTTCCTCTCCCTTGCATGTGACTCTTACAGCTATAATCATATGTTTATTAGTTCCCAGACTGTCCTTCTGATAATTCTATATTCCATCACCTCCATTTTCTCTGTCCAAAACCACCTCCTCCCCATCTCCCAATCTTCCACACTGTAGCTGGAGTTTGTTCCTCTCCCTTGCATGTGACTCTTACAGCTATAATCATATGTTTATTAGTTCCCAGACTGTCCTTCTGATAATTCTATATTCCATCACCTCCATTTTCTCTGTCCAAAACCACCTCCTCCCCATCTCCCAATCTTCCACACTGTAGCTGGAGTTTGTTCCTCTCCCTTGCATGTGACTCTTACAGCTATAATCATATGTTTATTAGTTCCCAGACTGTCCTTCTGATAATTCTATATTCCATCACCTCCATTTTCTCTGTCCAAAACCACCTCCTCCCCATCTCCCAATCTTCCACACTGTAGCTGGAGTTTGTTCCTCTCCCTTGCATGTGACTCTTACAGCTATAATCATATGTTTATTAGTTCCCAGACTGTCCTTCTGATAATTCTATATTCCATCACCTCCATTTTCTCTGTCCAAAACCACCTCCTCCCCATCTCCCAATCTTCCACACTGTAGCTGGAGTTTGTTCCTCTCCCTTGCATGTGACTCTTACAGCTATAATCATATGTTTATTAGTTCCCAGACTGTCCTTCTGATAATTCTATATTCCATCACCTCCATTTTCTCTGTCCAAAACCACCTCCTCCCCATCTCCCAATCTTCCACACTGTAGCTGGAGTTTGTTCCTCTCCCTTGCATGTGACTCTTACAGCTATAATCATATGTTTATTAGTTCCCAGACTGTCCTTCTGATAATTCTATATTCCATCAGCTCCATTTTCTCTCTCCAAAACCACCTCCTCCCCCCAACTCCCAATCTTCCACACTGTAGCTGGAGTTTGTTCCTCCTCCTTGCATGTGACTCTTACAGCTATAGTCATTGGCTGATTCTGCATGCTAAGCAGAGCTGGGTCACATGCACAAGTCCCTGCAAAGGGAAGGGGCAATTAACCCTTTTAGTGCTGCCTCTCAGCAAGTCTCACAATATCAAATATACACAATAATCACATTATTTCATGAAACACACTATTCTTCTGGTATCCCATTTCGATGGGCACATTGTGGGATACCACACTTATCTGTATCGGGAATATCACCAAAGGGTTAACATCTCAGAAAATCCCAATTCTTAAATCATCATCTGTCCTGAGTGAAAAGTCCAAAGATTCCCCTCGATCCTCTGATGGGGGTTGTAGTTGTTCTTTTCAGTTGAATCTTTAATCCTTGTTCTCAGGCCCGAAACCAAAAAATGTGTATTTGGTTGTAGATTTGGCGATAATATTTTCTTATTATTGTGAGACCAATAATGACAAAAATCGAATTCAATGTGTCCATGAAAGCTAGAAAGAGATGACAAAAACTCATATTATTCCACTGATAAAGATAGTTCTAGATTCAATCAGTTCTAGTGAGACTTAATTTGATTCAATTTCCCAGGCCCCTCCCCCTTATAGAGGCACCTCCCTTTATTGAGGCCACGCCTGATGTAGAGGCTCCACCACTTTTAGAGGCACCTATCCTAATCAAAATTCCTCCTCGTTATAGAGGCTCCTCCCCTTATTAAGAATCCTCCCATTTGTAAGTGTGTCTCCCATCTCTCATGGCTCCTATCCTAATTGAAGTTCCTCCTCCCTTCATTGAGGCCACTCCCAATTTAGAGACTCCTCCCCTTGTAGAGACACCTCTACTAATTAAAGTCCCGCCCCCATGTGGAGGCTCCTCCCATTATTAAGGATCCTTCTATTTGTAAGTGTTTCTCCCATTTCTCAGCACTCTTTCCCCTTGTAGATGCACATATGCAAATTGACCCACTTATGCAGACTCCTCCCCTTTGTAAGGATCCCCCATTTATAAGTGTTTCATCTCTCAGGGCTCCCTTCCCTTGTAGAGACACCTATTCTAATTTGGGTTCCTCCCCCTTATAGAGGCTCCTCCCCTTACTAAGGATCCTCCCATTTGTCCATGTTTTTTCCCATCTCTCGGGGCTCCTCCCCTTTGTAGATGTTCCTCTCCTTATTGAGGTTCCTCCCCCTTATAGACGCTCCTCCCCTTAGTAAGGATCCTCCCATTTGTCCATGTTTTTGCCATCTCTCGGGGCTCCTCCCCTTTGTAGATGTTCCTCTCCTTATTGAGGTTCCTCCCCCTTATAGAGGCTCCTCCCCTTAGTAAGGATCCTCCCATTTGTCCATGTTTTTTCCCATCTCCCGGGGCTCCTCCCCTTTGTAGATGTTCCTCTCCTAATTGAGGTTCCTCGCCCTTATAGAGGCTCCTCCCCTTAGTAAGGATCCTCCCATTTGTCCATGTTTTTCCCATCTCTCGGGGCTCCTCCCCTTTGTAGATGTTCCTCTCCTTATTGACGTTCCTCCGCCTTATAGAGGCTCCTCCCCTTAGTAAGGATTCTCCCATTTGTCCATGTTTTTCCCATCTATTGGGGCTCCTCCCCTTTGTAGATGTTCCTCTCCTTATTGAGGTTCCTCCCTATTATAGAGGCTCCTCCCCTTAGTAAGGATCCTCCCATTTGTCCATGTTTTTCCCATCTCTCGGGGCTCCTCCCCTTTGTAGATGTTCCTCTCCTTATTGAGGTTCCTCGCCCTTATAGAGACTCCTCCCTATGTAAGGATCCTCCCATTTGTCTATGTTTTTCCCATCTCTCGGGGCTCCTCCCCTTTGTACATGTTCCTCTCCTTATTGAGGTTCCTCGCCCTTATAGAGGCTCCTCCCCTTAGTAAGGATCCTCCCATTTGTCCATGTTTTTCCCATCTCTCGGGGCTCCTCCCCTTTGTACATGTTCCTCTCCTGCTTTTGCTGATTGTTTCTTTTGATCAGTTATTGATGTGAATGTGACCCTTATGTCCTGGCTCACATGATGTGATGTGGAATGCCTGATTACAGATTATACTGATTATTCGCCTTCACGTCGCCTTCTCACCTCGTAGTTTTTCATTCTCTTTCTGTAATGAGCTCAGTAAATGCCGATGGCGATTCATAGTGTTCGAGGTTGAACTTTCGGTCCGGAGCAGAGATCTGATGTGATCTGAAAAGAAGAAGCAACAGGACAGAGGTGAGGATCCGGTTATAGTAATAGAGCGGCCGATCCCACCACCCGAGCGATGACAGAGGTGATGATCCGGTTATAGAAATAGAGCGGTCGATCCCACCACCCGAGCGATGACAGAGGTGATGATCCGGTTATAGAAATAGAGCGGTTGATCCCACCAACCAAGCGATGACAGAGGTGACGATCCAGTTATAGAAATAGAGCGGTTGATCCCACCACCCGAGCGATCACAGAGGTGATGATCCAGTTATAGAAATAGAGCGGTTGATCCCACCACCCGAGTGATCACAGAGGTGACGATCCAGTTATAGAAATAGAGCGGTTGATCCCACCACCCGAGTGATCACAGAAGTGACGATCCAGTTATAGAAATAGAGCGGTTGATCCCACCACCCGAGCGATGACAGAGGTGATGATCCAGTTATAGAAATAGAGCGGTTGATCCCACCACCCGAGCGATCACAGAGGTGATGATCCAGTTATAGAAATAGAGCGGTTGATCCCACCACCCGAGCGATGACAGAGGTGACGATCCAGTTATAGAAATAGAGCGGTTGATCCCACCACCCGAGCGATGACAGAGGTGACGATCCAGTTATAGAAATAGGGCGGTTGATCCCACCACCCGAGCGATGACAGAGGTGACGATCCAGTTATAGAAATAGAGCGGTTGATCCCACCACCCGGGCGATGACAGAGGTGATGATCCAGTTATAGAAATAGAGCGGTTGATCCCACCACCCGAGCGATGACAGAGGTGACGATCCAGTTATAGAAATAGAACGGTTGATCCCACCACCTGAGCGATGACAGAGGTGATGATCCGGTTATAGTAATAGAGCGGCCGTCCCACCACCCGAGCGATGACAGAGGTGATGATCCGGTTATAGAAATAGGGCTGTTGATCCCACCACCCGAACGATGACAGAGGTGATGATCCGGTTATAGAAATAGAGCGGTTGATCCCACCACCCGGGCGATGACAGAGGAGACGATCCGGTTATAGAAATAGAGCGTTGATCCCACCAACCGAGCGATCACAGAGGTGACGATCCGTTATAGAAATAGAGCGGTTGATCCCACCACCCGAGCGATGACAAGGTGATGATCCAGTTATAGAAATAGAGCAGTTGATCCCACCACCGAGCGATGACAAGGTGATGATCCAGTTATAGAAATAGAGCGTTGATCCCACCACCCGAACGATGACAGAGGTGATGATCCGGTTATAGAAATAGAGCGGTTGATCCCACCACCCGGGCGATGACAGAGGAGACGATCCGGTTATAGAAATAGAGTGGTTGATCCCACCAACCGAGCGATCACAGAGGTGACGATCCGGTTATAGAAATAGAGCGGTTGATCCCACCACCCGAGCGATGACAAGGTGATGATCCAGTTATAGAAATAGAGTGGTTGATCCCACCACCTGAGCGATGACAGAGGTGGTGATCCAGTTATAGAAATAGAGCGGTTGATCCCACCACCTGAGCGATGACAGAGGTGACGATCCAGTTATAGAAATAGAGCAGTTGATCCCACCACCTGAGCGATCACAGAGGTGACGATCCGGTTATAGAAATAGAGCGGTTGATCCCACTACCCGAGCGATGACAGAGGTGACGATCTGGTTATAGAAATAGAGCGGTTGATCTCACCACCTGAGCGATGACAGAGGTGACGATCCGGTTATAGAAATAGAGCGGTTGATCCCACTACCGAGCGATGACAGAGGTGATGATCCGGTTATAGAAATAGAGCGGTTGATCCCACCACCCGAGCGATGACAGAGGTGACGATCCAGTTATAGAGATAGAGCGGTTGATCCCACCACCCAAATGATAACAGAGGTGACGATCCGGTTATAGAAATAGAGCGGTTGATCCCACCACCCGAGCGATGACAGAGGTGACGATCTGGTTATAGAAATAGAGCAGTTGATCCCACCACCTGAGCGATGACAGAGGTGACGATCCGGTTATAGAAATAGAGCAGTTGATCCCACCACTCAAGCGATGACAGAGGTGACGATCCGGTTATAGAAATAGAGCGGTTAATCCCACCACCCAAGCGATGAAAGAGGTGACGATCTAGTTATAGAAATAGAGCGGTTGATCCCACCACCCGGGCGATGACAGAGGAGACGATCCGGTTATAGGAATAGAGTGGTTGATCACACCAACCGAGCGATGACAGAGGTGACAATAGAGTTATAGAAATAGAGCGGTTGATCCCACCAACCGAGCGATCACAGAGGTGACGATCCGGTTATAGAAATAGAGCGGTTGATCCCACCACCGAGCGATGACAAGGTTATGATCCAGTTATAGAAATAGAGCGGTTGATCCCACCACCCGAGCGATGACAGAGGTGATGATCCAGTTATAGAAATAGGGCGGTTGATCCCACCACCCGAGCGATGACAGAGGTGACGATCCAGTTATAGAAATAGAGCGGTTGATCCCACCACCCGGGCGATGACAGAGGTGATGATCCAGTTATAGAAATAGAGCGGTTGATCCCACCACCTGAGCGATGACAGAGGTGGTGATCCAGTTATAGAAATAGAGCGGTTGATCCCACCACCTGAGCGATGACAGAGGTGACGATCCAGTTATAGAAATAGAGCAGTTGATCCCACCACCTGAGCGATCACAGAGGTGACGATCCGGTTATAGAAATAAAGCAGTTGATCCCACCACCCTGAGCGATGACAGAGGTGAACGATCAGTTATAGAAATAGAGCGGTTGATCCCACTACCCGAGCGATGACAGAGGTGATGATCCGGTTATAGAAATAGAGCGGTTGATCCCACCACCAGAGCGATGACAGAGGTGACGATCCAGTTATAGAGATAGAGCGGTTGATCCCACCACCCAATGATAACAGAAGTGACGATCTGGTTATAGAAATAGAGCGGTTGATCCTACCACCTGAGCGATCACAGAGGTGACGATCCGGTTATAGAAATAGAGCGGTTGATCCCACTACCCGAGCGATGACAGAAGTGAGGATCCGGTTATAGAAATAGAGCGGTTGATCCCACCACCCGAGCGATGACAGAGGTGACGATCCGGTTATAGAAATAGAGCGGTTGATCCCACCACCCGAGCGATGACAGAAGTGAGGATCCGGTTATAGAAATAGAGCGGTTTGATCCCACCACCCGAGCGATGACAGAGGTGACGATCCGGTTATAGAAATAGAGCGGTTGATCCCACCACCCGAGCGATGACAGAGGTGACGATCTGGTTATAGAAATAGAGCAGTTGATCCCACCACCTGAGCGATGACAGAGGTGACGATCCGGTTATAGAAATAGAGCAGTTGATCCCACCACTCAAGCGATGACAGAGTTGACGATCCGGTTATAGAAATAGAGCGGTTAATCCCACCACCCAAGCGATGAAAGAGGTGACGATCTAGTTATAGAAATAGAGCGGTTGATCCCACCACCCGGGCGATGACAGAGGAGACGATCCGGTTATAGAAATAGAGCGGTTGATCCCACCACCCGAGCGATGACAAGGTGAGATCCAGTTATAGAAATAGAGCGGTTGATCCCACCACCGAGCGATCACAGAGGTGACGATCCGGTTATAGAAATAGAGCGGTTGATCCCACCACCCGCGATCACAGAGTGACGATCCGGTTATAGAAATAGAGCGGTTGATCCCACCACCGAGCGATCACAGAGGTGACGATCCGGTTATAGAAATAGAGCGGTTGATCCCACTACCCGAGCGATGACAGAAGTGAGGATCCGGTTATAGAAATAGAGCGGTTGATCCCACCACCCGAGCGATGACAGAGGTGACGATCCGGTTATAGAAATAGAGCGGTTGATCCCACCACCCGAGCGATGACAGAGTGAGGATCGGTTATAGAAATAGAGCGGTTGATCCCACCACCCTGAGCGATGACAGAGGTGACGATCCGGTTATAGAAATAGAGCAGTTGATCCCACCACCAGCGATGACAGAGGTTGACGATCTGGTTATAGAAATAGAGCAGTTGATCCCACCACCTGAGCGATGACAGAGGTGACGATCTGTTATAGAAATAGAGCAGTTGATCCCACCACCAAGCGATGACAGAGTGACGATCCGGTTATAGAAATAGAGCGGTTAATCCCACCACCCAAGCGATGAAGAGGTGACGATCTAGTTATAGAAATAGAGCGGTTGATCCCACCACCCGGCGATGACAGAGGAGACGATCCGGTTATAGAAATAGAGCGGTTGATCCCACCACCCGAGCGATGACAAGGAGATGATCCGTTATAGAAATAGAGCGGTTGATCCCACCACCGAGCGATGACAAGGTGACGATCCAGTTATAGAAATAGAGCGGTTGATCCCACCACCGAGCGATCACAGAGGTGACGATCCGGTTATAGAAATAGAGCGGTTGATCCACCACCCGGGCGATGACAGAGGGACGATCTGGTTATAGAAATAGAGTGGTTGATCCCACCAACCGAGGCGATCACAGAGGTGACGATCCGGTTATAGAAATAGAGCGGTTGATCCCACCACCCGAGCGATGACAAGGTGATGATCCAGTTATAGAAATAGAGCGGTTGATCCCACCACTCAAGCGATGACAGAGGTGAGGATCCGGTTATAGAAATAGAGCGGTTGATCCCACCACCCGAGCGATGACAGAGGTGACGATCCAGTTATAGAAATAGAGCGGTTGATCCAACCACCTGAGCGATGACTGAGGTGATGATCCTGTTATAGAAATAGAGCGGTTGATCCCACCACCCGGGCGATGACAGAGGAGACGATCCGGTTATAGAAATAGAGTGGTTGATCCCACCAACCGAGCGATCACAGAGGTGACGATCTGGTTATAGAAATAGAGCGGTTGATCCCACCACCCGAGCGATGACAAGGTGATGATCCAGTTATAGAAATAGAGCGGTTGATCCCACCACTCAAGCGATGACAGAGGTGAGGATTCGGTTATAGAAATAGAGCGGTTGATCCCACCACCTGAGCGATGACAGAGGTGACGATCCAGTTATAGAAATAGAGCGGTTGATCCCACCACCTGAGCGATGACTGAGGTGATGATCCTGTTATAGAAATAGAGCGGTTGATCCCACCACCCGGGCGATGACAGAGGTGACAATAGAGTTATAGAAATAGAGCGGTTGATCCCACCACCTGAGCGATGACAGAGGTGAGGATCCGGTTATAGAAATAGAGCGGTTGATCCCACCACCCGAGCGATGACAGAGGTGACGATCCAGTTATAGAAATAGAGCGGTTGATCCCACCACCCGACCGATGACAGAGGTGACGATCCAGTTATAGAAATAGAGCGGTTGATCCCACCACCTGAGCGATGACAGAAGTGAGGATCCAGTTATAGAAATAGAGTGGCCGATCTCACCACCCGAGCGATGACAGAGGTGAGGATCCTGTTATAGAAATAGAGCGGTTGATCCCACCACCTGAGCGATGACAGAGGTGACGATCTGGTTATAGAAATAGAGCGGTTGATTCCACCACCCGAGCGATCACAGAGGTGATGATCCGGTTATAGAAATAGAGTGGTTGATCCCACCACCCGAGCGATGACAGAGGTGACGATCCGGTTATAGAAATAGAGCGGTTGATCCCACCACTCAAGCGATGACAGAGGTGAGGATCCAATTATAGAAATAGAGCGGTTGATCCCACCACCCGAGTGATGACAAGGTGACGATCTGGTTATAGAAATGGAGCGGCCGATCCCACCACCCGAGTGATGACAGAGGTGACGATCCTGTTATAGAAATAGAGCGGTTGATCCCACCACTCAAGCGATGACAGAGGTGAGGATCCAGTTATAGAAATGGAGCGGCCGATCCCACCACCCGAGTGATGACAAGGTGACGATCTGGTTATAGAAATGGAGCGGCCGATCCCACCACCCAAGTGATGGCAGAGGTGACGATCCTGTTATAGAAATAGAGCGGTTGATCCCACCACCTGAACGATGACAGAGGTGATGATCTGGTTATAGAAATAGAGCGGTCGATCCCACCACCCGAGCGATGACAAGGTGGTGATCCAGTTATAGAAATAGAGCGGTTGATCCCACCACCCGGGCGATGACAGAGGTGATGATCCAGTTATAGAAATAGAGCGGTTGATCCCACCACTCGAGTGATGACAGAGGTGATGATCCAGTTATAGAAATAGAGCGTCCGATCCCACCACCCGAGCGATGACAGAGGTGATGATCCAGTTATAGAAATAGAGCGTCCGATCCCACCACCCGAGCTCCTGCAGCTGTGTGGTACATGTCGGCACACAGTAATCAGGAGCAGCTATGAAGCCGGTGTTGTAGGGGTTAATAATATTGTGACACATGGCCCCAGGGAGTGGAGCCATGTAGCACATTATATTTGCACTGCAGGGGTTAAATCTTTCAGATAGCAGAAGCTCATTCTTAAAAAGCCGGAGGGTAGTGTGATTTGTCAGTGCTGCATGAACATTTACTAAACTGTTTTGTGGATAGCGGAGCTGTCCTCTGCTCTGGTGCTGAAGCCGGCTTCAGCATAAGCGATCATCACCACAGCAGAGGACATCTCGTCTTATACTGTAACTAGATGGTGGCCCGATTCTAACGCATCGGGTATTCTAGAATATAGAAATAGAGATTGCATGGGGAAGGCGGTGAAGGCTGAATTGGGAGGAACTTTGAAGAAGGAGCGGCGGGGAAAGGACGGCGTGGCAGGGGGGAGGAGGGAGGACAGAGCAGCAGGGGGGAGGAGGATGGAGGACAGAGGAGGTAGGGGCAGGGTGTGGGAGGATGTAGCAGCACAGGCAGGAGGAGGAAGGAGCAGCAGGGGGAGGATGGAGCACAGAGTGGCAGGGGGAGGAGGACGAAGCGGCAGGGTAGGGAGGATGGAGCAGCACAGGCAAGGGGAGGACGGAGCTGCAGGGGGAGGACAAAGCACAGAGCGGCAGGGTGGGGGAGGATGGAGTGGCAGGGGGAGGACGAAGCACAGAGCGGCGGGGGGGAGGAGGATGTAGGATGAAGCAGCGGGGTGGGGGAGGACGGAGCAGCACAGGCAGGGGGAGGATGGAGGATGGAGTGGCGGAGGTGAGGAGGACAAAGGAAGGAGGAGGAAGCAGTGGGGGAGGATGGAGTGGCACAGGCAGGGGGAGGACAGAGCGGCAGGGGGAGGACAGAGCAGCAGGGGCGGACGGAGCACAGAGCGGCGGGGAAGAGGAGGACAAAGCGGCGGGGTGGGGGAGGCCGGAGCAGCACAGGCAGGGGGAGGACGGAGGATGGAGTGGCGGAGGGGAGGAGGACAAAGGAAGGAGTAGGAAGCGGTGGGGTCGGGGAAGATGGAGCGGCACAGGCAGGGGGAGAACGGAGGATGGAGTGGCGGAGGGGAGGAGGACAAAGGAAGGAGGAGGAAGCGGTGGGGTGGGGGAGGATGGAGCGGCACAGGCAGGGGGAGGACGGAGCACAGAGCGGCAGGGGGGAGGAGGACAGAGAACAAAGCAGCGGGTGAGGGAGGATGGAGCAGCACAGGCAGGGGGAGGACGGAGGATGGAGTGGCGGAGGGGAGGAGGACAAAGGAAGGAGGAGGAAGCGTGTGGGTGGGGGAGGATGGAGCAGCACAGGCAAGGGGAGGACGGAGCTGCAGGGGAGGACAAAGCACAGAGCGGCAGGGTGGGGGAGGATGGAGTGGCAGGGGGAGGACGAAGCACAGAGCGGCGGGGGGGAGGAGGATGTAGGATGAAGCAGCGGGGTGGGGGAGGACGGAGCAGCACAGGCAGGGGGAGGATGGAGGATGGAGTGGCGGAGGTGAGGAGGACAAAGGAAGGAGGAGGAAGCAGTGGGGGAGGATGGAGTGGCACAGGCAGGGGGAGGACAGAGCGGCAGGGGAGGACAGAGCAGCAGGGGGCGGACGGAGCACAGAGCGGCGGGGAAGAGGAGGACAAAGCGGCGGGGTGGGGGAGGCCGGAGCAGCACAGGCAGGGGGAGGACGGAGGATGGAGTGGCGGAGGGGAGGAGGACAAAGGAAGGAGTAGGAAGCGGTGGGGTCGGGGAAGATGGAGCGGCACAGGCAGGGGGAGAACGGAGGATGGAGTGGCGGAGGGGAGGAGGACAAAGGAAGGAGGAGGAAGCGGTGGGGTGGGGGAGGATGGAGCGGCACAGGCAGGGGGAGGACGGAGCACAGAGCGGCAGGGGGGAGGAGGACAGAGAACAAAGCAGCGGGTGAGGGAGGATGGAGCAGCACAGGCAGGGGGAGGACGGAGGATGGAGTGGCGGAGGGGAGGAGGACAAAGGAAGGAGGAGGAAGCGGTGGGGTGGGGGAGGATGGAGCAGCACAGGCAGGGGGAGGACGGAGGATGGAGGGGAGGAGGACAAAGGAAGGAGGAGAAAGCGGTGCGGTGGGGTAAGATGGAGTGGCACAGACAGGGGGAGGATGGAGCACAGAGCGGCGGGGAGGGGAGGAGGACGGGGGACGAAGCGGCGGGGTGGGAGAGGCCAGAGCAGCACAGGCCTCGGGAGGACGGAGGATGGAGTGGCGGGGGGGAGGAGGATAAAGGAAGGAGGAGGAAGCGGTGGGGTGGGGGAGGATGGAGCGGCACAGGAAGGGGAAGGACAGAGCAGCAGGGGGAGGACGGAGCACAGAGCGGCGGGGGGAGGAGGACAAAGGACGAAGCGGTGGGGTGGGGGAGGATGGAGCAGCACAGGCAGGGGGAGGACGGAGGACAAAGCGGCGGGGTGGGGGAGGATGGAGCAGCACAGGCAGGGGAGAATGGAGTATGGAGTGGCGGAGGGGAGGAGGACAAAGGAAGGAGGAAGAGGTGGGGTGGGGGAGGATGCAGCGGCACAGGCAGGGGGAGGATGAAGCGGCAGGGGGAGGCTGGAGCACAGAGCCGTGGGGGAGAGGAGGACGGAGGACGAAGTGGTGGGGTGCGGGAAGCCAGAGCAGCACAGGCAGGGGGAGGATGGAGTGGCAGGGGGAGGACGGAGCACAAAGCAGCAGGGGAGAGGAGGATGGAGGACAAAGCGGCGGGGTGGGGGAGGCTGGAGCAGCACAGGCAGGGGGAGGATGGAGTGTCGGAGGGGAGGCGGACAAAGGAAGGAAAAGGAAGCGGTGGGGTGGGGGAGGACTGAGCGGCAGGGAGAGGATGGAGCACAGAGCGGCAGGGGGGAGGAGGACAGAGGACAAAGCGGTGGGGTGGGGGAGGACAGAGCAGCACAGGCAGGGGGAGGATGGAGGATGGAACGGCACAGGCAGGGGGAGGACGGAGGACAGAGCGGTGGGAGGAGGAAAATGGAGGACAAAGCGGCGGGGTGAGGGAGGATGGAGCACTGTACAGCAGCTCAGTGGTTAGCAGAGTATATGGTGGCTCAGTGGTTAGCACTGTATATGGTGGCTCAGTGGTTAGCACTGTATATGGTGGCTCAGTGGTTAAACTGTATACGGTGGCTCAGTGGTTAACACTGTATATGGTGGCTCAGTGGTTAGCACTGTATATGGTGGCTCACTGGTTAGCACTGTATATGGTGGCTCAGTGGTTAGCACTGTATGGTGGCTCAGTGGTTAGCACTGTATATGGTGGCTCAGTGGTTAGCACTGTATATGGTGGCTCAGTGGTTAGCACTGTGTATGGTGGCTCAGTGGTTAGCACTGTATATGGTGGCTCAGTGGTTAGCACTGTACGGTGGCTCAGTGGCTAGCACTGTATATGGTGGCTCAGTGTAGCATGTAATGGTGGCTCAGTGGTTAGCACTGTATATGGTGGCTCAGTGGTTAGCACTGTATATGGTGGCTCAGTGGTTAGCACTGTATATGGTGCTCAGTGGTTAGCACTGTATATGGTGGCTCAGTGGTTAGCACTGTATATGGTGGCTCAGTGGTTAGCACTGTATATGGTGGCTCAGTGGTTAGCACTGTATATGGTGGCTCAGTGGTTAGCACTGTACGGTGGCTCAGTGGCTAGCACTGTATATGGTGGCTCAGTGGTTAGCACTGTACGGTGGCTCAGTGGTTAGCACTGTATATGGTGGCTCAGTGGTTAGCACTGTATATGGTGGCTCAGTGGTTAGCACTGTATATGGTGGCTCAGTGGTTAGCACTGTATATGGTGGCTCAGTGGTTAGCACTGTATATGGTGGCTCAGTGGTTAGCACTGTATATGGTGGCTCAGTGGTTAGCACTGTATATGGTGGCTCAGTGGTTAGCACTGTATATGGTGGCTCAGTGGTTAGCACTGTATATGGTGGCTCAGTGGTTAGCACTGTATATGGTGGCTCAGTGGTTAGCACTGTATATGGTGGCTCAGTGGTTAGCACTGTATATGGTGGCTCAGTGGTTAGCACTGTATATGGTGGCTCAGTGGTTAGCACTGTATATCGGTGGCTCAGTGGTTAGCACTGTATACGGTGGCTCAGTGGTTAACACTGTATATGGTGGCTCAGTGGTTAGCACTGTATATGGTGGCTCACTGGTTAGCACTGTATATGGTGGCTCAGTGGTTAGCACTGTATATGGTGGCTCAGTGGTTAGCACTGTATATGGTGGCTCAGTGGTTAGCACTGTATATGGTGGCTCAGTGGTTAAGCACTGTATATGGTGGCTCAGTGGTTAGCACTGTATATGGTGGCTCAGTGGTTAGCACTGTATATGGTGGCTCAGTGGTTAGCACTGTATATGGTGGCTCAGTGGTTAGCACTGTATATGGTGGCTCAGTGGTTAGCACTGTATATGGTGGCTCAGTGGTTAGCACTGTATATGGTGGCTCAGTGGTTAGCACTGTATATGGTGGCTCAGTGGTTAGCACTGTATATAGGTGGCTCAGTGGTTAGCACTGTATATGGTGGCTCAGTGGTTAGCACTGTATATGTGGCTCAGTGGTTAGCACTGTATATGGTGGACTCAGTGGTTAGCACTGTATATGGTGGCTCAGTGGTTAGCACTGTATATGGTGGCTCAGTGGTTAGCACTGTATATGGTGGCTCAGTGGTTAGCACTGTACGGTGGCTCAGTGGTTAGCACTGTATATGGTGGCTCAGTGGTTAGCACTGTTACGGTGGCTCAGTGGTTAGCACTGTATATGGTGGCTCAGTGGTTAGCACTGTATATGGTGGCTCAGTGGTTAGCACTGTATATGGTGGCTCAGTGGTTAGCACTGTATACGGTGGCTCAGTGGTTAGCACTGTATATGGTGGCTCAGTGGTTAGCACTGTATTTGGTGGCTCAGTGGTTAGCACTGTATATGGTGGCTCAGTGGTTAGCACTGTATATGGTGGCTCAGTGGTTAGCACTGTATATGGTGGCTCAGTGGTTAGCACTGTATATGGTGGCTCAGTGGTTAGCACTGTATATGGTGGCTCAGTGGTTAGCACTGTATATGGTGGCTCAGTGGTTAGCACTGTATATGGTGGCTCAGTGGTTAGCACTGTATATGGTGGCTCAGTGGTTAGCACTGTATAGGTGGCTCAGTGGTTAGCACTGTATAGTGGTCAGTGTTAGCACTGTTAGTGGCTCAGTGGTTAGCACTGTATACGGTGGCTCAGTGGTTAGCACTGTGTACGGTGGCTCAGTGGTTAGCACTGTGTCGGTGGCTCAGTGGTTAGCACTGGATAGAGGATAGGTGAGCATAATGATTTGTTATTTTATGAGTGGGTGTGTGGCGGGCAGGGGTGGAAGACGGGAGGGTGTGGGGTGCAGGAGAGGCCGCCGATGGCGAGAGTGGGGGAGTATTAGCCCCGCTCTCGCTAATTGTCAGCCATCTTGCTTAGGTAGACAGCCGGCTTCCATCAGGATGTGACGTTATTTCGATGACATACTGACGGAAGCTGGCTTAGGGTTTTATTACAATAGATGAGATGTACGCAAATTGCGCATCTCCTCATTACAGTATAAGATGGAGGACAGCTCCGCTATTCACAAAACAGTTTTAATAATATAATAATAATAATAAAACTTTATTTGTATAGCGCCAACATATTCCGCAGCGCTTTACAGTACAACGGTACATATAAGAAAAATATACGGTACAGAAACGTAATACAGAACAGTAGTTACATACAAGAAACATAGAATCAACTTAGGAAATACAATAAAAAAGGCAGAAAATGAAGGTGACCCTGCTCGAAGGAGCTTACAATCTAAAACGTGATGGGAACACAAAGTACAGGGGCTTATAACAATGAATATCTTACGTCTAAGTGACTACTGTTAGGGAGAAGGATAGGCCGCCCTAAAGAGGTGTGTTTTTAGGGAGCGTCTGAAGCTATGCAAGTTGTGGATGGTCCTAATTTCTTGGGTAGAGCATTCCAGAGTTTTGGTGCAGCTCGAGAGAAGTCTTGAAGTCGGGAATGGGAGGTTCGGATTAATGCCGATGTTAGTCTGAGGTCATGTTCAGAGTGAAGGGGACGGGTGGGGTGGTAGACAGAGATGAGGGTGGAGAGGTAAGGAGGTGCCGCACCATGAATAGCTTTGTGGGTGACAACGAGCAATTTGAATTGGATTCTATAGTGTACGGGCAGCCAATGTAGTGACTGGCACAGAGCAGAAACATCTGAGTAACGGTTTGCTAGATAGGTGATCCTGGCTGCTGCATTGAGGATAGACTGGAGAGGGGAAAGCTTACTGTGGGGGAGGCCAGCTAATAAAGAATTACAGTAGTCAAGGCGGGAATGAATCAGGGCCACAGTGAGGGTTTTAGTTGTTTCCATGGTGAGGAAAGGGCGAATTCTGGAGATGTTTTTCAGGTGCAAGCGACAGGAGCGGGTGAGAGATTGTATGTATGGGGTGAAGGAGAGATCAGTGTCCATCAAAACACCGAGACAGCGAGCCTGTTGACTGGGCGTTATCGTGGTGCCGCACACCGAGAGAGAGATGTCAGGTTTAGGGAGGTTGGCAGAGGGTGGGAGCAGAAGAAGTTCAGTTTTGGAAAGGTTGAGTTTCAGATAGAGAGTGGACATGATATTGGAGACTGCGGTTAGACAGTCATTGGTGTTTTTTATTAGAGCAGGGGTAAGGTCAGGGGCTGAAGTGTATAGTTGTGTGTCATCAGCATAAAGATGGTACTGAAAGCCAAATCTGCTGATGGTCTGTCCGATCGGGGCTGTGTAGAGAGAGAAGAGGAGAGGGCCAAGGACTGAACCCTGAGGGACCCCAATAGTGAGAGGAAGAGGGGAAGAAGTGGAGCCAGTGAATGATACACTGAAAGAGCAGTCAGAGAGATTGGAAGAGAACCAGGAGAGAGCCGTGTCCTTGATGCCAATGGAGTGCAGCATAGAGAGTAGGAGCTGATGGTCGACAGTGTCAAAAGCCGCAGAGAGGTCAAGAAGGATAAGCAGAGAGTGGTCACCATTACGTTTTGCTGTCCGAAGGTCGTTGGTCACTTTGATGAGGGCAGTTTCTGTAGAATGTAAGGGGCGGAAGCCAGACTGCAATGGATCTAAAAGAGAGTGAGTGGCAAGGTAATGAGTGAGGCGGGTGTAGACCAGGCGCTCCAGGAGTTTAGAGATGAAGGGGAGATTGGAGACTGGTCTGTAGTTATTTGTGCAGGATGGGTCAAGGGATGTTTTCTTTAGTAGTGGAGTGATAATAGAGTGTTTGAAGGAGGAGGGGAAGATGCCAGTAGAGAGGGAGAGATTGAAGATTGTGGTTAAGTGAGTGGTGACCACTGGAGAGAGGGTCTGTAGTAGGTGTGAGGGAATGGGGTCAGAGGTGCATGTAGTGGGACGTGAGGACGAGAGGAGCCTGGAGACCAGTGGCGTAACTTCATGCCCAGGGGCCCCAATGCGAAAGCTCCAACGGGCCCCCAATTATTGCAAATCTTTAATAGCATTAGTCTTTTTCTATGGGCCAAAGGGACTTTTGGGGCCCCCCTAGGCTGCAGGGCCCGGGTGCGATCGCAACCCCTGCACCTATTGTAGTTACGCCCCTGCTGGAGACTTCTTCTTCTGTGGCTGGGTCAAAAATGGAGAGTGAGCCAGAGGGGATGTGGGGACAGATGGGAGTAGAAACACTTGAAGGTTGGGAGCTGATTTCCTGACGAATGTTTTCTATTTTCTCTGTGAAGTAAGAGGCCAGATCATCAGCACAGAGGTCAGTGATAGGAGCCTGCACTTTCGGACTGAGGAGAGAGTGAAAGGTGTCAAAAAGTTTCTTTGAGTTGTTGGCTAGTGAGGAGACCAGGGTGGTGAAGTAGGTCTGTTTGGCAAGGTGAAGGGCAGAGTTGTAGGTTTTTAGCATGAATTTATAATGGATGAAGTCTCCTGGTGAGCGAGTTTTCCTCCATAGGCGTTCGGCACTCCTCGAGCATCGCTGGAGGAATCGAGTTTGTGATGTGAGCCAGGGCTGTTTTACTCTGTGTTTGGAGGTTCTAAGGATGAGGGGTGCTACTTGGTCCAGGGTACTTTTGAGAGTGTCATTGTAGTAATTCACAGCCAGATTGGGGCAGGAGAAGGAGGAGATTGGGGACAGTGATGAGAGAAGAGAGTCTGTGAATGTGTGAGGGTTGATGGCCTGTAGATTTCTGAATGTGTGATAGGTCGGACTATGCTGTGATGGGCGAGGGTTTGAGAGTGTGAAGGTGAGAATGTTGTGATCAGAGAGAGAAGGAGATGAGTTGTCTAAGGAGGAGGAAGAGCAGAGTCGGGTAAAGACCAGGTCAAGGGTGTTACCATCCTTATGTGTCTCAGAGGTTGAGAGTTGCGAGAGGCCAAGAGAAGTGGTTAGAGCTAGGAGCCGGGATGCAGATGTGGAGTTGAGGCTGTTTATGGGGATGTTAAAGTCTCCCAGGATGAGGGTTGGTAATTCTGAGGACATGAAGTGCGGCAGCCATGCGGAGAAGTGGTCAAGGAAGTGGGTGGTTGAACCTGGGGGGCGATACACCACCGCTACTCTGAGGGGGAGGGGACGGAACAGCCTAATGGTGTGAACCTCAAAAGAAGGGAATAGAGAGATGGAGCGGGGGGATGACCTGGAAAGTACATTGTGGGGACAGGAGTAGGCCAACTCCACCACCACGTCTGTTTCCAGGTCTCGGGGAATGAGAGAAGTGCAGACCGCCGTAGGAGATAGCAGCAGGGGAGGCAGTGTCTGAGTCCTGGATCCAGGTTTCAGTAAGGGCCAAAAGGTTAAGAGAGTTACTGAGAAAGTAGTTGTGGATAAAGGGAAGTTTGTTGCATGCGGACCGTGTATTCCAGAGGGCACATTTGAAAGAAGGAGATGGAGGTGTGCAGGTAATGCTAATAAGGTTACTGGGATTTCTGTGTGAGGTGTGTGGGGGGGGGGTTGAAGTTGGAAGAGGGTGGACCAGGATTGGAGAAATATCGCCTGACATAAGCAGTAGTAGAAAGAGAAGGAGGGAGTAATGTTTGGCTCTGTGACATTGTTTTTTGTTGAGGCAAGACCCTGGAATATGACGGGCTTAGATTATTGAGTAAGGTGAAGAGAGTATGGGAGCAGGACATAGTAAAGGGAAGTAGAGAGGGGCTGATGTGGATAAAGGGTGATGGAGGGGGAATGGGGCGATAAAAATGGATGACTGATGTACATACATATAAAAGCATTGAAATGAATGACATTTTGATGCAATTGGCTAAGTAAAGTACTGAAGGGTAGTAGATGGGTAGAGTTGTTACCTTCTGGTTATCTCTGGTCTATCTCTGAATATTCCACTTAAAAATGCCACTTTGAAATGGCACAGATGCCAAGGCACAGAATGCCTTACACCATGCTACTTAAAGCTCTTGTGAACAACAGACAATATACCAGGTATGTAGAGGGGAGGGGTCAGAGGAGAAGGATACATCACACCAGGGGACAATTAAAAAAATTACTGCTAAGAGGAAACTTTGGGTCAGGATCAGCAGGAGACAAGAGACAAGGGCAGGAGGAGAAAAAAAGCATATTTCTAAGGTACAAAGTGGATGGGGGAGAATATGTCGTACCATCAAAATACATTAGGGGCACACAGTCAGATTGGATACAGTGGAGGTTAGATACGTCACTATGAAGTCTCTTTCCGTACCATCACAATACATTAGGGGCACACAGTCAGCTTGGATACAGTGGAGGTTAGATACGTCACTATGAAGTCTCTTTCCGTACCATCACAATACATTAGGGGCACACAGTCAGCTTGGATACAGTGGAGGTTAGATACGTCACTATGAAGTCTCTTTCCGTACCATCACAATACATTAGGGGCACACAGTCAGCTTGGATACAGTGGAGGTTAGATACGTCACTATGAAGTCTCTTTCCGTACCTCACAATACATTAGGGCACACAGTCAGCTTGGATACAGTGGAGGTTAGATACGTCACTATGAGTCTCTTTCCGTACCATCACAATACATTAGGGCACACAGTCAGCTTGGATACAGTGGAGGTTAGATACGTCACTATGAAGTCTCTTTCCGTACCATCACAATACATTAGGGGCACACAGTCAGCTTGGATACAGTGGAGGTTAGATACGTCACTATGAAGTCTCTTTCCGTACCATCACAATACATTAGGGGCACACAGTCAGCTTGGATACAGTGGAGGTTAGATACGTCACTATGAAGTCTCTTTCCGTACCATCACAATACATTAGGGGCACACAGTCAGCTTGGATACAGTGGAGGTTAGATACGTCACTATGAAGTCTCTTTCCGTACCTGTGAGAGAAGAAGAAAAAGATGTTCGGTCAGGTCAGGCCATCACAGCATGATCCATCTCTGGTCTATCTCTGAATATTCCACTTTAAAATGGCACAGATGCCAAGGCACAGAATGCCTTACACCATGCTACTTGTAGTTCTAGTGAGCAACAAACAATATAGTTTAGTAAATGTTCACGCAGCACTGACAAATCACATTACCCGTCGGCTTTTTAAGAATGAATGAAGCAGAGCCGACAATGTGCGGCTTCTGCACACTTGCTTGCTTAACCCCTGAGCTGCCAATGTTATGTGGTACATGGCTCCAGGGGAGTGTGGGCACTCTCTGGGGCCATGTACCTCAATAACATTAACCCCTTACACACCGACTTCATACCCGCTCCTGCAGCACGGTGCCGATGACTCACTGTAGCCGGGTGCTCACGTCTCAGTCGTTTGCAGCCCTTGTTACGGTTCCGCGCCTGAAGCTGTGGGGCCTGGTGGTCAGATCAAAATGAACAGATGGGGGTAATTCTTGTTGTCGTGATGCCACCTGCGGGAAACCGGTGAATGCACCGGCGCTGCTTGGGCCTCCGGGGGATGTGCGGCAGCTGGATGGGACGCTCCCCACAGGATGAGCGGGAGTCCCCGGGGCCAGGAGCTGTCCTTGATGGAATACGGCAGCTTAGTAGTTCTTAGTGTTAGCCAGGAATGATGCATGGACACAAAGAGTCTTTTTGGTACCTTTACTGGTGGCAACAGGTACACTCAGACCGGGCGATAAAGTAGACACTCCTGGAGGTTCCACAGCAAGCAGTGGTGTAGGCTTCCTTATAGGCTCTGTTCTGGTAGAGTCTGGTGGATATGAAATCCTGCCGGACCGGGTTGCATGTTCTGGTGAGACGTGATTCACCTGAGTCTGCTGCACTGAGTGCACTATAAAAGGTTGTGGAAGTCGACTTCCCTTCCCCGGGCTCTCATTTGGTGGTGCTTCAGGTGTACAGGGAGCTAGACTCCATTGTTGGGGTGCTGGTTTCTCTGCAGCCTGCGATGTGCTCCTGCAGCTCGGACCCAGTGACCGGATTGTTAGGGAGAGTTAGACAACTCCTCTGTCCCTGTGAGGTATTTGCCTCCTGTCCTATGACCCCAGTTGCGAGGGTCTCTCACTTTCCGGGTGTGCTGGTATGGGCCTAGTGTGGCTCCAGTACCAGGTCAGCTCTCCTAGCTGTTCACAGTTCTAAAGCGACTGCACACACTCCACTGTTTCTCCCTCCAAAACCTGTATTTATAGGGGGAACTGGCTTAAGGTAACCAGTGGAGCTCCCCCTACAGGCCTGGGGTGAAAAGGGGTGTTTAAGGTGTGTTGTTAGTGGTGAGTTCTGCTTGCTGTGTACATTCCATTTGTGTACCAAGAGTTCTGTGGTGCCTCAAGGATAAATTTAGTCTTAAAACCAGTGTCTTTAACATTTTATAAATTAAAATTACAGCTGCAGTAATAGAAGCCTTTTGAAGGATCTCGTTCAAAAGGCTTCACACAATGTGACACATCGTTCAGTGCTTAATTGGACGACGAACGATAGATATGAGATCAGGACCTCAAATTTGTGATGAACGATCTAACGATTTTTCCTTCATATATCCGATGTTTACACACAACGATGCTCAAACGATATCGCTTCAGATATCTGAGCGTGTAAAGCGGCCCTTAAGCTTCACATCATTCAGCACCTGAGCACAGCACACAGCAGAACTGACACTAACTCATGCAGTACCATAGGAAATTCACACACATTTACTCACAGCAGCAGCCAACAGACCACAGATAGCGCAAATCAGCGTGTGACTATAGGAGCAACATTTCCAACTCAAGGAGACTCCAAGGCCTCGTTCACACCTTCAGTATTTGGTGAGTTTTTTTATCTCAGTATCTGTAGCCAAAACCAGGAGTGGAACAATCAGAGGGAAAATATAATGGAAACACGTCACCACTTCTGTATGTATTTCTCTCCTGCCTTTATCTTACAATTCCAAAGTAAAAAAAACTGACCAAATTCTTAATGTGTGAACGAGGCCTAACTGACCAGCTGAATGGGAGCCTCCGATCACTACACGGAGTACAATATGGTCCATATAAGAAAATGTGATACATCTGCGGCATCATACGTGAGGTCACCCTATGTGTGGTCCAAATAAGAATGTGATACATCATACGTGAGGTCACCCTATGTGTGGTCCATATAAGAAAATGTGATACATCATACGTGAGGTCACCCTATGTGTGGTCCATATAAGAAAATGTGATTCATCATACGTGAGGTCACCCTATGTGCGGTCCATACAAGAATGTGATACATCATACGTGAAGTCACCCTATGTGTGGTCCATATAAGAATGTGATACATCATACGTGAGGTCACCCTATGTGTGGTCCATATAAGAATGGCAGGAAAAAAAAAATTTCTGGTTTGAATGGAAGCGCTACCAGAGGGATCACAGGGATGGCACCAGAGGGATCACAGGGATGGCACTTAGATCTGCGCCTTCTCTTTTCTCCTCTATCCCCAGTCTCGCTGACCTCACAGTCCTTGAAGACACTATTTGTCCATATAAGAATGTGATACATCATACGTGAGGTCACCCTATGTGTGGTCCATACAAGAATGTGATACATCATACGTGAGGTCACCCTATGTGTGGTCCATATAAGAATGTGATACATCATACGTGAGGTCACCCTATGTGTGGTCCATATAAGAATGTGATACATCATACGTGAGGTCACCCTATGTGTGGTCCATATAAGAATGTGATACATCATACGTGAGGTCACCCTATGTGTGGTCCATACAAGAATGTGATACATCATACGTGAGGTCACGCTATGTGTGGTCCATTAGCGGCTCCTCACCTCGTAGGTTTGCACACTCTTCCTGTAAGGACGCCAGTTTTTGCTCATGATGTATAATACCGCTCGAGGTTGTTCTCTCTTTCTCTAGCAGAGATTTACTGAGATCTGGAAAGAAAAAGCAGAAATGAATATCAGACAATGAAACGTCTTCAGCTGCTGATCCCCGAGCAGTGGAGACCATAGAGCGACGTCTTGTGAGCGGTACACTGCGCTCTCCAGCAATGATGTGCGCTAGTGACGAGCGAGCACCGCCATGCTCGGGTGCTCCACACTCGAGATGAGTAGTCAGATGCTCGGACGGGGTCAAGTCTTGTACCAAATATAATGGAAGTCAGTGGGAAGTCCGATCTTCCATAAAAATGCTCGAGTTTTCCATTGACTCCCATTACACTCGATACACGAGTTGTGCCTATCAGTGCATCCGACCTGCTTGTTTCACGTACCGAGCACCGGAGCACGGCGGTGCTCGCCTATCACTAATGTGCATCTCATCAAGATACAAAACATCAAATCAACCTACCTGATCCCACCTTTTATTTTCACTACACTTGGACTAAGGGGGATGCCCAGCTACTGTGCGTGACAGTGACACACAGAAAAACAATGTCCGGTGCACTACACAAAACAATGGACCGGGAGACCCCAGGGGGACAAATACAGTGGAGGGGCCTGCTCATAGGGAGTAGGGAAAAGGTGACTTCCTGCACTCAGCTGCGGCTGTGCCCTGATCTCCCTACCGTCCCTTTACGGGTTCTTTCAACTCGTTGCCGAGCAGGATACCTAGTCCTTCGCTGGCCCTCATGTTAGCCCTCAATAGGGAATGGCCGGCGGGAGCACTAGTCCCAACCACTGCAAAAATAACAACAAGAGGGAAGGGGAGACAGACAGGGGAACAACATGGCAACTTCACTCCTGTTGCCTTGTTGCTTGACAGTCGATGGCTCAGCAGTAGGCAGCTCTCCAGAATACCTCCTTCACCTCAGGAAGTTTGGCTAGGAATGTTCAATTACCAGCAAAGGATGCTGGAACCATGTGTTATATAAAGGGGAAGGAGTAATCACAGAGAGGCCACACCTTGACAAGACCTAGGTAACTTGCTAGCAGCAGAGACTGACATTCACTCCTCAACAGCTAAGGGAAAGAAACACGTTTAATATGAAGTCTCAATATAGACATGAGGCACAGGTCCCAAACCAGGCACAAGTCTCCCAGGTAAAGAGAGACGATGGTGACATCTGCTCACATCTGCCCTTACAGTCTTTGCTCCACTGATTCTTACCCTCATAGAAGTACAAGGAGGAACAGAGCTCACCACATCTCCTGGATGTAATCACGACGCGGGTTCCTGCAGCCAATGGGTGCCGCTACCACTCGGCGTAGACAACTCATAGAATCTTCCAAGGAAGGTAGACAACGCTGACATTTTTCCAGTAAGCAAAATTGAGTTTATTGCCAATATTTTAAAATAGGGATTACATTAAAATAACAGGACTACGCGTTTTGTCACAGGGAGCCCTTTTTCAAGCTGCTCCTCTTATCACATGCTATGAGGAGGCCTATAAACAGCAGCTCCCCTCCTATTTATACTGTCTGCTTGCTCCTCTTATCACATGCTATGAGGAGGCCTATCACAGCAGCTCCCTCCTATTTATACTGTCTGCTTTCTCCTCATATCACTGTTGTGGGAAGGCCTATCACAGCGGCTCCCCTCCTATTTATACTGTCTGCTTTCTCCTCATATCACGTGTTGGGAGGCCTATCACAGCGCTCCCTCCTATTTATACTGTCTGCTTCTCTCTTATCACATGCTATGGGAGGCCTATCACAGCGGCTCTCCTCCTATTTATACTGTCTGCTTGCTGCTCTTATCACATGTTGTGGGAGGCCTATCACAGCGGCTCTCCTCCTATTTATACTGTCTGCTTGCTCCTTTATCACATGTTGTGGGAGGCCTATCACAGCGGCTCCCTCCTATTTATACTGTCTGCTTTCTCCTCTTATCACATGTTGTGGGGAGGCCTATCACAGCGGCTCTCCTCCTATTTATACTGTCTGCTTGCTCCTTTTATCACGTGTTGTGAGGAGGCCAATCACAGCGGCTCCCCTCCTATTTATACTGTCTGCTTGCTCCTCTTATCACATGTTGTGAGGAGGCCTATCACAGCGGCTCCCCTCCTATTTATACCGATTGCTTGCTCCTCTTATCACATGTTGTAGGGAGGCCTATCACAGTGTCTCCCCTCCTATTTATACTGTCTGCTTGCTCCTCTTATCACATGTTGTGAGGAGGCCTATCACAGCGGCTCCCCTCCTATTTATACTGTTTGCTTGCTCCTCTTATCACATGTTGTAGGGAGGCCTATCACAGTGTCTCCCCTCCTATTTATACTGTCTGCTTGCTCCTCTTATCAAATGTTGTGAGGAGGCCTATCACAGTGTCTCCCTTCCTATTTATACTGTCTGCTTGCTCCTCTTATCACATGTTGCGAGGAGACCTATCACAGCGTCTCCCCTCCTATTTATGCTGGTGGACTCCTTCCCATGCCAGCTATAGTTTACCCTATGTTGGTCTGTGAGGTGCGGTGTCCCAGACTCTGGAGAAAGTTGTGCTATTAGCTTGATGCAGTTGTAACGAAGATCTCCCCTGTTGTTTTGCTGCTTACTTCTTACTCTTGTTTGTTTTTACCTTTGTGTGTGCATGCTTAGTGACAGAGTTTTGTTTTTTCCCTGTCTGTCTTTATCTGTGAGTTTCATTACTCTCTAGTACCAGAGGAGAGGCAGTCATATCAGGACTGGTCAGGAGCAGGGCAAGGTCGGAGACTCAGGCCTTTCCACCATTAGGACTATCCCTGAGATAAGCGATTGGATAGCGCCCCCTAGCTTGAGGGACAGATCAGGTGGTCTGTCTTCCCCATGATCCCATTCAGACAGCTTATTCAATATTTTATGGCTTTCTCTCTTTATCCCTATGGCTGAACTGGGACATCTTCTTACTATCCCGATTCACCACAAAATGGTTGCTGTTCCTTCTATTTGACTATGCTTTACCATCTGAGGTGGCAGCTGCATTGCTTTATAAGGAATCCCTAAGAGACGCATCAAGATCATATAACCCTTCTCCTGCTGGAGGAATCTTCTTATTTCTGACAGCCAGATTCTATAAACCTTCCTCCTCATGGTTTCTGTAAGACACAGAGACAACTCTCCCTCTGTCACTTCCACCACCCTTCAGGTAATTAGTACAACCCTGATGATAGGTTTATGAGTTGAAAGAATGCCAGTTTATGGCCCTGATAACAAGAAGAGGGAAAACCACACCATATCCCTTTGTATTCTAAGAAAAATCACTTTAAAATACATGTGACACGCAGGGCCGCGCCGTCCATTGGACAGTGTGAGCCCTGAGTCTCAGGCGGCAGACAGGCAGGGGGAGCGGCAGTGGACACACAACACACGTCGGCTTTCTGTGTGATGGGCACCGCTGGCAGCATGAGTGCTAAGGTGCACTTTCCACCTCCGCCCCCTCCCCTGGTCCTCAGTTGCGGCGGTAGGGCGGTGCTGCCAATACTCACTAGCAAGCCCCCCCCCCTCTGCTTCTCACTGTGAGGCTTAGGCGGCAGTGTGGCTTGATGCACCCCTGGCTACACGATACATTAATAACTGGACAATGAAAATTATATTTTCAGAGTCCACACATCTTGGTGAATGCAAAGCACCGTTCTGCTTCACTGAGGGATTGCCAGAATCATAAGAAGTGTATATCTGCCCATCAGCAAATTGCAGCCATATGGTGCCTGGTCTCTATCAAAGGGTAAAATCACAAGCAGAAAAATGATGCTAATATCTGTGGCCTGTGAGCTGCAAGGCCAAAGATATGGAGAAAAGGAGAAATTGATAACTTTCATTATTAAGTGTACCTCCCAGTGACGGCCCATATGTGAGGGAAGCAGAATGGGAGCTTTCATTTTAGATTAGAAAGATAAAAACCAGACACTTGTTTTGGAGACCATTGAAGATCCACAGAGAGACCTAACAACCATGTCGGGGGCCTGATCACGCTACTTCAAAGGAGTCTCCCCTCCCGATATCTGGACATCATTACTGGGGCACAGATTTAGTAAGTCTCATATTTTAATCCCTTTTATTTTTATGTGACTTTCTGTATCGTATCATATATTGTTACTTTATAATATCTTTGTGTAAACATCTTTCAGATTAAATCTATAAAATTTATTAGCTTCGATTTTCTTGCTCTATAATGAAAACCACGACCTCGTGAAGCCTAAAATAGGCGTCCAATCAGCCTGATGAGTGATTGGCAGCTTAATTATTGTATTTGTGTGATATAATGAACTTGTTGGTGACTGGACCGAGGTATATATATATATATATATACGGTATATATTCTTAGCTGGTACTGGTGATATATATATATATATACATTCCATCATGTCGCGTGCCTCAATATTCTGCATAAATCATAGCAGCTGTACTTGTTTCCTTACCCTCTGTCAATACCCTGATTGGCCAGTAGAATAAGAGGGCGCCAGAGAGCTGCGAGTTCAGGGCCGGCTCTAGGTTTCTGTGGGCCCTGGGTGAAAGAGTCTCAGTGGGCCCCCTTTAAACATACTGGCTGTATATATATATATATATCTACTATATAATTGCCGTAGGCATTTTCGTGTCGGACCCCGACGTGCCGTGGATATGTCACACTCTGTGACGTCATCACGGCGAAGCATTGGCCGCGTAGCGGCCATTGCGAGCCGCTGACGTCACCACGCACGAGCAATGGCCGCGAAGCGGCCATTGCGAGCCGCTGGCCGAAAATAGAACCAGAGGCTCGGCCACAAAAATAGCGATTTCCCGCTCAGGTAGCGAGTCGTTAGCCTCAGCGGGAAATCGGTAGCTTTGTGGCCGAGCCTCTGGTTCTATTTTCGGCCAGCGGCTCGCAATGGCCGCTTCCATAAGGATTACCGCAAACGCGCCGCATTGCGACACGCTGGCTGAGTGCGAGCACTTGCGGCGCGGTTGCGGTAATCCCCATAAGGATTACCGCAACCGCGCCGCATTGCGAGTCGCTGGCTGAGTGCGAGCACTTGCGGCGCGGTTGCGGTAATCCCCATAAGGATTACCGCAACCGCGCCGCAAGTGCCAGTTGCGGCGCGGTTGCGGTAATCCCCATAGAAAGTATAGGGGGACTTGCGGCAGGTGCGGCAAGTGCGGTTTTTGCCGCACCTGCCGCAAGTCCCCCTATACTTTGTATGGGGATTACCGCAACCGCGCCGCAGATGCGGTTTTTTAATAAAATAACATAAATTAAATAAAAAATAATAAATAAATTTAATAATAATAAAAATAGTAAAAAAAAATATATAAATAAATAATAAAATAAAAAATAATTAATAAAAAAAAAAAAAAATTACATTAAGATATTAATTACATTAACTAATTAAAATATAAGTATTGGACCCCCCAAAAAAAGTATTGGACCCCCCCCAAAAAAGTATTGGATCCCCCAAAAAAAGTATTGGACCCCCCCAAAAAGTATTGGACCCCCCCCAAAAAGTATTGGACCCCCCAAAAAAGTATTGGACCCCCCAAAAAAAGTATTGGACCCCCCCAAAAAAGTATTGGACCCCCCAAAAAAATGATTGGACCCCCCAAAAAAAGTATTGGACCCCCCCAAAAAGTATTGGACCCCCCCCAAAAAGTATTGGACCCCCCCCAAAAAAAATATTGGACCCCCCCCAAAAAGTATTGGACCCCCTAAAAAAAGTATTGGACCCCCCAAAAAAGTATTGGACCCCCCCAAAAAGTATTGGACCCCCCCCACAAAAGTATTGGACCCCCCCCAAAAGTATTGGACCCCCCCAAAAGTATTGGACCTCCCCAAAAAGTATTGGACCCCCCAAAAAAGTATTGGACCCCCAACCAAAAAAGTATTGGACCCCCCAAAAAAAGTATTGGACCCCCCAAAAAAGTATTGGACCCCCCCAAAAAAGTATTGGACCCCCCAAAAAAGTATTGGACCCCCCAAAAAAGTATTGGACCCCCCAAAAAAAGTATTGGACCCCCCAAAAAAGTATTGGACCCCCCAAAAAAAGTATTGGACCCCCCAAAAAATGATTGGACCCCCCAAAAAAAGTATTGGACCCCCCAAAAAAAGTATTGGACCCCCCAAAAAAGTATTGGACCCCCCAAAAAAAGTATTGGACCCCCCCAAAAAAGTATTGGACCCCCCCCAAAAGTATTGGACCCCCCCCCCCCCCCAAAAGTATTGGACCCCCCCAAAAGTATTGGACAACCCAAAAAAAGTATTGGACCCCCCCAAAAAAGTATTGGACCCCCCCAAAAAGTATTGGACCCCCCAAAAAAATGATTGGACCCCCACAAAAAAGTATTGGACCCCCCAAAAAGAGTATTGGACCCCCCCAAAAAAGTATTGGACCCCCCAAAAAAAGTATTGGACCCCCAAAAAATTATTGGACCCCCACAAAAAAGTATTGGACCCCCCAAAAAAGTATTGGACCCCCCCAAAAAAGTATTGGACCCCCCCAAAAAGTATTGGACCCCCCAAAAAAATTATTGGACCCCCACAAAAAAGTATTGGACCCCCCCAAAAAAAGTATTGGATCCCCCCAAAAAAGTATTGGATCCCCCAAAAAAATGATTGGACCCCCCAAAAAAAGTATTGGACCCCCCAAAAAAGTATTGGACCCCCCAAAAAAAGTATTGGACCCCCCCAAAAAAGTATTGGACCCCCCAAAAAAGTATTGGACCCCCCAAAAAAGTATTGGACCCCCCCAAAAAAAGTATTGGACCCCCCAAAAAAATGATTGGACCCCCAAAAAAAGTATTGGACCCCCCCAAAAAAGTATTGGACCCCCCAAAAAAAGTATTGGACCCCCCAAAAAAAGTATTGGACCCCCCCAAAAAAAGTATTGCCCCCCCCCCCCCAAAAGTATTGGACCCCCCCCAAAAGATATTGGACAACCCAAAAAAAGTATTGGACCCCCCAAAAAGTATTGGACCCCCCAAAAAAATATTGGACCCCCACAAAAAAGTATTGGACCCCCCAAAAAAAGTATTGGACCCCCAAAAAAAGTATTGGACCCCCCAAAAAAGTATTGGACCCCCCAAAAAAAGTATTGGACCCCCCCAAAAAAGTATTGGACCCCCAAAAAAATATTGGACCCCCCAAAAAAAGTATTGGACCCCCCCAAAAAAGTATTGGACCCCCCAAAAAAAGTATTGGACCCCCCAAAAAAAGTATTGGACCCCCCCAAAAAAGTATTGGACCCCCCAAAAAAGTATTGGACCCCCCAAAAAAGTATGACCCAAAAAGATTGGACCCCCCAAAAAAGTATTGGACCCCCCAAAAAAGTATTGGACCCCCCAAAAAAATGATTGGACCCCCCAAAAAAAGTATTGGACCCCCCCAAAAAAAGTATTGGACCCCCCCCAAAAAAGTATTGGACCCCCCCAAAAAAAGTATTGGACCCCCCCAAAAAAGTATTGGACCCCCCAAAAAAAGTATTGGACCCCCCTAAAAAAGTATTGGACCCCCCAAAAAAATGATTGGACCCCCCAAAAAAAGTATTGGACCCCCCCAAAAAAGTATTGGACCCCCCAAAAAAAGTATTGGACCCCCCCTAAAAAAGTATTGGACCCCCCAAAAAAATGATTGGACCCCCCAAAAAAAGTATTGGACCCCCCCCCAAAAAAGTATTGGACCCCCCCAAAAAAGTATTGGACCCCCAAAAAAAGTATTGGACCCCCCTAAAAAAGTATTGGACCCCCCAAAAAAATGATTGGACCCCCCAAAAAAAGTATTGGACCCCCCCAAAAAAGTATTGGACCCCCCCAAAAAAGTATTGGACCCCCCAAGAAAAGTATTGGACCCCCCAAAAAAAAGTATTGGACCCCCCCCAAAAAGTATTGGACCCCCAAAAAAAAGTATTGGACCCCCCCAAAAAAGTATTGGACCCCCCCAAAAAAGTATTGGACCCCCCAAAAAAAGTATTGGACCCCCCTAAAAAAGTATTGGACCCCCCAAAAAAATGATTGGACCCCCCCAAAAAAAGTATTGGACCCCCCAAAAAAGTATTGGACCCCCCCCAAAAAAGTATTGGACCCCCCCAAAAAAGTATTGGACCCCCCAAAAAAGTATTGGACCCCCCAAAAAAAGTATTGGACCCCCCCAAAAAAGTATTGGACCTCCCCAAAAAAGTATTGGACCCCCCAAAAAAAGTATTGGACCCCCCAAAAAAATGATTAGATCCCCCCAAAAAGTATTGGACCCCCCCCAAAAGTATTGGACCCCCCCAAAAAAAGTATTGGACCCCCCAAAAAAGTATTGGACCCCCCAAAAAAATATTGGACCCCCCAAAAAGTATTGGACCCCCCAAAAAAAGTATTGGACCCCCCAAAAAAAGTATTGGACCCCCCCAAAAAGTATTGGACCCCCCAAAAAAAAGTATTGGACCCCCCAAAAAGTATTGGACCCCCCAAAAAAAGTATTGGACCCCCACAAAAAAGTATTGGACCCCCCCAAAAAGTATTGGACCCACCCCCCAAAAGTATTGGACCCCCCAAAAAAAGTATTGGACCCCCAAAAAAAGTATTGGACCCCCCCAAAAAAGTATTGGACCCCAAAAAAAATGATTGGACCCCCCAAAAAAAGTATTGGATCCCCCCAAAAAGTATTGGACCCCCCCCAAAAGTATTGGACCCCCCCAAAAAAGTATTGGACCCCCCAAAAAGTATTGGACCCCCCAAAAAAAGTATTGGACCCCCACAAAAAAGTATTGGACCCCCCCAAAAAGTATTGGACCCCCCCCCAAAAGTATTGGACCCCCCAAAAAACGTATTGGACCCCCCACAAAAAGTATTGCACCCCCCCAAAAACTATTCACACACCCCCGAAAAACTATTCACACCCCCCCGAAAAGTCCTCACGGCAGCTATAACTACTATAATCAAATTAATGCACGTTCTAGAATCCCGATGCATTTGCATCGGGCTCACAGCTAGTATATATATATATATATAATGTAAAGGCTGCAAGCTGTAACATATATATATTCCCCACAAAAATAATCCCTCTTGTACTGCGACTCCCCTGTGTGTGGTGTCTCCCCCTTATGATGTTTTCGCCCGTGTGCTGTCTCTCCCTTGTGCACTCTGTCCCCTCTCTGCCTGTCTCCCCCCGTGTGCTGTGTCAACCCATGTGCTGTGTCTCCCCTCTCTGCCTGTCTCCCCCCGTGTGCTCTGTCTCCCCTCTCTGTGCCTGTCTCCCCTTGTGCTCTGTCCTCCCCTCTCTGTGCCTGTCTCCCCTTGTGCTGTGTCTCCCCTCTCTGTGCCTGTCTCCCCTTGTGCTCTGTCTCCCCTCTCTGTGCCTGTCTCCCCTTGTGCTGTGTCTCCCCTCTCTGTGCCTGTCTCCCCTTGTGCTGTGTCTCCCCTCTCTGTGCCTGTCTCCCCTTGTGCTGTGTCTCCCCTCTCTGTGCCTGTCTCTCCTTGTGCTGTGTCTCCCCTCTCTGTGCCTGTCTCCCCTTGTGCTGTGTCTTCCCTCTCTGCCTTTCTCCCCGTGTGCTGTGTCTCCCCTCTTTGTGCCTGTCTCCCCTCGTGTGCGGTGTCTCCCCCTTATGCTGTCTCCCCCCGTGTGCTGCCTCCCCTCTGTGTTCTGTCTCCCCCTTGTGCGCTCTGTCCCCTCTCTGCCCGTCTCCCCTGCCCGTCGTTTCTCTACCCTGCATATATCTCTCCACTGTATGTATACCGAGCACTGTGAATACGTGATGTGCCGAGCACTGTGAACACGTGATCTGCCCTGTGTGCAGCCTCCCTCTCTCCCCTAACCTGATGCAGTGGCTGACTGTACTGAGACTGCACTGAGGTGGGGCCCATGTCTATGATCTGCAGGAGGAGCATGAAGTGAAGGAGATAGAGATCAGTAACAGTCCCAGCACAGACGGTCACTGAGATCAGCATCAGTTTAGGAGGGAGAATGAGGAGGGGGGTGCACACAGGGCAGCAGGGGGCCCCTATCAGGGGCAAATACACAGCGCCCAGGGGCCCCCGGCCATCATGGGGGAAAGCAGTGTAAGGCTAAAATCTTAGACCTGTCTGCCTCAGCGCACAGCGTTAGCAGCAGGTAATGCTGTGCGCTACGATGCTATTGCCCCCTTGACAACCCGATGTTTACCTTGTCAACCAGCTCCATTCAGAGCTGCAGACCGCGTTTCCTGTGCGCTGTCCTAAAGCGCAATCTGGAAACTTTGAATAGAGACAGTTGGCAAGGTAAACATCGGGTTGTCAAGGGAGCAATAGCATGGCATCGCACAGCGTTACCTGCTGCTAACGCTGTGCGCTGAGGCAGACAGGCCAAAGCTTTGTGTTTATAATGCAAATGTGACGCAAGCCTAAGTGAGGGCAGGAGACACTGTCCTGCTCCAGGCAGCGTGGGCCCCCAGACACGCAAAGGCCCCGGCACTTGCCCGGGTGCGACGGGTGCTGACGCTGGCCCTGTGAGAGTTCATGACAAATACATTCACTCATCTCCAGTGTAAATGTGATATTTTGGCGTCTTCTTACCTTGTTGTTCTCTGAGCTCCTCCTGCAATGATGTCAGTAGTTTCTGACGATGTGATAGAAGGGCGGCATGTTCATCTTCTGCTTCGATCAAAGACTCAATCCAACTAGAGACATCTGAAAGAAAGAAGTGAATATCCAGGTAACATCATGGAGGATCTGTCCCCTCACCTATAGGGTGTAGTGAGCATGCTGTGTGACAGGTACAGAGGTCAGTATACACAGAGAGGGAGGATGGAGGAGGATCTGTCCCCTCACCTATAGGGTGTAGTGAGCATGCTGTGTGACAAGTGCAGGGGTCAGTATACACAGAGGAGGATGGAGGAGGATCTGTCCCCTCACCTATAGAGTGTAGTGAGCATGCTGTGTGACAGGTGCAGAGGTCAGTATACACAGAGAGGAGGATGGAGGAGGATCTGTCCCCTCACCTATAGAGTGTAGTGAGCATGCTGTGTGACAGGTGCAGAGGTCAGTATACACAGAGAGGGAGGATGGAGGAGGATCTGTCCCCTCACCTATAGAGTGTAGTGAGCATGCTGTGTGACAGGTGCAGAGGTCAGTATAAACAGAGAGGAGGATGGAGGAGGATCTGTCCCCTCACCTATAGAGTGTAGTGAGCATGCTGTGTGACAGGTGCAGAGGTCAGTATACACAGAGAGGGAGGATGGAGGAGGATCTGTCCTCTCAACTATAGAGTGTAGTGAGCATGCTGTGTGACAGGTGCAGAGGTCAGTATACACTGAGAGGGAGGATGGAGGAGGATCTGTCCTCTCACCTATAGAGTGTAGTGAGCATGCTGTGTGACAGGTGCAGAGGTCAGTATACACAGAGAGGAGGATAGAGGAGGATCTGTCCCCTCACCTATAGAGTGTAGTGAGCATGCTGTGTGACAGGTGCAGAGGTCAGTATACACAGAGAGGAGGACGGAGGAGGATCTGTCCTCTCACCTATAGAGTGTAGTGAGCATGCTGTGTGACAGGTGCAGAGGTCAGTATACACAGAGAGGAGGATGGAGGAGGATCTGTCCCCTCACCTATAGAGTGTAGTGAGCATGCTGTGTGACAGGTGCAGAGGTCAGTATACACAGAGAGGAGGATGGAGGAGGATCTGTCCTCTCACCTATAGAGTGTAGTGAGCATGCTGTGTGACAGGTGCAGAGGTCAGTATACACAGAGAGGAGGATGAAGGAGGATCTGTCCCCTCACCTATAAGGTAGTGAGCATGCTGTGTGACAGGTGCAGAGGTCAGTATACACAGAGAGGAGGATGGAGGAGGATCTGTCCCCTCACCTATAGGTGTAGTGAGCATGCTGTGTGACAGGTGCAGAGGTCAGTATACACAGAGAGGAGGATGGAGGAGGATCTGTCCTCTCACCTATAGAGTGTAGTGAGCATGCTGTGTGACAGGTGCAGAGGTCAGTATACACAGAGAGGAGGATGGAGGAGGATGTGTCCCCTCACCTATAGAGTGTAGTGAGCATGCTGTGTGACAGGTGCAGAGGTCAGTATACACAGAGAGGAGGATGGAGGAGGATCTGTCCTCTCACCTATAGGGTGTAGTGAGCATGCTGTGTGACAGTTGCAGAGGTCAGTATACACAGAGAGGAGGATGGAGGAGGATCTGTCCCCTCACCTATAGAGTGTAGTGAGCATGCTGTGTGACAGGTGCAGAGGTCAGTATACACAGAGAAGGAGGATGGAGGAGGATCTGTCCTCTCACCTATAGGGTGTAGTGAGCATGCTGTGGGACAGGTGCAGAGGTCAGTATACACAGAGAGAGGAGGATGGAGGAGGATCTGTCCCCTCACCTATAGGGTGTAGTGAGCATGCTGTGTGACAGGTGTAGAGGTCAGTATACACAGAGAGAGGATAGAGGAGGATGTGTCCCCTCACCTATAGAGTGTAGTGAGCATGCTGTGTGACAGATGTAGAGGACAGTATACACAGAGAGAGGAGGATGGAGGAGGATCTGTCCCCTCACCTATAAGGTGTAGTGAGCATGCTGTGGGACAGGTGCAGAGGTCAGTATACACAGAGAGAGGAGGATGGAGGAGGATCTGTCCCCTCACCTATAGGGTGTAGTGAGCATGCCGTGTGACAGGTGTAGAGGTCAGTATACACAGAGAGAGGAGGATAGAGGAGGATGTGTCCCCTCACCTATACAGTGTAGTGAGCATGCTGTGTGACAGATGTAGAGGACAGTATACACAGAGGGAGAATGGAGGAGGATCTGTCCCCTCACCTATAGAGTGTAGTGAGCATGCTGTGTGACAGGTGCAGAGGTCAGTATACACAGAGAGGGAGGATGGAGGAGGATCTGTCCTCTCACCTATAGGGTGTAGTGAGCATGCTGTGTGACAGTTGCAGAGGTCAGTATACACAGAGAGGAGGATGGAGGAGGATCTGTCCCCTCACCTATAGAGTGTAGTGAGCTTGCTGTGTGACAGGTGCAGAGGTCAGTATACACAGAGAGGGAGGATGGAGGAGGATCTGTCCTCTCACCTATAGGGTGTAGTGATCATGCTGTGTGACAGTTGCAGAGGTCAGTATACACAGAGAGGAGGATGGAGGAGGATCTGTCCCCTCACCTATAGAGTGTAGTGAGCATGCTGTGTGACAGGTGCAGAGGTCAGTATACACAGAGAGGAGGATGGAGGAGGATGTGTCCCCTCACCTATAGAGTGTAGTGAGCATGCTGTGTGACAGGTGCAGAGGTCAGTATACACAGAGAGGAGGATGGAGGAGGATCTGTCTCCTCTCACCTATAGGGTGTAGTGAGCATGCTGTGTGACAGGTGCAGAGGTCAGTATACACAGAGAGGGAGGATGGAGGATCTGTCTCCTCTCACCTATAGAGTGTAGTGAGCATGCTGTGTGACAGGTGCAGAGGTCAGTATACACATAGAGAGAGGGAGGATGGAGGAGGATGTGTCCCCTCACCTATAGAGTGTAGTGAGCATGCTGTGTGACAGGTGCAGAGGTCAGTATACACAGAGAGGAGGATGGAGGAGGATCTGTCCTCTCACCTATAGAGTGTAGTGAGTGTGGCACCCTGGCACCTGTTGGGCACCACAGAAATCCTTAGGCATGAATGGAGTTAACAGCACAGCAAAACCCACACAACACAACAACACTTAGAACACCTGGTTTCACCCCGAGCCTCTAGGGGGAGCCCCACTGGTGACTTTGAACCAGTTCCCCCTATAAATAGAGTCTTGGAGGGAGAAACTTCAGAGTGTGGTAGACGCTACAAGAGCTGCCAGCCTGTGTGAAACCTCCATCCTATGAGGAACACACTAGGCCCCACCAGCCTGTTAGCAAGTGGAGGTCCTTGTAATTGGGACAAAAGGAAGAAGGAGATCACCTCTCAGGAACACAGAGTTACACTGACTCTTTCCTTAATAACCGGTTACTGGAACCGAAGCTGTGAGAGCCATCAAGCCATCACAGAAGAACCAGCATACTTCACAGGGAGTCTAGCCCCCTGTTCACCTGTCGCACCTACCAGCGAGAGCCCAGGGAAGAAGGTAGAATTATCATCACCCTTTTACAGTGCCCTCAGTGCTGACAACCAGGTGAAATCCGTTCTATTGAACACACTGCCCGGTCCGGATGGATTCCACATCCACCCGACCATAGCACCAGAACTAGAGAGAAGGAAGCCTACACAAACTGCTTGCTGTGAAACTCCAGGATTGCTAAACTCCACGAACCCGGTCTGGCGTACCTGATTATCACCAGTAAAAGGTACTTAAAAGACTTTGGCGTGTCTGTGTATGAATCCTGGCCTAATAGCAGCATTACCGCAGCTGCCTCACAACATCTTGAGCAGCTCCTGGCTCCGGGGACTCCCGCTCATCCTGTGGGGAGCGTTCCATCTCGCTGTATAACATCCCCCGGAGACCTGAACAGCGCTGGTAAAGTTACCAGAACACCCGCAGGTGGCGTCACGAAGACAAATCACCCCCACTGTTCCGCCATTCCCCTATTAATCTGGACCACCGGGCCTACACCACCGCAGGCGCGGTTCCGTGACTGGAGGAGAAACAACGCCCGCTACGTGTACCCCCGGCTACGGTGAGTCAGAATTTGGCGTCACGAACAGGATACGAGCAGGCCCGTTATCACGGGTATTGTGTGCTATTTATTGACTGTAAATATCGAACTGTACATTTGGTCCGCCATTGCTGCGCGAAAAGGCGGGAAAAGAAGGGGCGTGACTGTGCAGAGGGCGCGAAGATTGTCCCCGCCCCCACGCTCTGACGACTTCCTCCGTATGCAGCAGGAACCGGAAACTCCCGTGGTGCCTCACTCCTCACCGCGCGCCCGACACTTCCGTTTGAAACCGAGGGAAAGGCTACGCTTAACTAAGGGGAGCGACCATGAGTAACCCGGCTCCCGATAACGCGGTGCCCCCGCTAAACCAAGCGGCACCTCAAAACATACCTCTTGATGGACAGCAACAAGTCGGCGGTATGCCACCGCAACCCGCTCCGATTATGCCGTTATCTCTACCCTACGTTCCTAATGCGACCTGGTTACCTAAGTACAGTGGTGTACCCAGTACCTTGGAGAACTTCCAGAGAAAGATATGCCAGACGCTGGACATGTACCCGATGACCGGTAAGCAAAGAGCTTCAGTTATTATGGGACAGTTAACCGGCGCAGCTGAACTGCAGAGCCGCAGCTGGCCTGTAGAAACTCAGGAGTCTGTGGAGCAGATATTCGCTAAATTAACCCGGGTTTTTGAGCGCCATACTGAAGCTGAATTAAGACTGTCATTCTATCGTTGTAACCAAGGGGCACAAGAAAGTGTCCTTGATTATTCACTGCGCTTGCAAGAAGCATTCAGGCTGTTAAAACAAGTTGATCCTGATGGTGTCAGAGATGAAAACAAAGCGTTAATTGGACAATTAATTGTGGGCCTTAGACGATCTGAGGATAGGAAGCAAGCAAGCTGGTGGTCCATACAAAATCCAGGCGCAGAGTTTGATACCTTGAGAGACTTAACAGTTTGGGGACAACGGCTCGCTGAAGTACCTGATCCCGCTTCACAGCAGCAGCAGTATGTTGACAGCCCTTCCGTGTCGGCAGCAGCATCTCCAATCCCTGCGATTCAGTCCAGTGCACAGACTGTAACACCTGACCGGTTTGATCAACTGTGTGCTAATGTCGAACAACTGATGAAAGCCGTGGCCAAGCTACAAGCTGGGAGAAGACCCGAGACAGATGCAAGGTCATCGGACAAGATTCTACTCGCCGACAGCCCTGACGACGTCCCGTGGATGAGGAGAAAGACACAGCCGTCGCGAGGAAAACCTGCAGACCGCCGCAGTCCTGACAGACGCCGCAACAGTCAGCAGAACGACTTAGGAGGACGCAACCTGCAATCCCGTCCTTTAAACGAGCGACCCCTGGGCGAGAAGGGCCAACCCCAGGAGTAGACTGTCCAGGCCCTACATCCAACTGGGAACACAAGTATGTGGGAGACTGTCCATACTTACCAATCGTCATCGATGGCATTGCTATATCCACCTTGATAGACACTGGATCCCAGGTGACATCCATTCCCAGTACCCTTTACAAGCAGTTCTGGCCAGATGTTAAGCTAGAACCCCCAAACCCTGATATGAACCTTGAAGCCACTAATGGTATACCGGTTACAATTGAGGGACAATGGGAAGCTACAGTAAAGGTGGGAAGGGTCCAGTTGAAGAACCAGGGTATCTTAGTGGTTCAGGACAAGCCTAATCACAAGGATCCATATGTAATACTGGGTACCAATGTCATGATCAAATGCCTCGATGAAGTGTTGTTTTTATTCCAACAGAGTGCTGAAGCCGGTAAACCCAGAGAAAAGAGGGCTATCCAAAAGCAGATCAGAGCTCTGGTGTATCAACAACAGGTAACATTGTCAAATGGTGAAATTGGCAGAGCACGGGTCACAGATCCCATTCCAATTGTGGTACCACCCAGAAGTGAAATGATGATCTGGTGTCGAGCAGCCATAGGCCTCAGAGGGCAGGACTACCAAGCTGTAGTAGAACCTGTAATGTCTGATAGTAGTCCTACGCTCTTGACAGCCAGAGGGTTAGTCGACGTAAGAAAGGGGAGAGTCCCCGTACGCATATTAAATTATGGTGATGACGAAGTCAAACTGCCAAGATATGCAACTGTCGCAAAATTGTACCAAGTAAAAGATGATGCTGTGATTGATGTAAAATCCTCAAACCAAACAGTCACTGATGAACCTCCTCACTCCAAAGATCAGTTAGAGAAATGGTGTCAAGACCTCAGTGTAGGAACTGACAATACACCCTCTCACCAGAAAAATGGAGTATACCGGGTAGTTCAAGAGTATGAGCAAGTGTTCAGCAAACACCCACTCGACTTTGGGAGGATTAAAGGGGTACAACATCATATCCCCACAAACAACCATGCACCTATCAAGAAAGGTACAGGCCTATACCGCCTACACATTACCAAAAAGCAAAAGAGATGCTTCAGGACATGAAAAAGGCAGGAGTCATTAGGGATAGCTGTAGTCCCTGGGCCGCACCACTAGTCCTGGTTAAAAAGAAAGATGGTAGTATGAGGATGTGCGTAGACTATAGGCAAATCAACAAAGTCACACACAAGGATGCATACCCGTTACCACGCATCGAAGAGTCGCTAGCTGCACTCAAATCTGCCAACTACTTCTCCACATTAGATCTTACTAGTGGGTACTGGCAGGTTGCCGTTGCAGAGGAGGATCGTGAGAAGACAGCCTTCACTACTCCTATGGGACTATGCGAGTTCAACAGTATGCCATTCGGGTTGTACAATGCCCCAGGAACATTTCAGAGACTTATGGAATGTTGTTTGGGCCACAAAAACTTTGAGACTGTCTTGTTATACCTTGATGATGTCATTGTATACTCTCAGACCTATGAAGATCACCTCCAGCACCTGAGTGAAGTGTTCGAGTCACTGTCCAAGGACGGGATGAAACTGGAACCGTCCAAGTGCCACCTGCTGAAGCCCAAGGTCCAATACCTAGGACATGTGGTAAGCGCTGAAGGCGTAGCACCGGATCCGGATAAAGTCATCGTCATCAAGGACTGGCCAGCACCAACCAACCACAAAGAGGTACGTCAATTTCTAGGACTGGTCGGATACTACCGACGATTCATCAAAGGCTATAGCAAGATAGCCGCACCCATGCAAGATCTCTTAGTAGGTCAATCCAAAAACGGCAAGATCAGGGGACCCCCGTTCCACTGGGGACCAGAACAGGACAAATCCTTCCAAACGTTAAAAGATGCTTTGACTGGAGAAGAAATCCTGGCCTACCCTGATTACAATCTCCCGTTTTTATTGTACACCGATGCAAGCAATGAAGGTTTAGGAGCAGTCCTAGCTCAACGCCAGCAGGGCAAGGAGAAGGTGATAGCCTACGCCAGCAGAAAGCTCCGTCCCACAGAAAGGAACCCGGAGAACTACAGCTCCTTCAAGCTGGAGTTCCTGGCCCTGGTCTGGGTGATCACAAAGCGTTTCAAGCATTACCTGGCATCCGCCCCGTTCACAGCTTTCGCAGATAACAATCCTCTAACACACTTAGAGACTGCAAAGCTGGGAGCCCTAGAACAGCGTTGGGTAGCAAGACTCTCTAACTACGACTTCACTGTAAAGTACCGGGCAGGTCACAAGAACGACAATGCTGATGCCCTGTCCCGAATGCCTCACCTTCCTGAAGAGGGAGAAGACATAGATGACCTGGAAGAGATTGAACTACCTGCTTCCACCGTTCGGGTACAGCAACATGTCATCAGAGAAACCAGACACGTGTAGAGAGGACCGTGAACCCTTTACCTCACCATGACTGGAGGGAGGCTCAGGCCAACGACCCAGATGTCAGCCTGGTAAGGGATTTAATCACTCAAGAACACGCCAACATGGACTCTGATGCCTCACCGAACGCTAAACGCCTGTGGAAGGAGAAAGGGAGGTTGTTTGTCTACCAAGGTAAACTATGCAGAAGATACCTCAATCCAAGAACCCATGAACTCATCTGGCAGATTGTAGTTCCCAAGACTGAAGTCCAAATGATCCTTGAAGCTTACCATGATGATGCAGGATACTTTGGATGGAAGAAGCTGGAGAGACTCCTGAAGGATCGGTTCTACTGGGTCGGTATGCGAGGCTCAATTGACAAATGGTGTAAAAACTGTGGACCATGTCACCTTCGAAGGAAAGACCATCTAACTCAGAAAGCTCCGTTGCAGCCAATCGTTACCACCAAACCTCTTGAAATAGTTGCTCTCGACCACGTGAAGCTTACCCCAAGTCGAACCGGGTACACCTACGCTCTCACCATCGTCGATCACTACTCAAGATTCCTGGTAGTCGTTCCAGTTAAGGATTTAACTGCTGAGGTAGCAGCCAAAGCGTTAAAGAGTTACTTCTGTCGCCCCCATGGGTATCCAGACCAAGTCTTAACTGACCAAGGGCCAGCCTTCGAATCAACTCTGTTCCAAGAGTTCTTAGGGCTATATGGGTGTAAGAAGATCCGCAAAACACCTTATCATCCTCAGACGAACGGTTTATGTGAGATGAACCACATAGTCATTGACATGCTCAAGACCTTACCAGTTGAAGAGAGAAATCAATGGCCAGAGAAACTTCCAGATCTCGTGGACATCTACAACCACATACCTGTCAGTTCGACAAACTATACACCTGCTTACTTGCTGAGAGCAAGACCAGGTAAATTGCCTATTGATTTGCAGATGGGAACCATCGAACCCACAGAAGATTCTTCCGATGAAGATTGGGTCAGCCAACGCAAAGAACAGTACAGAAAAGTACAAGAAAGTGTTGAAAGAAACCTAGAAATCAGCAGAACCAAGCAAGAAAAAGACTTTAACAAGCACGCCTCAGCTGAACCTTTAGCTACAGGAGACGTAGTGCTAAAAAGAAAGCGAAAAACCAACAAATTGGATAACACTTGGGAATCTATACCCTACACCAGGGGTCTCAAACTCGGCTGGGTTGGTGGGCCGCACATAGAAAAAAAATTGATATCGGGGGCCGCATTGCTTGTAGGACTAAGTGACATTTTAGCAATACCCAAATTTTTTGCTCAATGTAGTAATGCCCAAATCCTGATCTTCTTCTTGTAGGAATGTCCCCACCCTAATCTCCTTTATGTAGGAATGTCCCCATCCTGGTCCCCTTCTTGTAGGAATGTCCCCATCTTATATTAATGTCATCCATCCTGGTCTTCTTGTAGTAATGTCCCCATCCTGGTCACAGAGCCCACGGGACTGTGCACACAGAGCCCACAGCGCACACAGAGCCCAGTGTACTCAGAGCCCACAGCGCACACGGAGCCCACAGCGCACATGGGGCACACTGAGGACACAGAGCCCACAGCGCACACGGGGCACACTGAGGACACGGAGCCCACAGCGCACACGGGGCACACTGAGGACACGGAGCCCACAGCGCACACGGGGCACACTGAGGACACGGAGCCCACAGCGCACACGGGGCACACTGAGGACACGGAGCCCACAGTGCACATGGGACACACAGTGCACACAGCGCACACAGAGCCCAGTGCACACCCTCAGTGCCTGGACCCTGCCTCACTGTCTGTGCTGCTGTGCCACCACCGGACCTAGTAATCACTGCTTAAGTTACAGTACCATACCGGCACCAGCGATGAGCTGCCTGGTCCTCCGCCGCGGGATCTTCCCCCGATGACATCCAGTAGCAACTCCTCCTCACTGCTCTCAGGGCCTCGCTTGCCCTCCACAGCAGTGACAGGGCGGGATTCTGAGACCCCCTCAGGCGACCCGTAGCAGCCGGAAGACTGAGGTGGGTGGGCGGGAGATGCTGAGGTGGGTGGGAGGAAGATGCTGAGGTGGGTGGGCGGAAGAGTCTGTCTTCCAGTCACCATCATCATCAAAATCATTTTCATCCTCATCATACACACACTGCCGCCACCATCATCATCATCATCATACAAACACACACAGCCACCATCATCATCATACACACACAGCCCACCACCGCCGTCATCATCAGTCACACACAGTCACCACCGCCATCATCATAATCAGTCACACACACGTCACCACCGCCGTTATCATCAATCACACACAGCCACCACCACGATCATAATCAGTAACACACAGCGACCACCGCCACAATCATCATCATCAGTCACACACAACCACCACCGCCATCATCACCTCAGCCACCATGGCCGCCATCATCATCATCAGTCACACACAACCACTACACCGCCACCATCATGATCATCAGTCACACACAGCCACCACTGCTGCCATCATCATTATCAGTCACACACAGCCACCACTGCCGCCACCATCATCATCAGTCACACACAGCCATCACCGCCGCCATCATCATCATCACTCACACACAGCCACCACTGGCATCACCAGTCACAGACACGCACAGCCATCATCATCAGTCACACACACAATCATCATCAGTCACACAAACACAGCCATCATCATCATCAATCACACAAACACACACACACACAGCCATGGTCACACACACACATACACAGCCATGATCATCATCAGTCACACACACACATACACAGCCATGATCATCATCAGTCACACACACACATACACAGCCATGATCATCATCAGTCACACGCACACATACACAGCCAGGATCATCATCAGTCACACGCACACATACACAGCCATGATCATCATCAGTCACACGCACACATACACAGCCATAATCATCATGTCACACACACATACACAGCCATGATCATCATCAGTCACACGCACACATACACAGCCATGATCATCATCAGTCACACGCACACATACACAGCCATAATCATCATGTCACACACACATACACAGCCATGATCATCATCAGTCACACGCACACATACACAGCCATAATCATCATGTCACACACACATACACAGCCATGATCATCATCAGTCACACGCACACATACACAGCCATAATCATCATGTCACACACATACACAGCCATGATCATCATCAGTCACACGCACACATACACAGCCATAATCATCATGTCACACACACACATACACAGCCATGATCATCATCAGTCACACGCACACATACACAGCCATAATCATCATGTCACACACACATACACAGCCATGATCATCATCAGTCACACGCACACATACACAGCCATGATCATCATCAGTCACATGCACACATACACAGCCATAATCATCATGTCACACACACATACACAGCCATGATCATCATCAGACACACACACACACATACACAGCCATGATCATCAGTCATACACACACAGCCATCATGTCACACACATACACAGCCATGATAATCAGTCACATGTACACATACACAGCCATGATAATCATCAGACACACACACACACATATACATACACACACACATATACATACACACACACACATATACATACACACACACACACCTGGCCTATGGTCTTTCTTGTGCCCTCGGCTGTACGCCCGCAGCTGACGTCCCCGCTGCTGGCTTGATTGCTTTGCCCTGACCGCTGATTGGACGCCGCCTTTGATTGCTTCTCCCTGGCGGCGTCCCCAAGGCGGAAGTGCGGCCGGGCCGGCGGCAGAATGTTACTGGAGGCTGCGGGGGCAGTGTTAAAGTGCGGCCGCCAGCGGGGGGCAGTGTCACAATGCGGCCGCCAGCGGGGGGGCAGTGTCACAATGCGGCCCCCAGCGGGGGGCAGTGTTAAAGTGCGGCCGCCGGCGGGGGGCAGTGGATAAATGCGGCGGGAGCACAGGAAACGTGCGGCCAGCGGCCGCTAATAAAGGGCAAACAAGGACTGCCCAGTGTGTCCCCGGGCCGCAGCAATTAGCCTGGCGGGCCGCTTGCGGCCCGGGGGCCGCGTGTTTGAGACCCCTGCCCTACACCGTTATGCCGTCACACTATGACAACTCAAAAACTTGCGTTATCAGTAAAGATAATGGGAATACTATTGCAACTGTTTCAAGGGATCATTTGAAGAAATGTCCGCCACAGTTAATCCCACAAGCAACCAGTTACCCTGCTGTAACTACAGATGAAGAGACAAAAGAAAATCTAGTCCTTACAGACATTGAATACTTACCAGCTGACTGGCCACAATGCGGTGAAGCATTCCTCATACCAGTTATGCATTTCTACCAGCCTGTAGAAAATCAGCAACCAAATCCAATCCAACAAGTCCAACAAGAAGAAGTCCAAGTGCAAGATTTGCAGCCTGTTATTATGGAACCTGAGATTCCTGTAATCGGTCAACCTGCTAGTCCCACAGTAAGAGAAGCCATTCCTATTCAACTACCTACAGAAGATAGTCCAGTTGATAGACTACGTACTTACTATGGTCTTACACGCAGCAGAACCAACAACCACTTCGTACACTACATCAACAGCTTTGGAAACACCCACACTACGCAGATCCACACGTAGTACATTAGGACAAGCCCCAAACAAACTTGGAGAATGGGTTTAAGAATGTAGTGGAACAATTACCTGTAAGTGTTTGTAAATAGTAACCGTTTTCAAAACCTGTAAAAAGTAGTGTACAGAAGGGTGGAGGAACTGGGCTCTGTCCCAAGTATACTAAGTTGGGGACAGAAAGCGCCTGGTAAGGTATAGGTTAGTACCGGCCTCCCAAGCAGAGACACCCGTAGGGAATGTATAAAGTTTAAACATGTGTGGACTTTACCTTTTCCCCTTTTCACAAACTTTGGACAATTGTCACAGGACTTGTGTGACCACTAACTTTACCTTTTCCAGCCTGCGGCAGATGGACTAGTGCCGTATGGACTGCTTTTCATATTTTTCACTTCCTTTTCAGTGATTTTTGTGTTTTTCTTTAAGACTCTGTAATTGAATGTTTATAAAATGTATAGTGTTAAGTTGTAAAAAGAACTTTTTGCTCAGCCAGGAGAACTGAGTTTAACTAAGGGGGAATGTGGCACCCTGGCACCTGTTGGGCACCACAGAAATCCTTAGGGCATGAATGGATTTAACAGCAAAGCAAACTCACAAAACACCACAACAACACCTTAGAACACCTGGTTTCACCCCGAGCCTCTAGGGGGAGCTCCACTGGTCACTTTGAGCCAGTTCCCCTATAAATAGAGTCTTGGAGGGAGAAACTTCAGAGTGTGCAGACGCTAGGAGAGCTGCAGGGTGTGTGTGATCTCCACTCTAAGAGACATACACTAGGCCAATCAGCCATCCAGCCAAGTGAGTAAACCCTTGCAATTGGGGTTAGAGGAAAAGGAGAAGCACCTCTCAGGGACACCAGAGTGATCATAACTCTTTCCCTTAATAACCGGTTACTGGAACTGAAGCTGTGGAAGCTACATAGCCACTGCAGAGAACCAGCATACTTCACAGGGAGTCTAGCCCCTTGTTCACCTGTCGCACCTACCAACGAGAGCCCAGGGAAGAAGGTAGAATTATCATCACCCTTTTACAGTGCCCTCAGTGCTGACAACCAGGTGAAATCCGTTCTATTGAACACACTGCCTGGTCCGGATGGATTCCACATCCACCCGACCTTAGCACCAGAAGTATAGAGAGAAGGAAGCCTACACAAACTGCTTGCTGTGAACCTCCAGGATTGCTAAACTTCACGAACCCGGTCTGGCGTACCTGAAAACCACCAGTAAAGGTACTAAAAAGACTTTGGCGTGTCTGTGTTTGACTCCTGGGCCTAACAGCCGCATTACCGCAGCTGCCTCACAACATCTTGCGCAGCTCCCGGCTCCGGGGACTCCCGCTCATCCTGTGGGGAGCGTCCCATCTAGCTGCTTAACATCCCCCGGAGAACCCGCAGCGCTGGTAAAGTTACCAGAACACCCGCAGGTGGTGTCACGAAGACAAATCATCCCTACTGTTCCGCCATTCCCCCTTTTGATCTGGACCACCGGGCCTACACCACCGCAGGCGCGGTTCCGTGACTGGAGGAGAATCAACTCCCGCTCCGTGTACCCCCCGGCTACGGTGAGTCATATGTGTATAATAGTGAGTGTATTTGTGTGTATATGTGAGTGTGAGTGAGTGTATTTGTGTGTATATGTGAGTGAGTGTGTATGTGTGAGTGTATGTGTGTGTGAATATGTGTGAGTGTGTATATGTGTGTGCTTGTATATTTGTATGTGAGTGTGTATATGTGTGTGAGTGTATGCATATGTGTGAGTGTATTCCCGCGCCGCCTGAGCGGCACATCGCCGGCGGCTGGTGCCAGGTGCAGGCTGGTGCCACGTGCTGACTGGTGTCGGCTGCCGGGTGCAGGCTGGTGCCGCGTGCTGGCTGGTGCCGGCTGTCGGGTGCTAGCTGGTGCCGGCTGCTGCCAGCAAGCGGAAGACTGGGAGCCACAGAGGAAGAAGCTGCCGGGATGAGAAGAGTGGAGTCAGGTAAGGCGCTGTTACAGCCGAAGATAGCAGCCTGGGGGGGGGAGGGGAACGTGACCGCTGAAAGTGCCTAGGGCGGCAGGAACTCCAGATATGGCCCTATGTAAGTGTGTGAATGTGTGAGTGTGTATGTGTTTGTGTGAATATGTCTGAGGATGTATGTGTGTATGTATGTGAGTGTGTGTGAATGTGCGGGTGTGTATATATGGGCTTGTCCACACACCTGCGCTCTCAGTATTTAGCGCTTCTGTCAGCAGACGCTGTCCCTGGTTACCCGATGTGTATCGTGGTAACCAGTTCATACAGCAGGCTGCCCACTTTCCGCTTATCCCTAGCGCACAGGGAAACACTGCTTGCAGCGTTTCCCTGTGCGCTCTGGATAAGCGCACACTATGCAGGCTGCTGTATAAACTGGTTACCACGATACACATCGGGTAACCAGAGACAGCGTCTGCTGAAAGCGGCCGCATACACGCACCTGCGCTTCTCTGTCAAAATCTAAGTATTTAGCGCAGAAGCGCTAAATACTGAGAGCGCAGGTGTGTGGACAAGCCCTATGTGAGTGTGTGTGAGCGAGAGAACAAAAAGAACAGAGACCAGGACATTACTACAAGATGATAAGGGAGGGAACATTACTAAAAGATTGGGACATTACTACAAGATGAGGACCAGGATGGGAGACATTAATATAGGATGGGGACCAGGATGAGGACATTACTACAAGAAGAGGACCAGGATGGGGACATTACTACAAGATGGAGACCAGGATGGGGACAATACTACAAGAAGGGACCAGGATGGAGACATTACTACAAGATGAGGACCAGGATGGGGACATTACTACAAGAAGGGACCAGGATGGGACATTACTACAAGATGAGGACCAGGATGGGAGACATTAATATAGGATGGGGACCAGGATGAGGACATTACTACAAGAAGAGGACCAGGATGGGGACATTACTACAAGATGGAGACCAGGATGGGGACATTACTACAAGAAGGGACCAGGATGGGGACATTACTACAAGATGAGGACCAGGATGGGGACATTACTACAAGAAGGGACCAGGATGGGACATCACTACAAGATGAGGACCAGGATGGGGACATTACTACAAGATGAGGACCAGGATGGGGACATTACTACAAGATGAGGACCAGGATGGGGACATTACTACATGACAAGGACCAGGATGGGGACATTACTACATGACAAGGACCAGGATGGGGACATTACTACATGACAAGGACCAGGATGGGGACATTACTACAAGAAGGATCAGGATGGGACATTACTACAAGATGGAGACCAGGATGGGGACATTACTACAAGAGGTGGACCAGGATGGGGACATTACTACATGACAAGGACCAGGATGGGGACATTACTACATGACGAGGACCAGGATGGGGACATTACTACAAGATGGAGACCAGGGTTGGGGACATTACTACATGATGAGGACCAGGATGGGGACATTACTACAAGAAGATCATAATTTGTACTTTACTAGATTGAGCAAAAAATTCTGGTATTGCTAAAATGTCACTTAGGGTACCGTTACACATCGCAACATTGCATGCAATGTCACTGGCAATTTTTGCTGGTTGCAGTGAAATCATGGACACATTGTTACATTTGTACACAGCAAGAAAATAGAACAATGTGTCCATGATTTCACTGCAACCAGCAAATTGCCTGTGAAATTGCACGCAATGTTGCGACGTGTAACGGTACCTTTAGTCCTACAAGCAATGCGGCCCCCCAATATCAATTTTTTTCTACGTGCGGCCCACCAACCCAACCGAGTTTGAGACCCCTGCCTTAGACGCTGAAAAAGCATTTGACAATGTGAGGTGGTCTTGGCTGGATCGAGTCTTGGATAACATAGGTTAGGGGGAACCTTTTCGTCAGTTTCTGCACTCCCTATATGCCAATCCTAAAGCTTGTATTAGCCTGCCGGGTTTTCTCTCGGAATCATTTGGTCTGGAAAAAGGAACGAGACAGGGTTGTCCTCTGTCCCCCCTTCTCTTTAACTTAGCGATAGAAACCTTGGCAATATATCTAGAATCACACCATCAATACGAGGGTCTACGGGTGGGCTCCAGAGAGATAAAACTATCTATGTTTGCAGACGACATTATTTTGTATACACGTAATCCTAAAAGAGACCTCCCTTCCATCCTAGACGATATTGACAGACTGGGAAGAGTATCAGGCTTTCGACTAAACAAAGATAAATGCCAGATTCTCTTTGTGGGTGGAACTAGAGGTAACTGCAGGAACAAATCATTTTGTGGGCTAAAGATAGCTAGGGACAGTGTCAAATATTTGGGGATTCATCTGGCTAGGACTCCTGGTCAGATCTATGGTTTAAACTTCACGTCGGTTGTGTCGAGGATTGAGAGAGAATTAGCTGGATGGGAGGGTCTACCACTGTCCTTATTGGGCCGTGCCCACCTTATCAAAATGATCAGTTTTGCAAGACTGCTTTACCCCCTCCAGACAATTCCTCTACTGCTGAAACATGTGGACGTTAAAAGGATAGATCGTGCTTTTTCTAGATTCCTCTGGAGGGGTAGGAAACCTAGGATAGCCCTTGCCACCCTAAGGCTACTTTCACATACGATTTGAAGGGAGCCGATGCTGTCCGATATAATTCGGACAGCATCGGCTCCCTTCTGATGCCTGGAATCGGGTGCCTATTTGGCACCCGATTCCGGCATAAAATCGGTGTGAAAAAAAAAAAAAAAAAAGTTTATTCTCACCTTCCCCCGAGCCCCTGCCGTCTTCCGCCATTTCTTGTAGTCTCCCGGTGGCTCCCGCAGGCTGCCGGTGTCAGCAGAGCGTGTCCTCTGCTGTTCAGGACCTGCGGTGATGTCACAGTCACGTGACCGCGGGTTCACCATGGTAACCCGCGGTCACATGACTGTGACATCACCGCAGGTCCTATACAGCAGAGGAAGCGCTCTGCTGACACCGGCAGCCTGCGGGAGTCACCGGGAGACTACAAGAAGATGGCGGAAGACGGCGGGGGCTCGGGGGAAGGTGAGAATAAACTTTTTTTTTTTTTTAACCCTTATGCTCCTAGTTAGGAGCAGTTTTACTGTACTGAGCATGCTCAGTACAGTAAAACGAGGTCCGAGGAGACATCAGATGTTTCCTCGGACCCTTCTCCATAGGGCCCCATGTTATAGGGATCGGGTCAGATCGGATGTGCACTAAATGCCATCCGATTTGGTCCGATCCGAATCTGTCAGATTTTATTTTCGGTGCAAAAATCGGAGCAAGCTCCGATTTTAGCACCGATAATAAAATCGGACAGATTCGGATCGGACCAAATCGGATGGCATTTAGTGCACATCCGATTCGGTCCGATGCCCATAGGGATGCATAGGGTACAAATTCGGATCCGATGCTGTCCGATTTTCATCGGACAGCATCGGATTTAGAAAAATCGTTATGTGAAAGCAGCCTATCACGATTGAGACGGGAGGGGGGTATTCAGCTTCCAGATATCAGGAGATATAACCTAGCTTGTCTGCTGCGTCATGTTCTCGACTAGACTAAAAACACCAATAACTTTTCAGACATTGAGACAGAGGGTGAACTGACGAGATCATGCAAACTGTCTGCGTTACTTCATGCCCCACTTTCCATGCTGCCGTCCAAAATTATCTGTAAAGACACAATTGCGACCTAGAAAAGTGTCAGGAAAAATATGAAGCTCTCTTGGCAGATCTCCAGAGACCTTGACCCATGGGCCTCCCCAGCTTTCAGACTGGGCTATGAGAATCCCCTCTTTGAAACTTGGAGATCAAGAGGCATTCATACGATGGGTGCAATGGAGTAACTTGAAGCTCATGGGCCCTGATGCGAAAGCTGCTATGGGGTCCCCAATTATTGTAAATCTTTAATAGCATTAGTCTTTTTCTATATGTCAGAGGGACTTTTGGGGCCCCCTAGACACCAGGGCCCGGGTGCGATCGCAACCCCTGCACATGTTGTAGTTACGCCCTTGGATGGGTGACCTAATGCATAGAGAAGAAAGGAGGTGGCTGACATGTGATGAAACCTTGGCAAAATATGAATTAGCTAAATCACATATTTTACAATACCACCAAATTCGCCACTATCTAATGTCTCGATTAACAGATATCTCGGGAGAACTAACCCACTCTCTATGGGATGATGTGATGGGCATGGGAGTGAGAGAGGTGTCAATATCAAGTCTCTACAAAATATTACAAAACTCTCAGGGACCAAGCAACATTGAGAAAATCTTCAGCAAATGGACAAGACACTTTCCTGATATAGGGCTACCACAAAAAATACTGGAGGGTTGGGAATCGACTAGAAAACACATCATCAATGAAAAATGGAGGGATACCCAGTTCCTACTCATTCATGGGGCCATCCAGGGATTTAATATTCCACCCACGCCAGACAACAAGGGAAGATGGGTGCACTGTCCTAAGTGCAAGACATATAAAACAGATTTGGAACACGGGTTGTGGTCCTGCCCGAAGTCACAATCTTTTTGGGACACAGTAGGACAACTGACCTCGGACATATTTAAGATGGAAGTGGTCTTAGGCTGCTTTCACATAAGGATTTTCTGTCATCCGATTGTATCCGTTTCAAAACGGACACAATCGGATCTGAAATCGGACCCCATGTTCCCCTATGGGAATCGGATGGGAACGGATGTGCCACTATTGGCATCCGATTTTGGCACCATCCGATCCCATCCGATGTAATCACGGGCACAAAATCGTAGCCTGCTCACGTCGGACAGCCTCGGATCACTGCTGATCCGAGGCTGATCCTAGTGCCCACAGCATAGGAGCCTATGGACATCGGATCTGAGTTCACCTCGGATCCGATGTCGGCTCCTTATCCCCTGTCTTTCCCTGCTTCTTCTCCTCCATCTTCTGCCCTCTCCTATTCTATATGCTGTGCCCCCGCTATTCTTTGCTGTGCCCCTCTTCTCTATCCTCCTCTATCCCTATCCTGTCCCCTGTCCTCTCCCTGTATGTAAAAAAATAAAAAAACTCCTCCGGGAGTATACATTACCTGTCACCGGCTCCAACGCTGCAGCACGATCAGGACTGAAGGACCTGTGATGATGTCAGAGCCCGGTCACATGACTCGTCAGCTGACCGGGTCTCTTACATCATCACAGGCTCTTCTGCCCTGATCTTGCTGCAGCGTTGGAGCCGGTGACAGGTGATGTATTCTCCGGGAGGAGTTTTTTTATTTTTTTACATACAGGAAGAGGACAGGGGACAGGATAGGGATAGAGGAGCATAGAGAAGAGGGGGCACAGCAAAGAATAGCGGGGGCACAGCATATAGAATAGGAGAGGGCAGAAGATGGAGGAGGCAGGAGTAGGGAGAGACAGGGGACCGCAGGATCCACACGGATCCTGCAGATCAGATGGCTATATTGCAGGGATCCGTATGGATCCGTGCCTGTCCGTGGGATCCCCCTTCAAAGTCGGATCCCACGGACAGGCACAAAAATGTTATGTGAAACCAGCCTTAGATCCACTTCTCTGGCTTTTTCACTATAAGGGAGATACAGTTGACTCTTATGGATCACATTCTCTTTTTCACACAATAGCCCTGACAGCTAAAAGATTACTTTTACAGCACTGGCTTAAAAATTCGACACCGGAAGCTGAATTAATATGGGACAGTTTGAAAAAAAACCTAATGATAGAATCTATTGAAACTCTTAGAAACCCAAAAAGGTTAGCAAAGAAATTCTTTATGAAATGGAGGCCATTCATTGAAAATGTTCTGACAGATTTAGACCTAAGAGCGTTCATGAATCCTTACAAACAAACAGAATGGTTTGCATTGGAAGACCTCAATGGGACACGGGGAAACTAAAATGTGTAGCTTAATGCGAGATTTGAATTTTAATCAACTGGTGATAACTTGATATTAAGGTGGTGTGTTTTACATTTTGAGAATATAAGACTTTTCGGGCGAAACTATGTCTCTCTCAGGGTAGGGGTGGGAAGGGTATGTAATTCTACTAAGTTCATGTTTGTCTATTTTTAAGGTTTAAGTGATGATGTGGTCGGTACGATATGATTACCAAAAGTCATGGACAACAATACTTGATACTGCCGATTGTTCATCAATGTCATTATTGTTACTTTACACCAGGGTGGATAAAAATCAATGTTTTTAAAAAAAAAAAAAAAAATCTGATTTTTTTTATTTAAATCGGATTTTTTTTATTTAAATCGAATTTTTTTCAATAAACTGCTTTTTGAGGAAAATATTTTACCATCCAAAGGTTCTTCCATCATGAGATAAAGCTGAGTTGTTTAACTCAGTAGAATAAAGGCTGTATATGTGTAACATTCACAATGCCATGCTCTTCCAGAGGTTTCTGTAGGATTAGTGGGCAGTTTCTCTCCTACATTATCACAGACGCTCGCTTTACTTACGCAGTTCTCAAAACTGAATTTGACTCCGCAGAGGTCCCAGCCTCTTCTTCACGGCAAAAATGTTACAACATGAACAGAGTTGAGAAAAAGACCTTAATCCTATTGTTCTACAAACCTATGAATACAGAATCAACCCCTTCAGTGCCATGTCCAAGAAGTTGGACAATATGTTTCTGATTGTTTGGAGTGAAATAGATCTGCACAACGCAAGAAGAATGTGAATCTAAGTGTGAGGAGGAGGAAGGGCAAGCAGACAAGAAAATGAAAGTGAAACTTTGAGCACAATAGTGCAGCATAGCCACAGACAGACAAGTCTGGATCTGTTTGTGTGTACGATCTGAGGTTTATTACATTCTTTCCTTATAATGGCAGCAGGCCGTAAAAGAGTCCCAGTTTGGGAATATTTTAATGAAGCTCCTTCGCCTATCGGTAAGGCAGGCATGCGTGCAAAATGCAAACGATGCAACAAAGAGATGCAAGGCCTGGTGGCGCGAATGAGGCAACATCATGAGAAGTGCGGTGATGAAGATGACCAAAGAAACACTTCTGAACAGGCAGGATCTTCAGGTTGGTAAACATTTTTATTGAATCCTATTTCTAAAGACTGAAAGAACAAAGAGAAAGTTGCGCCACACTGTGTAATTAGATGAGAAAGGGTGGATGAAAAATTCCCCTGCTCACCTGGTTCTGTTGTGCCGACCGCACAACAGGTTGATGAGCTGTGGTTATTACGCTGGTCTTCACGCTGACCCAAGGCTCAATATGCTCCACGTGAACCGCCGGTGTCCGGTGCACGTGACTGCTAGTGGGGAGTGTTCGTGTTACGTCTGAGAGGTCCTGGGTGCCGAGCTGCAGCTTATCACGCTTCCCAACAGGGGAAGAATAGGTGACCGAAAAAAGAAGTGATATTGATTCAGCGCTCAAGGCAGGGACCAGGACACCACTCTAGTATAAATTACCTTCAGGCTTTATTAGTTCTGTTAGGGAATCCAGTCTCCACAACACGTTTCAACGCACTAAGCGTCTTTATCAAGTGTCACTTGATAAAGACGCTTAGTGCGTTGAAACGCGTTGTGGAGACTGGATTCCCTAACAGAACTAATAAAGCCTGAAGGTAATTTATACTAGAGTGGTGTCCTGGTCCCTGCCTTGAGCGCTGAATCAATATCACTTCTTTTTTCGGATTTCTAAAGACTGAACTGTCATGTGTGAGAAAAATTATATTTCTTATTATTACTGCATGTTACTGTCATTTGGTACAGTCATGAAGAAAAACAAATATTCCTTTTGGGGCAGGGGCAGTGATGTGTTGTGTACAATAAGTAGAAATTGTATAATAAACAATAAAATAACAGCATTGACTTTTTTTGTTTAGGGGAATTCATGGATTCTGGAAACTATCCACCTCCAAGATCACCATCATCCTGTTCTACAGTTTCAGAGTTATCCATCCAGGATAGTGCTTCATTAGCAGCAGCATCATCATCAGACACCCACAGCCACATATCACCATCACCCAAAAGGAAGAAAAAACCTTTACCTCCTGGAACCACCATAGATAGGTTTGTGATAAGAACTAGCAGATTAGAAAAAGAGTTGATTGATGAAAAAATTGCCCAGTTTATTTATGCAACGAACTCTTCTTTCCGTCTGACTGAGAACCCACATTTCATTAATATGGTTCAGTCATTGAGACCAGGATACAGTCCACCCAGCAGAGCTGATGTTGCAGGGAAACTGCTGGATCAAGTGTATGACAGAGAAATGGAGCAATGTGCAACAGCTCTGGAGGGTAAAATTGTTAACCTAAGTATTGATGGGTGGAGTAATGTCCACAATGATCCTATTGTATGTGCTTGTATAACAACAGAAGAAGGTAAAGTCTTCCTTGCACAAACAACTGATACGTCAGGAAATGCACACACAGCAGAATACTTACAAGAAGTGGCAGTAAAAGCTATAACGACATGTGAACAAAAATTCAAATGTCTAGTACGCAGTTTGGTCACTGACAATGCTGCAAACGTATCCAAGATGAGAAGAGATTTAGAAGAGCAGGGAGGGAATACAAAGCTGCTAATAACATATGGTTGCAGTGCTCATTTGCTGCACCTCTTAGCCAAAGACTTAAGTGTTCCAGAAATAAAGGCTAATGTTGTTGAAATTGCTAAATACTTCCGTAATAATCATTTTGCTGCAGCAGCTCTGAAAAGGATGGGTGGAACCAAGCTAACGCTCCCACAAGATGTTAGATGGAACTCTGTGGTGGACTGTTTTGAGCAGTATATCAAAAACTGGCCTATTCTAATGACACTTTGTGAAGAAAATCGAGATAAAATAGCTGGCACTGTCACGGCCAAAATCCTCAACATTGGGCTTAAGAGAAATGTTGAACATATGCTGAGCTTCCTGAAATCCATCTCTCAAGCTTTAAACAAAATACAGAAAAATAGCTGTTTTATTGCGAATGCTGTTGAAATTTGGAAGGAATGAGTGAACACTTAAAAACAGAACTACACATGGACAGAATTAAATTACAAGCAGTAAACAAACGAATGGGACAAGCACTGACTCCAGCTCATTTTTTGGCAAATATTGTCAATATCCAATATCAGGGTCAAAACCTAAGTGCTGAGGAAGAGGAGTTAGCTATGACATGGGTATCCAGCAATCATCCATCTTTAATGCCAACTATAATAAACTTCAGAGCTAAGGGAGAACCATTCAAGAAATATATGTTTGCTGAAGATATTTTAAGGAAGGTCACACCAGTAAACTGGTGGAAGTCACTTAAGCGCTTGGATTTAGAGACTGTTCAAGTAATGATTTCACTTTTAACAGCAGTAGCTTCTTCTGCAGGCGTTGAAAGAATATTCTCTTCCTTTGGACTCATTCATTCTAAATTGAGAAATCGGTTGGGACCCAATAAAGCAGGAAAGCTTGTTTTTCTTTTCCAGATTATGAATAGGAACAAAAAAGAAGATGATGATGAAGATGACGACAAGTGAGCTACAGAGGACAGCAGGGACAGTAGTATTTAAGTTTTTCATGTGTCGGCTGGGCTGACAGTCTAAGTTTCTTAAAATATATATATATTTTGTTTAGCCAAATTAGTTAACAAACATGGATGTTTGTTTAAGCAAATAACTTATGCTGTAATGTTGTTATTGTTTCAGTTGAATAAATCTATTTAAATTGTTATTAAGGTCAGGATTATTTTTCTCCTTCCTAAGTACAACAGAACAGTGGTGTCCAAATATGAATGATTAACCCATTAAACTGGGGAGAAAAAAGTAATATAAAAAGTGATTCTAAAAATCTTCATCTACTTGCATGTTAAAGTAGCAAGAACTAGTTTAGGTAGAAACTTTGATTTAAATCACTGATTTAAATCAAGCCTTACTGACTAGTGATTTAAATCGTGATTTAAATCAGTTAGATTTAAATCAAATCCACCCTGCTTTACACCTTTTGTATTTCTTTAAAATTCAATAAAAATGATGTTTCAAAAAAAAAAAAAAAAGAAGCTCTTCTAAGGCGAGCCCAAAAACCAGTCGCCCTTGAAGGGAATGGAACAAAGTCACATCTTGGACGTAGAGTCCCCACTCCAAACCTTCAACCAAAGGGCACGCCGAACAGAGTTAGAAAGAACCGAGGTACGAGCCCCCATACGAACTGACTCTCCCGAAGCGTCCGCCTGGAAACTAGTAGGCATGCGGATCAGAGGCAGGGACTCCAAGAGCTCCTCCCGAGGAGTACCCTGCGAAATAAGAGCTGCTAGCCGGTCTAACCATTTGAGAATGGAACGAGACACGCATGTAGAAGCAGTCAGGGGTCAGTACTATATGGTAACACTGACGTGTCGGTATGATGTCTGGGGTCAGTACTATATGGTAACACTGAGGTGTCGGTATGATGTCTCGGGTTAGTACTATATGGTAACACTGAGGTGTCGGTATGATGTCTGAGGTCAGTACTATATGGTAGCACTGAGGTGTTGGTATGATGTCTTGGGTCAGTATTATATGGTAACACTGAGATGTCGGTATAATGTTTCGGGTCAGTACTATATGGTAACACTGATGTGTCAGTATGAGCGGACAGGGTGGAGAGCGCACACGGGGGTACTGTTGAATTAATTTTCTAATGTTTTTTTCCCTTTTTTCCAACAGGTATTACAGCATGTTTGGATTTTTGGTGTTGTTCCTCATAATAGCTGCAGCGCTATTGGCGTATTGTGTGAGGAAAGATATACCGTATTTTTCGCATTATAAGACGCACTTTTATGCACCCAAATTTTGGGGGGAAATAGGGTGTGTGTCTTATAATGTGAAAGTACAATGTGTGCTGTATGGGGAGGGGGGTGCTAGGCCAGCTCAGGAGCGGTGTCCGGGGACTGTCAGGTGGATGGAGGAGGCTACAGCTGCGGCCCCGTAGTCACGTGGGGCCGCTCATTATCTCCTGTAATATTCACTGCATCCCGCTGTCAATCAACAGCGGGAGCAGCGCATATTACAGGGGTGAATGGAGCGGCCCGTAGCCCAGCGGCAGCAGCGCCATGTGAACAGCCAGTGCTTTCCACACTTCCTTTGAGTGGAAAGCACTGACTATCCCGGCGATAGAGGATCATACTCGCCTCTCTTCATCTTCCCTGCTGACCGCGCTATCCCCGATGACTCTGTGCGGTCCCAGCATCCGGATTATGTGAACGTCGCTGCAGAGTGACGTCATACCGCGCGCTGCTCACAGGACCCGAATGCTGGGACCGCACAGAGTCATCGGGGATAGCGCGGGCAGCAGGGAAGATGAAGAGAGGTGAGTATGATATTGTTTATTATTTTTGTAGCTGTGCACTCTGTGGGGGCTCAGTGTGCCAGCCACAAAGGGGGACAGTGTGCCAGCCACAAAGGGGGACAGTGTGCCAGCCACAAAGGGGGACAGTGTGCCATCCACAAAGGGGGACAGTGTGCCAGCCAAAAAGGGGGACAGTGTGCCAGCCAAAAAGGGGGACAGGTGTTCCAGAAAAAGGGGGACAGTGTGCCAGAAAAAGGGGGACAGTGTGCCAGAAAAAAAGGGGGACAGTGTGCCAGCAGGGAGGGGAACAGTGTGCCAGCAAAAAAGGGGGACAGTGTGCCAGCAAAAAAGGGGGACAGTGTGCCAGCAAGGAGGGGGACAGTGTGCCAGAAAAAGGGGGACAGTGTGCCAGCAGGGAGGGGGACAGTGTGCCAGAAAAAGGGGGGACAGTGTGCCAGCAGGGAGGGGGGACAGCGTGCCAGCAGGGAGGGGGACAGCGTGCCAGCAGGAAGGGGGCATCGTGCCAGCAGGAAGGGAGGCAGTGTGCCAGCAGGGAGGACAAGTGTGCCAGCAGAGGGGTACAGTGTGCCAGCATAAGGGGACAGTGTGCCAGCAGAGGGGGGCAGTGTGCCAGCAGAGGGGGGCAGTGTGCCAGCAGAGGGGGACAGTGTGCCAGCAGAGGGGGACAGTGTGCCAGCAAAGGGGCTATGTGTAACAGCACGGGGTATATATATACCAGGATGGGGGGTTAATTTACCAGAATGGGGACATATACGGTATATGATTTGTAAGATGGACACTGGCATTATAAGATGGACCCCATTTAACATTAAAAATTATTTTTTTCTCTTTTCCTTCACCAAATTTGGGGGTGCGTCTTATAATCAGGTGTGTCTTATAAAGCGAAAAATACGGTATGTAAGGATCTGTTGCCCGGTAAGTAAATCTCTAAAGTAATGTTTTACTGAATCATTTTTTATATATTTTATGCCAATCCAACAAAGTAGACAAAAGCCAGTGGCACTCACCATTAGTGATCTTCAGGTTTTTAATTCAAATTCCACAGGTACATTTACGGAATCCAAATGATGGGGGAGGGAGGTGCGGGAACGAGGACGACGGCAACTGTTTCGCGGCTCACTTGCCGCTTCTACGGGTCCTGACATGGCGTCTGACGACACATCCGGTACTAAATAGCCGGCCAGCTGCATCGTCAGAGCCTTCACATAGAAAAAGTGAATACATGCGTATGTACAGAGTATTGTAACAAGGACTATATATTATATACTTAATAACAAAAACAAACTTGACAAAACATAAGAACAACCAGAATTACATAGAATCAGACGATATCAAAAATGCGGGCAGAATGAAAGATTGATCTCATTATGCTGCAGACCGTAAAACCTCTAAAAGAAGAGAACAGAGGTGAGACAGTCGCATATACCTTAATATCTGGATAGCGAGGTTCCAGGGAACCAAGAAGGAGCCCGCTGCACAGATAAGGTTAACTATTCATATTTACCACTTATTAAATTCGGAAACAAGTTAACTTATGCGACCAGAAGCACCACTGTTCGCTTACTTCATTAATCACCATCAGTAAAAAGCTATACTATTGCAGCTTGATATAAAATGGCATCCACTGAAAATTAATTAATTAAACTACTATTCATGACTCCAATCATGGTTTATACATGCCGATGCACAGAATCTATACATGGGTTAAGTGAATGGGAAGAATGATAAGCAGGGGAACATAGAAATTGCAGAATATAAAATTATAAACTTGTGGGGGAAATATGGCAATTTCCTATAGATTAATAGACTAATCATATGTTTTAGAATGTTTATACTAACACTTGGAATATAATATTGAAGTTTTTCCATATTTACTTATAAATATATAATATAGATAGTTTTTCTGATACTCCATCTTTCTGTTCTTATTTCTCTCTCTTTCTCTAATTTGTTCCTCTATTTCCTATATTATCTTTATTCTCTCTTTATATATATATTCTTCTTTGTCTGCTTATCTCACTTTAGCAAAAAGAAGTTTCTTAATGCTTTTATTCTAACTTTCCTCCCCTCCTCCATTTGTCTGTTTTCTATTGCCTCCATCTTGAATTCCTTTGCAGGTTTTTGTTCTGTGCCATTTTATGTGTGTGAGATTAAATTACAGGGACATAGATATATCTGGAGACGTGGATCTGGTGAGAAAGGAAGAGCTAAATCACGGACATAAAGGGCCCCATTGAGGATGTATCGGAACAAGGAATGTGGAGATGACCTTCGAAATGCTGGTGACTGGTCTGAAGATGGCACGGAAGATGAAGGCGTGGACACCTGAGCATAGATACATACTAATTACAATTAACCAATCTATACGCGTATATTAGCATGCAGACCACCTAACACCCTAGTTAATACACCCAGTTTTGAATACTCCCGCCTAGTCTATTAGAAGTATAAAATGTGTTGTATCCCGGAAGCAAGGCAGTTGCTGCTGAGGATGTTACTTTGTTATCACTCTGAGCATAATATAAGTTTGAAACAGATCTCAGTCTGATTTATTCTTATAACGGTACCATATTTTCATAGTCTAATTTGGAATGACTGGTGAATGAGCAAGACGCGAATGCCATACTAAAGTGTCCTTGGCATTTTTGGCGCCCAACGTGGGGCGTGACCTGTGGTCCACGGCTCTCCGGACCTACGCGTGGATATCTGTGGACGATCTGTGACGACTGACGAGGATTGATCACCCTCCAGAGCACGAGGTAAGTGGAAAGACACATTCATATGTGCTGACCCTTGCTCGTGTCTCAGTCGTTATAGATTGTTCTGCGGGTGTCTAGTGGGTACGGGGGGCAAGCGGTCGTGTGGTGAGACCGTGTTTGACCCAGCATCACGTCTGAACCAGCAGCATTTGAGTCACGCAGCCTTCTGCGCGTGTCTGTGTTTTCACCACGCCTCCTCCACTGGTCATTAACATTCTGTAGCTGTTAACCCTTCCCGTGACTGTTATTGTGCATTGAAACGTATAGTGAGACTTGATAGGCACGTGTGCTGGAGGACGGTGTAATGAAAGTGAAAGGAGACGCAACCTCTGTGATGTAATAGTGAAGGAGAATTTCTTCTGAACTGAAATACCGTAGCAAAGTAATCTGTGAGCACTAGGTCTCAGTGTTAGGGGAGCATAAGAGCCGGCTGGCTTTTATGACTCAGGGGTGTTGTTGAGTAGGGGCTCCGCACCTCAGAAGTGTTGTTGAGTTGTGGCTCCTCACTTCTTGGATCGGAGACGGAGCGTGGAGCCAATTGGCTCTATACTTCGTAGAAAGAACGGGACACGGAATCAGCAGATTCTGTGTTCTGAGGTACATTGAGTTGGAGCTCTGTGCCGGGTGATAATACAGTGTATGGAGTTGGAGCTCTGCACTTGTGAGTTAGTTGGCAGAACGCGGTGTCCATAGACCCAGCGTTGGGAAGCACATGGAGTTGTGGCTCTGTGCTTAGGCATCAAAGACAAGTTTAGAGACAATAGGCTTTGTATTTGTCTGCACGTGGAACTTGGATTCTGTGTGCAGTGATATGTTGAGTTGGAGCTCCGTATCACTAGACTGAATACAGAGGCGACAAGCCCGGTATTCACTCGAGCACGTGGAGTTGGGGCTCCGTGCTTTAAGGGGAGGGTGTGCGGCGCTTGAGCGGCACACTCGGTAGAGCTGGGAGTACGTAGTACTAAGTACTGTATACTCATTGAAGTTGATTTGGGTTGAGTTGAGTTGGAGCTCCTCAAGCCGCAGGGAAAGGTACGTGGAACTTGGGTTCCGCCCCTTGGGAAAGAGCAAACTAGAACACGTGGTCGCTTGGGCTCCGTGTTCCTTAGGTAAAGGTATCACCGTACGTGGAAGCCGAGACTCCAGACGGTGGTGACCCAGTGTTGTTTACTGTTGCTAGCGTTCTGAGCTGCAGTTGGGACGTAGTATTGTGAGTCATGTTGCGTCTTGTAGTGCAGAAGAAGACCGTCCCTCATAAGCTGGATAAGGATATAGAAGAGGCAAAGACGTTAGTGGAATCACGGGAAGGCAAGCAGGCTGTTAAGAATGTGAAAAAGTTATACAAGCACGCAGGATTGCTTTGTCAAAGAGATTGCAGCCGTCTATATAAAATGATCTTATCCAGAGAGAAAAAAGTAAGCTAAAAGACCAAGAGCTGCTAGATCAGGCACAAGTTTATCTACGGGTTGCAAAAAGTCTGAGAAGTGAGGAATGGAGAGAAGTTGATGGAGAAGGAGGAAAAGATGATGCAGAACCTGTGTTTGATTATAAATTGCTTCCTAACAATAATTCTATACAGTGTAAAATGGCCGCCACGCCATTGTTATTGAGTACGCCATCCCAGCCACCACCCTATAATTGGGTCGATAGGAGGTCCCCGGATGTGTGGGTGTGTTCCTAACTCCAAAGTGGTTAGGATAAATTAGAATAAGGTGTATATAATCTTATGGAGATCATTCTGTTTTATTGAAATCACACCGACTGCCACTACACTCTTTTCACGGTCCGTCTATCAATATAGTTTACTATTCTTCCTGTCATGAAAAGTTCTTAAAGTTATAAAGAGTAAGTGAAGAGTTAGATATTAAGCCACGGGGTCTCAGATAATGGCTAGAATTGTTAGTTGTATATAGCTACAAGTGTGAAACAGTTAATTAAATTTGTGAGCTCAGTTTGGGAGAGAAAGATTTCTTTTTTCTATTGAATTCCTTATCTAAGCAGCTGTGTGTGCGTAATCTTGTAGAAGCTGCCTGTGCTGGAGTGAGGGGAGGAAGAAAGCCGAAGAGGGGGGGGAGTGAAGGGTGGAATCTGCACACTGTGACATGCACACTGGAATTTTATCCATCTTTCCAAGAATTCTGAATGACAAAGACGAATTTTTCATATTTATGATAGTTTGATATTAATAATAATGCCTAATATTGAATACAATAATAGTAATCAGATTTTTATTGATTTATATGAGTGAATGTTGTCAATAGCCACCTGCAGCACAGGGATAATTTAGTTAGAGATGTAGTTATGGCAGGGGGAAACTTTCCCTTATTTATAGTTGTTGTGTGTTTTAAAAATTAAGCTATCTAGAGGGAAAATTAATATACTGAGCGCCCAAGGGGAAATAATATATATATTGACGCTGTGGGGAGGTGGTACTAGACAGGAAAATCTAACTACAATGTGATGAAGGTATTGTTAAATTAATAGATCCAGAATGTATAAGGCATGTCGATAAGCAGGAATATAGATTGTATTTTAAGGGGACACTCAATTGAGTCACTGTGAGATGTTAGAGATGGAAATTAGCAAGTTTGATGAGAAAAGCAACAGAAAGTATAGTTTAGAAAGCAACACAAAGTCGAAAAAAAAAAAAAAAAAGGGTAGAAAGACAAGTAAGAAGAAAGTAGTTAGGTCCTTTATCAGGATTGTGGACATCTTGTAGGTATATTAAGGCCAAAGGATTTGAAAATATGGAAGGGAGTGAACCACTCCCCCACACCTCCTTAAATTCTTTCTATTAGAGCAGTCTTTGTTCTTTGCTGTGTGAGAATATTTCTTGTAGTCTGTTATCTTTCCCATATGGGAGGGGTAAGGAGCTTTCTGGAGAAGATGCTGATAGCAGGAATTTTGAATTAAAGGTGATGTTATATATGTCTGCTTTGATGTACAGCGCCCATATGGTGTTTTCTACCATTTATTGTCTAGTAATAAAAATGTAATCAAAATAACTAGTAGAAAGTTGCAATTATATTGTTGAATAAGAATTTTCTGATCTTTGATATTAATAGATTTTTGAGTTGTTTTTCAGGTATAGGAGATATGATTTCTTACATTGGACGTAAGTAGAAAGCTCATATGAGGTAATCAGAATGTTTGGTTCTGATTTGCACTTTCTGAGCGAATGGAGCGATTTCCGGTTGAAGAATTCCTTAACAATACGGTAAGCCTACTAAATGCAGATTGGTAAATCACGGTGAGGTAGACACCATGTTATCAGTCTAGGATGGTATAATCATACTGACAATCACCACAGGTGTCCTGTCCTCTCGGAGGTAGAAGGCAAGCTACAACAAAAGGTAGGAAAGGTAGTGGCGGGTGGTTGCCCCATCCCAGCCGGATTGCGTCTGGCGGCCTGAGCCCTCTCTATAGTCGACTGCCTTATAGGGACTGACCGAACCACTAACAGTGTTAAACTAGGAGTCGTGAGAGGGGACAGGGCAGGCCATGATGTCTCTTATCAGCAAAAGTTAGACTGGTTTCTGCTTGGCCTCACTTCACGCCTCAAAATAGGTCACGGGTGAGATCGGGTGAGTACCTCCTAGTTCGCTCCTGGTACAGGTAAGCTGTGTATACTATCCTGCATTATTCTTGCGCACAACACAACTCAGAAAGGTACGGACTTCGAGCGGCAATCGCTCCATGGGTTTGGAAATTGCAAGTAGTGAGCGGACAAGGAAACCAAGAAAACTGTATAAAAATTGTCCCAATATGTGTAAATCTCTTTCTCCTATCCAAGTATTATAGATGTCAAATATATATATGGTTAAAATGCTATTAAGTAGAATAAGTAAATAAATGAGTAAATAATGTGGTTCTTGCCTGCTTAACTGTATACTAATTATATTATGACAAGTGAATAGCTGTATGTTTTTTGCTATGCTGTTTTGTTATTTCCCTTTTGACCTGTCTTTCAGGAAAGTTGGATGACCATTGATAAGTATATTTATATTGTTTAAAGTATAATTATATTGTCTGATATTATTATATCTGTTTGACTATTATGAGTGGTCAGGTCAATCGTCAAAGGGCTGTATATCTTATGTTTTTGTTCTTATGTATTTTCTCTTTACAAATCAATGGGTTATGATTTTTGTAATGGATCTTTCGCTTGTGGATAACTGTGCTTATTTGCAGATATTTAAGAAGTTCATATCTTTTGTATACCTTCCATAATGATAGTGGTATATGATAAAATGTTCAAGGGAGAATGGGTCTTGTACCTTTAAGGTTATATGTTATTAATAGTGTAAAACTGATACATAATTCCCCAGGCTGTTTCTAATATGTTTTGAGGTTTTTGTTAGTAGGAATCTTTAAATTGGGATTTTGTAATGAAAACAGCTCTGTAAGTATAAATTTATTCAGCTAATATATACGATATATGTATGATATTTACTGGTTGTGTGGGGATGGTAAGCTCCGATCCAGGTTGCCCAATGCCTGGACCAGTCAGTGCACCCTGGTTAAACTAGCTATGCAGTTCAAAATCTTACCATGGGACCCAGAGCCTTCCAGTGAGACCATCAAGTGAAGAGAAGTATTGATCAACTCCACATGGGCTATGAGGAAGACCCTCAGGTATACATTGATGCTATTGGTGTGCCAAGGGGGGTGCCTGACCAGTTTAAGGCCCAAAATCAGGTATATGCTGGATTTGCTTCTATAATTCCACAGGTACAAATTAATAAGAACGTTGATTGGATTAATTACATATATTACAGTGAGCAAAGGTTTGTCAATTATAGCCGTGATGCTTTCCAGGGTATAGTTGAGGAATTAGGCCCCAACACTAGAATGATTCTTCAAAACAGATTGGCCCTTGATATGCTTCTAGCTGAAAAGGGCGGGGGTCTTTGGAATGGTGAAAGAAGAGGAATGCTGTACATATATCCCACAAAATTCAGGGGAAAACGGGAAAACCATGATAGCCCTTAAGAAAATTACTAAGTTGGCAGCAGAATTAAAAGCTAATGCTGGAGTAGATATATCTTTCTTTTCCAGCTGGCTGGGTGGACTCAAAGGATTTTTCCAACAGGCTTGTTTGGTTCTGGCTATTCTGATAGTAGTAGGGTGCATGATACTCTGCTGTGTGATTCCCTTATATAGAAAGGTTACTGCAAAGATGGTTTCAACTGACACTTATCTTTATCAAGAGGCTGGTGTATCTGCTGAGGGAGACGTTGAATTGGAGGAAATGCGCAAAGGAAAATCCCTTAAGCAGTCTAAGAATCTCCCCTACTATCAAGCACAGTTGAGGGATTTGAGTTAAGGGATAATGGGAGGGCTCCATGTGAAGTTAGTATAGGGGTTCAGATGCCTGGTGCCTTTCACAAGGAAAGAGATTTCTAAGGTGTCTGAATGAAGACGTCCAATCCATCTCCTCTTCCCATCACATGGACAACTTTAAAGGGCTTCTTACAAATAGATTTAGGGATAGACTTAGGGAGAATGTTAGGTAAATATAGAAAAACTTAGGGGGGATTGTGGGGGAAATATGGCAATTTCCTATAGATTAATAGACTAATCATATGTTTTAGAATGTTTATACTAACATTTGGAATATAATATTGAAGTTTTTCCATATTTACTTATAAATATATAATATAGATAGTTCTTCTGATACTCCATCTTTCTGTTCTTATTTCTCTCTCTTTCTCTAATTTGTTCCTCTATTTCCTATATTATCTTTATTCTCTCTTTATATATATATTCTTCTTTGTCTGCTTATCTCACTTTAGCAAAAAGAAGTTTCTTAATGCTTTTATTCTAACTTTCCTCCCCTCTTCCATCTTGTCTGTTTTCTATTGCCTCCATCTTGAATTCCTTTGCAGGTTTTTGTTCTGTGCCATTTTATGTGTGTGAGATTAAATTACAGGGACATAGATATATCTGGAGACGTGGATCTGGTGAGAAAGGAAGAGAGAAATCACGGACATAAAGGGCCCCATTGAGGATGTATCGGAACAAGGAATGTGGAGATGATCTTCGAAATGCTGGTGACTGGTCTGAAGATGGCACGGAAGATGAAGGCGTGGACACCTGAGCATAGATACATACTAATTACAATTAACCAATCTATACGCGTATATTAGCATGCAGACCACCTAACACCCTAGTTAATAAACCCAGTTTTGAATACTCCCGCCTAGTCTATTAGAAGTATAAAATGTGTTGTATCCCGGAAGCAAGGCAGTTGCGCTGAGGATTTTACTTTGTTATCACTCTGAGCATAATATAAGTTTGAAACAGATCTCAGTCTGATTTATTCTTATAACGGTACCATATGTTCATAGTCTAATTTGGAATGACTGGTGAATGAGCAAGATGCAAATGCCGTACTAAAGTGTCCTCGGCAAACTTATAGAAAGGCCGCTAAATCATTCTTCTCATTCATACCTAGCAATCCGCATGCTTTAGACCTAATTATCCATTTACATTCTTTTGTAGGAGGATTTTGTGCGTATCTCCTCCTCTCACTGTAGGAAATACTCTTTCTAATCCTGCAAAGGTCAAGACTTCAGCATTTCCTCCATGATATTCTCTAACGTGTTTTATGAGCCTAGGGCTACCAGTACCTGTAGTGACAGATTTAATGTGCTCTTTGAACCGTGTGCACATCTCTCTTATAGTTTTGCCTATATAGAATTTTCTACACAGGCAGACCCTACAGTTTGTTTACCGTATATACTCGTGTATAAGCCGAGTTTTTCAGCACAAAAAATGTGCTGAAAAGTCCCCCCTCGGCTTATACACGAGTATATACGGTAGCCCCAGCTGTATACAGCCCCCCGTGGTATCCAGGGCCCCCCTTGCTGCTGCACACCTGTAAAGTAAGGTCAGTATACTTATTGCTGCCGCCGCCGCTGCTCGGTCACCGCGCTGCTCCGGGTCTTCATGCTTCCTTCTCCGGCGCACAGGAAATGACGTCATTGTTCGAGCGCCGGAGAAGGAAGCATGAAGACCTGGAGCAGCGCGGTGACCGAGGCAGCGGGAGCGGCGGCGGCAGCAGCGATAAGTATACTGACATCTTACTTTACAGGTGTGCAGCAGCAAGGGGGGCCCTGGATACCACGGGGCGGCTGTATACAGCTGGGGCTGCTGTATACAGCTGGGGCCCCTGTATATACTGATGGGGGGAGGTCTGTATACCTGGGGCTGTGCTATGTATATACCCCTGGGGCTGCTGCTATGTATATACCCCTGGGGCTGCTGCTATTATATACCTGGTGCTGTATTATACCCCTGGGGCTGCTGCTATGTATATACCCCTGGGGCTGCTGCTATGTATACACCCCTGGGGCTGCTGCTATGTATACACACCCTGGGGCTGCTGCTATGTATACACCCCTGGGGCTGCTGCTATGTATACACCCCTGGGGCTGCTGCTATGTATACACCCCTGGGGCTGCTGCTATGTATACACCCCTGGGGCTGCTATGTATACACCCCTGGGGCTGCTGCTGTATACACCACGGGCTGCTGCTGTATATACCCCTGGGGCTGCTGCTGTATACTACTACTGGGGCTGCTGTATATACCTCTGGGGCTGCTGTATATACCTCTGGGGCTGCTGCTGCAACACTGCTGGGGCCTGTATGTACCACTGGGGAGGCCTGTATACCACACTGCTGGGGGCTGTATACCTGTGCTGGGGTCCACCCTCGGCTTATACACGAGTCAATAGGTTTTCCCACATTTTGGGGGCAAAAGTAGGGGGGTCGGCTTATACACGGGTCGGCTTATACACGAGTATATACGGTATATATTTTATGGTTAATCTCTTTTTATTAATTATAGAAAAAAAAGATAAAACAGTACAGGTCATACAAATAAGTGTAAGTCAAAACATCAAATGAGGAATACACAGTAGAGTCAGCAAAACAAAGTGTCATTCAATGTACAATCACAGAGATATCTACCCTCCTCAGGTATAAGGTGATCTGTGTCTTATTCAAAAACCGTATATAGGGGAACGTGAGACCCCTTTCCTAATCAAGGGACCTCTGAGCTAAAGGGAGTTGGTAGTCTTCTCGTAAAATATAATAGTATCTAACTCCTTTTCGTCAAATTGAACAGTAGAAAACGGGCCACTATTGGTGTAACACTTATTATCTCCGTACTGACAACATAGCGTAGTGAAGTTAGGCTCGCGGCGTCCTCAGGAGTTCAGTCCCTCTTGAAAGATTTGCCTCTAACGGAGTTCCCATGGTGACAGTATGAAGCTCTTATCAATATTGCTAGAGCTTTCATAAAAGGATAAACCAACAGGTAATCCCCAATACTAAGACTAATAAATGACCTAGAGTGGGTTAAAAGAAAATTAAGAGAAGAGAAAAGAATAGAGATATTAAGAGGGAAAATACAAACTGGATTTATTCAATCGGGTCTGGATATGAAGGGGCTGGGACTAAAGAGGGGAAGGAAAAAGGGTTAAGGGGGACCTCGAGCCCATGCCGACCATTTATCGTAACGTCTAATCAACCTCAGAGGGAGATCTCCCCAAGTCAATCGAGTCTTGATAAAGGATCCATTCAGTCCAGGTCACTGAAAATTTGTCACGAGAACCTGAAGCAACAGCCGCCAATTCCTCCATTCTAAATAGGTCCATCATCTCCTTGAACCAGTCAAGTAAGGAAGTACCTGAGGGGTTTTCCAGAATCTCGGAATTAGTGTACGGGCGGCTGAGACACAGAAGCGAAGTATATCCTTCTTGTTAAGCCCAATGGGACCCGGAAAGATGGATAATAGAGCTACTTCAGGACAACATTTAACCTGTTTACCAGTTATTCGTGTGTAAGTGCCGAACACCTCAGACCAGAACCGCTGGATCTCCTCACAACTCCACCAAATGTGGAGCATCGACCCTGGTGCTTTCCCACAAGGCCAACATCTGTCTGAAATTTCAGGGAACACTCGGTGTAAATCTACAGGGCACCGGTACCACCTGGTGAGCAGTTTGTAGCTCCTCTCTTGTGCGATAACGGCACTGGCTAATTTGTGTGTAAATAAAAAGCATTTCTGCCACTCGTTGTCTGTGATGATCCTGCTTAATTCCTTCTCCCAGGAAGTGTAAGGAGTCCTGATTGCGCAGGGAACCTAAAGCCAGGTATAAGGTCGAAATTTTGCGCTTCGGGGGAGGAGTCCTGTTGAAACAATCTCTCCAGCGTATTTGGTGTCAATCTCACCCTGCATTCATGTCCGGACGGGAATAGGAATGATTTGTATTGGAGGAATTCAAACCATCTAAGAGGTCTAGTTGGACCAATAGATTGGATCTCCCTCATTGAGGGTAAATCCCCATTGGAAAGGGTCTGTCCCATTCAGGTGTCGTTCACACTCTGCCAGCACAGAAATCTTTGCCTTCCGAACCCAGGCAGAAAAGCCAGACTGGAAAAAAGGGGTGCAAGAGGACTAAGTTTGCCATCTGTAAACAGTGTTTTGGTCACCGAGTGCCACACTTGCATAGTGGTCTTGGTCATGTCAGAAAGGGGGGGTAGTCTTTTTAAATCATTGGGGGGAATCCAGAGTAGATGTCTTAGCAGGATCTCCAGACCATCCTGCTCCACCTCCACCCATTTCTTGTTGGGTGCACAATAGTGCCAGTCAATGGCTCTGGCAAGAGAAGAGGCTAAAAAGTACCTATGAAAATTAGGCAACCCGATCCCTCCTCTAGATCTAGGTAAGGAAAGTATATGGATACCCAACCTAGATTTCTTCCCGTTCAATAATGAGGGATTGTAATTTAGCAAAAAACATTTTGTCCGGGGGGGGATAGGCACTGTTTGAAAGATATACAGGATTCGAGGTAGAACATCCATTTTAATAACGTTCATTCTCCCGAACCAGGATAGCTTTAATTGACGATATGAAGAGAAAGCCTTCTCTATGTCAGATAGGAGGGGAAGATAGTTCAATTTAAACAATTGTCTAAGATCCTTTGGGATGTTAACTCCCAAGTATTTAAGTATTTAATAACTTCCTCCTTCCATTTGAATGGAAACTGTTTGGACAAGTGAGATACCAAATCTCTGGGTAGAGAGATATTAAGAGCTTCCGTTTTGGAACAGTTGACCTTAAAGTTGCTCAACCACCCAAACAGCTCGAATTCCCTCAAAATTGAAGGGATAGAGATCAGAGGCTGTGAGACATAAAGGAGGAGATCATCAGCAAATAGTGCCGTCTTATGATGATTATGACCCAGCTCAATCCCATGAATGTCAGTATTGGCTCTGATTGCTGTGGCTAAATGGTCCATAACAATAATGTATAGCAGGGGTGATAATGGACATCCCTGCCTGGTCCCGTTCGCTATACTAAATGAGGAAGACAAGATCCCTCCAATCTTCACCCTGAAGACGGAGAGGAATATAGGACCATGATTCCATGTAAAAATTGATGGCCCAGGCCAAGTTGAATCAGCGCCTCCTTCATGAACCCCCAGTGGACTCTGTCAAAGGCCTTTTCAGCATCCACAGAAATCAGACCAAGTGGAGCTGAAGAGCTCTTGGCCTTGGCTATAAGGAGGAGCATCCTAATCGTGTTATCCCCAGCCTACCGGCCTCTGACAAAGCCCACCTGGTCCGAGTCAATCACGGAAGGGAGAAGTGGAGCTATGCGGTCAGCTAGTATTTTAGAGAATAATTTAATGTCCACATTCAGCAGTGAAATCGGCCTGTAGTTTGATACTGAAGATGGGTCTTTCCCAGGTTTGGGGATGACGCTGATATGAGCTTCTAAAGACTGAGGCACGAAATCAGACCCCTTCAAAACAGAATTAAAAGCCTCTAACATTGCGGGAGACAGCTGGGTCTGAAGTAGTTTATAAAAGTTAGGCAAGAATCCTTCTGGACCCGGACATTTCCCTGATGGGGTAGACTGCATGGCCCGTGACAATTCCTCTTCTGAGATCTCCTCCTCCAACATCGCACCAGTCTCCTTAGCTAGTGTAGGGATCGCTGTTTTATCTATAGATCTCCTAATCTTGTCTGACAGTTCCAGTGGGGGCGTATCAGACAAATATCCCTTGATATTGTAGAGATCAAGGTAATACTGTCTAAATTCCTCCAGTATTTCCTTCGGCAAAGATGTGCGGCCTCCCGTTTTAGTGGAGATGGTTGGAACAAATGTCGGGTTTAACCGAGGGTGGAGCAGTCTGGCCAAGGGACATCCGCATTTATCTGAATTAGTGTAATAATAACTCCTAGATTTTTCAGAATATCTACGGTATTTTTGGTCCAGTATATCTTTTAGCTCTTTCTTCTTTAAAGTCAGATCGGTAAGAGTCTCTTTAGCCAAGGTCTGTTTATGTGCAGTTTCCAATACGTGAATCTGAGAAAGTCTTCTACTAATTTTGTATTATTTTTTTTTCAGACGATTGCCATGCTTTATAAATACCCCTCTCAATACACATTTCAGGGTCTCCCATTTTATGGGGTAAGGGATGGGGTCAGTATCATGGTCTTGGCCAAAGGACTTTATAGTCTCCTTAACCTCCTTCAAACACACCTCGTCTTTCAATAAATGTTCATTGAGTCTCCAGGTCCAGGGTCTACTGCCAGTGTTTGGCAAAGTAAGAGTCAAGTATGTGGGGGCATGGTCTGACAATAAAATATCCCCTATGGTTGCCTCAGGGTTCCAGGAGAGTAAGTTATGGCTAGTGAAAAATAGGTCTATTCTACTGTATGAGTCATGTACTGGGGAGAAATATGTGAAAACCCTCCCTTGTGGATTTAAAGTCCTCCAGATGTCTATGAACCTCAGAGTGTGAAGGAGCTTTTTAATGGAGACAAACCGTTACTTTAAGGGATTTAATAACAATCAAATCAGCAAAACAAAAAGAAAAGAGAATAAATAAATCTACGAACAGAAATTAATAATACAAATTGGAATAATAAAAAAGCGTCAGTGTAAAAGAAATGATAATGGCGACTCTGTCCCTTTAAGACTGGAGGTTTCGCTCACAGAGGATGCTCCACCTCTGGATACAATTGTATCCTCAGAGAACGGATCTGGATACAAATAGGAGGACTGGGCCTCATTCACTGACAGCAATCAGAGATAGAGACCAATCAAGGTCTGTAATGAAGATGAGCAACTTTCCATTAAAAGGGAAAGTGTCTGTGAGCAGAAGGAATCATCTCACCCCAAACTGTGACCCCAAAGTTCACAAGTATCCATATAATGTAGAGTGTAAGTATAGAATACCGTATACAATAAGGGACAGCACTGTAATAACACTAGAAACGGTGTGTAAGATCGTCCCCTGCTGGACGAAGCACAGAGCTCCTCAATAGAGAGAGTTCGAGGTGGAAGGAATCAGCCCCGAAGAAGAAAAGCGAAGAATTACTATATTCTGCAGGATCCATCAACAGCAAAAAGTCCTTTATATTAGACTGTCTGACTATTCCAGAGTGACCTAGAATACAAAACTAGAGATCGGCGGTCACATCACTGGGAACGTGTGTGACGCTCATTCACACTCACCTGTGGCAGTAACAGGTGCGGGCTATATGAGAATCACACCTGACACCACATAAAAAGGAGAGAAGCTGCCTCAATCTTTGCATTGTGTGTCTGCATGCCGCACTAATCATGGAGGAGAGAACGGTCTGAGGACGAGAACCAAAATAGAGGAAAATATGAACAATCTCAAGGTTACAAGTCCATCTCCAAACATCTTAATGTTCCTTTTTCCATAATCATTAGTTTACAACCCATGGCACTGTAGCTAATCTCACTGGACGTGGATGGAAGAGAACAATTAATGAAAGGTTGTAACACAGGGTAGTCCAGGTGATGGATAAACCCCAATCAAGATCCAAAGAAATTCAAGCCGTCCTGAAGGCTACGAGGGGCATCAGTGTCACCATGAATTATTATCCGTCCACATGTGAATGACTTGAAACGCTGTGAAGGAGACCCAGGAGGACCCACTGCTGACACAGAGACCAAAAAAAAGCCAAAATGTACGGGAGTAACCAAAACCCTTCTGAAAAAGAGTCTTGTGGACAGATGAGACAGGATAGAGCTTTATGGTAAAGTGAATGATTCTACTATTTACTGAAAAAAGAATAAGGCCAACAAACAAAAGAGCACAGGACCTACAGTCACATATGGGGGAGGTCAGAGAAAAGAGCACAGGACCTACAGTCACATATGGGGGAGGTCAGAGAAAAGAGCACAGGACCTACAGTCACATATGGGGGAGGTCAGAGAAAAGAGCACAGGACCTACAGTCACATATGGGGGAGGTCAGAGAAAAGAGCACAGGACCTACAGTCATATGGGGGAGGTCAGAGAAAAGAGCACAGGACCTACAGTCACATATGGGGGAGGTCAGAGAAAAGAGCACAGGACCTACAGTCACATATGGGGGTGGTCAGAGAAAAGAACACAGGACCTACAGTCACATATGGGGGAGGTCAGAGAAAAGAACACAGGACCTACAGTCACATATGGGGGAGGTCAGAGAAAAGAGCACAGGACCCACAGTCACATATGGGGGAGGTCAGAGAAAAGAGCACAGGACCCACAGTCACATATGTGGGAGGTCAGAGAAAAGAGCACAGGACCTACAGTCACATATGGGGGAGGTCAGAGAAAAGAGCACAGGACCTACAGTCACATATGGGGGAGGTCAGAGAAAAGAGCACAGGACCTACAGTCACATATGGGGGAGGTCAGAGAACAGAGTACAAGACCTACAGTCACATATGGGGGAGGGCATAGAAAAGAGCACAGGGGGGCGTGGGTTGGGCATGGAGCTGTGAGCACACATCTCTCCTGAGCTCCAGCGTGCCTGAGGCCTCTGCAGCAATTATATAGCCACCATCAGCTCCACTCACCCACTGATCATGAAGGCCAAGGTCGGGCTCCGCTCCCAGGCCCCCAGGGAGCTCACAGCGGGTCCCGCAGGCACAGGAATCACCAGGTCGTGTCGATGCCTGGAAGTGTGGGAAGGAGAGCAGCTCCTTCAGCCATGGTGGAGGGGGGAGGTGCCTCCTCCTCCATGCAGCAGCACACACACAGACGCTCCTTGCTTGGGACCTCAGATGCACAGAGGAATGGGGCCACAGCAGAGAAGGCACAGGAGAGAGGACGAGTGACTGCTGCACCAGGGACCGGCCGCTCACCACAGAAGCTGACAGGAGGGAGCAGGGGCGTAACTAGAACTGGCAGGGCCCCATAGCAAACTTTTGAACGGGGCCCCCTCCAAGACACGCCCCAATGACACGCCCCCTCCAAGACACACCCCTAAATGACACGCCCCCTTCAAGACACACCCTCTTACAGGCCCCAGCAGTATATACAGCAGCCCCAGTGGTATACAGCAGCCTCCCCAGTGGTATATACAGGCCCCAGCAGTATTACAGCAGCCTCCCCAGTGGTATATACAGGCCCCAGCAGTATATACAGCAGCCCCAGTGGTATACAGTAGCCTCCCCAGTGGTATATACAGGCCCCAGCAGTATTACAGCAGCCTCCCCAGTGGTATATACAGGCCCCAGCAGTATATACAGCAGCCCCAGTGGTATATACAGGCCCCAGTGGTATATACAACAGCCCTAGTGGTATACAGCAGCCTCCCCAGTTGTATATACAGGCCTCAGCAGTATTACAGCAGCCTCCCCAGTGGTATACACAGGCCCCAGTGGTGGTATGCACAGGCCCCAGTGGTGGTATGCACAGGCCCCAGTGGTGGTATACACAGGCCCCAGTGGTGGTATATACAGGCCCCAGTGGTGGTATACAGGGCGCCCCCTTGCTGCTGCTGCACACCTGTAAAGGAATACATCATTATACTTACTTATCCCTGCCGCTGTCGCCGCTCTGACACCGTGCTCCTCCGAGTCTTCATGCTTCCTCTCCGGCGCACAGAGTCCCAGCACAGGTATACAGCTCCAGCCAGGTAACAGCTCCGCACAGGGTATACAGCTCCCAGCACGGGTATCAGATCCAGAGTCCGCACAGGGTATACAGCTCCAGCACAGGTATACTGCTCCAGAGTCCCGGGCACAGGGTATACAGCTCCCAGCACAGGGTATACAGCTCCAGCACAGGGATACAGCTCCACACAGGGTATACAGATCCCAGAGTCCCGGCACAGGGTATACAGCTCCCAGCACAGGATATACTGCTCCCAGAGTCCCGGCACAGGGTATACAGCTCCCAGCACAGGGTGTACTGCTCCCAGAGTCCCGGCACAGGGTATACAGCTCCCAGAGTCCCGGCACACACAAAGTATACAGCTCCCAGAGTCGCAGCACACACAGGGTATACAGCTCCCAGAGTCCCGGCACACACAGGGTATACAGCTCCCAGAGTCCTGGCGCAGGGTATACAGCTCCCAGCACAGGGTATACAGCTCCCAGAGTCCCGGCACACACAAAGTATACAGCTCCCAGAGTCGTAGCACACACAGGGTATACAGCTCCCAGAGTCGCAGCACACACAGGGTATACAGCTCCCAGAGTCCCCCAGCTCACACAGGGTATACAGCTCCCAGAGTCCCGGCACACACAGGGTATACAGCTCCCAGAGTCCTGCACACACAGGGTATACAGCTCCCAGAGTCCCGGCACACACAGGGTATACAGCTGAGCTCCCAGAGTCCCCCTGCACACACAGGGTATACAGCTCCCAGAGTCCCCCTGCACACACAGGGTATACAGCTCCCAGAGTCCCCCTGCACACACAGGGTATACAGCTCCCAGAGTCCCCCTGCACACACAGGGTATACAGCTCCCAGAGTCCCCCTGCACACACAGGGTATACAGCTCCCAGAGTCCCCCTGCACACACAGGGTATACAGCTCCCAGAGTCCCCCTGCACACACAGGGTATACAGCTCCCAGAGTCCCCCTGCACACACAGGGTATACAGTCCCAGAGTCCCCCTGCACACACAGGGTATACAGCTCCCAGAGTCCCCCTGCACACACAGGGTATACAGCTCCCAAGTCCCCCTGCACACACAGGGTATACAGCTCCAGAGTCCCCCAGCACACACAGGGTATACAGCTCCCAGAGTCCCAGCACACACAGGGTATACAGCTCCCACTCCAGCAGCACACACCAGGTATACAGGCCCCCCCTCACAGTAAGGGCTCCCCATGCTGCCGCTGCTCACTGTCAATAAATAGTGTTATTAGTGGCACCTCAGGCTCTCACCCTCCGGGCTCAGTGCAGCAGCAGCTCCTTCCCTTCCTGCTTGTCTGCTGTGATGTGACCGGTCAGTAGTAAGGACTCACTCGGAGGTCACAGGCCGGCCAGGGGGTGGAGACCAACTCTGCAGACTGTGCAGAGAGAGAACACACAGGGTCAGGCAGGCAGGCAGCAGGCTGTAGCAGGCGGCGGCAGCCTCCTTGATCTCTGTGTGCGGCGCCTGCGGCCGCTTTGAATTGGAGCGGCTGACGCATCCATCCCGCCGGGGGGCCCCGTCGGGCGCGGGCGCCCCCCGCCGGCCCCCACCCCCACACCTGACAGCCACATAAGTTCACAACAACAGGTATCGCAGGCGCAGCTGCCGGTATAGCAGCGTAGCGGCGCTGGTTCCTGGCCCCCCACAAGCGCCGGGCCCCAAAGCGACCCTACGGCTGCTATGCCGGTAGTTACGCCACTGGGAGGGAGCCAGACACAGAGCAAGGGAGAGGTGAGAGCTGTACCCTGTCCCTCCACCCTTGGACGGAGGACATCACAGGCTGAGCTGGCTGAGGAGCTGTCTCCCCCTATACTGCACCCTTATCAGGCTCAGGAAACTGAAGTGGGCCCCCCACTACTACCACCAGGGAGACATGAGAGAGGGGCTTCTTCCAGCTTAGTGCCCCAGGACATTGTGCCCACCATCACTACATCTCGTGGCCTCCCCACACAGGCTCCTTAGGGCTCAGATGACTGTATAACTGCCTCTGAGCTGAGAGCGCAGCTGAGTGCCTTCCCTACAAAGGCTGACATGGAGTGCTATATACAGCGTCTGGTGGCGGTGTGCAGGAGTGAAGTGGGGTCCCTTAAGGAAGACGTGTCCCACCTTACCACCACTGTCTCTGCATTAGAAGCTAAAGTGGAGTCGCTTTCCTCACAATTGCAAAGTCAGCAACAACTTCTGGACCTACACTCAGAGACTTTCAATGTGGTTCTAGATATGCTAGAGGACTCTGAGAACAGGAAACGGAGGAATAATATCAGGCTCCGTGGGATCCCTGAGTCCGTAGCCCCACGTGACCTTTCCTCAGCCCTCCATGGCATTTTCAATTCTCTCTTAGTGAGGTCACCCACTGAACACATTGAAATTGACAGAGCCCACCGCTCGCTCGGCCCAAAGAACCCCGATACATCTAAGCCGAGGGAGTCATTTGTAGGATTCATTACTTCCAAATTAAGGATGACATCATGCGTAAGGCGAGGGACCACGATGTTATTGACTTTAATGGGTCTGATGTCCTTCTCTTGTCTGACCTCTCACGCTTCACCCTGGCCAAACGGAGGGCTCTGCGCCCCTCCTGGAGGTGTTGCGGGAAAATAAGATCCCCTACAGCTGGGGTTATCCATTTCAATTACAAGTACGCAGTGACAAAGGATTGATAATTTTGAGATCCCCATCAGATCTCCAGAACTTCACCGCTGAACTGGGCCTACCCATGGTCACATTGGGAGACTGGCCTCGCCTTACTGCGTCTGACCTATGGGGCCCACGCCATACTGGAGGACCCCCCGCCGGGTCGCTGGGAAAGAGGAAACGGGGCTCCCACCGTAGACGTGCCTCCGTTACTCATGCTGATGACACTTGATCACCTAATTCAGACCTTATGATCACTACCACCCCTTTTCTCTTTTTGCTTTCTTCCTACATTGTCCCTCCATGTTGCCGGGCTCCCACGGGGGGCTTGGTCGTGACTTTGCTTTAGTCTGTTTATTATGGATGGATTGGAGCCGCATGTTTTGTAGCGGTGACATTTCTATTTGATTCTATCTGGGATTCCTGAGCGGAGTCCCTAGCATGGTTCATTTTGCACTATTTATGAATGTCCACCTATTTCAATTGACTCCTCATGTACTGTGCTCAACTGTTGCACTACCGCATTAATGTGCTAATGTTGTTCTATGTTGGCTAACGCCGCTCTTTCTCCTGAAATGTGACTTTTGATGATACCCCTTCGGGGGCTTGTTATGACTCTGCTCATTTCGACAAATGTACTTCGCCCACGATCCGCTGTTATGTTCGTTAACAATGTTTATGTTACCAGGGTCATGGGCCTATTGGGTAGAGTTGGATTTTTTCTTTTTTGCTGCAGGGGTTTGGCTGGTTGCTCTCTGCTCAATCACCTCCCCACTAGATGTGTCTCTGACACTACTTCTCAGAGTTTTCTCTGATATTGTCCTGGACCCTTGAGGCCTAGTGGCTTCTTGGTTTTTCTCTTTCTTTTTGGTCGGAACCCTGTATTCCGGCTGAACTACTCTCTTTCCTTGGTGCTTTACTTTCTCTGTTTCCATCTCTCCCCACTTCCCACCCCTCCCACTCCTGTCCGACCCGATTGTACCACCCGCAGGCCCGATAGTTCCTATGGCATCCCTACAACTCTGCTCGCTTAATGTCAGGGGGTTTAATGTCCCTGGAAAGCGATCGAAGGTTTTATACGGTATGCATAAGAAACGGGTTGACATACTTCTGCGACAGGAGACATATTTCCGATCAGACAGAATCCCTAAGCTTAACCATAAATACTAACACAGTGGTTCCATGGAAGTAAATCTGACTCCAAGTCTAAAGGAGTCAGCATTGCATTGCTCAAGTCTTTACAGGCTCAGGTAGTTGCCTCTAAAGCTGATTCTAATGGTCGATTTGTGTTTTTGAAGCTTAAAATTGCCCATGATTTGTTCACCATAGCTAACATTTATCTCCCCAATCAAGACCAGGTCCAAGCGTGCAGAAAGTACCTACGGGACCTCTCGGCCTTTGTCGGAAGGCTATGTGATTATGGGAGGGGACTTCAATATGGTTTTGGACCGCGCTGTGGATTCCTCTTCGGGCAGGTTGGCGGTGTCCCTCTCACAGCTGGAGAGATTTCGGCGGGCCCTGACGGACTCAAGGTTGGTAGATGTATGGAGGTTACTACACCCCACTACCCAGGATTATACCTACTTCTCCACAGTTCATAATTCCTATAGTAGATTGGATTATTTTTTGGTCAGCCATGGGCTCCTGTCTCTTGACCCAAAGTCTGACATCGACACGATGTTGTGGTCAGACCATGCCCCAGTTTTGCTCTCCCTTCGGCTGCCGAGCCTTTCTCCGAGAGAATGGACCTGGTCCTTAAACCCTGGTCTCCTTGGAGATCTAATGTGTCAGGCGGCCGTGCGAACAGCTCTCCAGCGTGCGGGGGTTACGGGGCCCTGGTCTTACGACACCGCTGTCCTGGCTAGAGTTTCTGCAATTGCGAAGCTTTCTTTCCAGTGTGCCGATGGGGGCGCTGACGCCATTTGAGTCCCTGATGCTCCCTACCGAGGGTCCCTCTCACGTGGTTTCGGTGCTCTACGGCCTGGTCTTGAATTCACTTCCCCCTACCACGCTTGGATTTATGGAGGCTTGAGAGAGGGACCAGGGGATCACCTTTTCTGAGGCGGATAGTTTGAAAATCTTACTCTTGCACATAAGATGACAATGTCCAGTCAGGCGCAGGAGAGGAATTATAAATTACTGACACGCTGGTACAGGTGTCCCACCCTTCTCCACAGGATTAACCCCGAGATCTTGGACGCCTGCTGGAGATGTGGCTCTGCCACGGGCTCTATGCTTCATATTTGGTGGTCCTGCGGTCCCCTGCAACCCTTCTGGAACTCAGTTTTCGATGCCTTTCATTTGATGACTGGGGTCCGTCATGAACCATCTCCCCAAATGGCCCTACTGTCCCTGATACCCAGTTCGATAGTTTCCGTCAGGAAGGGGATTCTGAGATTCTGCCTAATAGCTGCCAGAGCAGTTATTCCCCGGCATTGGAGGTCCACTGAGGTCCCCTCCACAGTGGAATGGATAGCTGAAATGGATAGATTACATCGTCTGGAGTCACTGGTGGCGGGTGATGGTGATGCCGCAAATGAACAGGGACGCACCTGGTTCCTCTGGCAGTCCTTCAAGGAGAGCACAGGGTTCCTTACTTGGCTGCGTACATATTGTGATTGTCAACTCGTGGGCGTTTAAATTGCTGGGTCTCCCTTAAACTCCCCCCCCCTCCCTCCTTAATCCCCTTCTCCCCTTCCCCTTTATTCTCTCTTTCTCTCCTCTTATTTCCACAATTGTCTTTTCATAGGTTCTGTATTCTTTATATAAGGTCCTTGTCCAGAGGTGATTCTTAAGATGGGAAACATGTACCCTTTAGGTGCTAGTGTCCTTATTGGACTACTCCTGTGATGATCGCTTCGGGACGTAATGTATCTTTGTATTAAGTCCTGGAGATTGTACTGGTTCTTTCTATTGTTTTTACTGTTGAAAATTTCAATAAATATATTTACTGAAAAAAAAAAAAATAATACTTACAGAGCTCTGTGGGAGCATGATAATACTTGAAGGGGTATGAGGGAGCCTCTATACTTTATGCAGGGCTATGTTAGGGCTGTGTGGTGGCCATAATACAGTGTGAAGAGATGTAGGGGTCATTATTCTATATGTGGGTCCATTATACTGTGTGGGGGTCATAGTGGGAATCATACCGTAGAAGAGGGGTAGTCTTATACGGCGAGTATATTCCAAATTCTGTATTTTAACTGGAAAAGTTGGGGGTCGTCTTATACGCCCAGTTGTCTTATACGCCGGAAAATACGGTAGTTACCTAGATATCACTGATATCTGTCCAGGGGCGTTTGTGCATGTAAAGGGAGAACTGGTCGTTTACTCCCAGTCTCCTCCATATACGCTCCTGTCGAGCCCCAGGCCCGGGGGTACTCGGGTATCACGTTTAGAGGGATTTACGGGGATGTCACTGGTGGCGGTGCCTGAGCCCGTGACCTGGGTGACACTTCAAAATAGGGGTTATGTACAAGGGATAAAGTTATTGTCACGTGTCGCCACCTGTAGTACCTGGTGATGGGTCACCAGCGCCGCCACAGTCTTCCGGAGGGCGTTGGTATTGCGGCAGGAATGGCAAAGCTCCCTACAGGTGGAGCTGGGCCTCCGGGGCAGCTTAGAGTATGGGGCAGCTTGGAGTGGGACTTGAGGCCAGCATTTGGAAACAGTCTATATGGAGACTGGGAGTGGAGAGGAATAACGCACACACACGGCAGAAAGTGTCTTTTACCTTTTTACTGATGGTATTCACAGGTAAAGATGTCCAGAGCACTGTTGGGTGGCTAGGTGCACAGTGAGTCTCCACAGCAAGTGGTTTACAAGGCCTCCTCGGGCTCCCTGCTATTTCTGAAGCCCTGTCTGTATGCAACACGATTGGCCTCCTCACTGTCTCTGGTCCTCTCCCTCTCTCCTCCTGTGCAGTCCACGGGTTACCCTCTCTGATCACTGTGGTGCTGTTCCACACTACGGTGTCTGGCTCCCTTTTGCTGGGTGCGCAGGGGGACCGGGTGACTGAAGTCTTCACAGTGTGACAGGGTTTTCTGCAGTCCTAGAGTGTCCCTGCAGGTGCTGATCCCCGAAGTACGGTACGTCTTGGGTAAACGTCCACTAGTTTCTCTGCTCCCTTGGCTAAGTTCCGTGCCTTCTGTCCCCACTCTTAGCTTGGCTCACCGGCTAAAAGGGCCACTGCGGGTCACTGGTTCGGGCCTAACCACGGCACCGAGCACCAGGACGTCTTCGCAGCTCTCCTAGCATCTGCACACTCTAACTAACTCCTCCCCCAGCAGCAGTATGTATAGGGGATCTCACCTAAAGTCAGTCCCCCTACTGTGCCGGGGTGGAAGGTGTTGCATGTAGTAGGTACATGCTGTGGAAACCCAGCTGTGCATTAGGGAAGGCTGTGGCTACCTGTGTGAGCAGGGCGCCACACTCCCTCCCCCACTCTCACTATGTCCGGCCACCCCCAGGATCCTACAGCCTGCCCCAGACCCTGATGTCTCCACCCACCTCCATTGTACACAGCGGTCCCCTGCTCTACTGACACACTGTGCTGAATCCGCAGCTGTGAAGGAGATTCGATACAATGTGTCAGTGCAAGAGGGACCACTACATGTGTATGCACTCACCCCGTGGCCACTCTCAGTGACGTCGAGGTGCGAGGCACAAGTCTTTGTGCCCTGGAGCCTGAAGTCCACAGCCCGGCTCTCTGTGCCCTGGAGCTGGGTCCGCAGCCCGGCTCTCTGTGCCCTGGAGCTCGATGCTCCTACTCTCTATACCTCCTAGTACTATAGAGCTGCAGTCTAGAGGACCAGCTCAGCCGGCTCTGTGCCCCGCTGTATGGTACAGGAGGTATAGATCGGAGGAACATCAGCTGCACTGCACCGAGATGAGGGCTGCGGACCACGGCTCCAGGGCACAGAGACCCGGGCTGCAGACCACGGCTCCAGGACACAGGGAACCGGGCTGCGGACCATCGGCTCCAGGGCACAGAGAGCCTGGCTATGGACCTTGGCTCCAGAGCACAGAGACCCGGGCTGCGGACCTCAGCTTCAGGGCACAGAGACCCGGGCTGTGGACCTCGGCTCCAGGGCACAGAGATCAGGGCTGCGGACCTCGGCTCCAGGGCACAGAGATCTGGGCTGCAGACCTGGGCTCCTGGGCACAGAGACCCGGGCTGCGGACCTCGCTCCAGGGCACAGAGACCCGGGATGCGGACCTCGGCTCCAGGGCACAGAGACCCGGGCTGCGGACCTCGGCCCCAGGGCACAGAGACCCGGGCTGCGGACCTTGGCCCCAGGGCACAGAGACCCGGGCTGCGGACCTCGGCCCCAGGGCACAGAGACCCGGGCTGCAGAGCTGGGCTCCAGGGCACAGAGACTCGGGCTGCGGACCTCGCTCCAGGGCACAGAGAGCCGGGCTGCGGACTCGGCTCCAGGTCACAGAGACCCGGGCTGCGGACTTCGGCCTCAGGGCACAGAGACCCGGGCTGTGGACCTCGGCTTCAGGGCACAGAGACCTGGGCGGTGGACCTCGGCTCCAGGGCACAGAGACCCGGGCTGCGGACCTCGGCTCCAGGGCACAGAGACCGAGCTGCGGACCTCGGCCCCAGGGCACAGAGACTCGGGCTGCGGACCTCGGCCCCAGGGCACAGAGACCCGGGCTGTGGACCTCGGCCCCAGGGTACAGAGACCCGGGCTGCAGACCTTGGCCCCAGGGCACAGAGACTCGGCCTGTGGACATCGGTTCAAGGGCACAGAGACCCGGGGCTGCAGACCTCGGCTCCAGGGCACAGAGAACCAGGCTGTGGACCTCAACGTCACTGACAGTGGCCACAGGATGAGTGCACACACATGCAGTGGTCCCTGCTGCTCTCACACGTTGTACCGAATCTCCTTCACAGCTGCGGATTCGGTACAGTATGTCAGTGGAGCAGGGGACCATTGTGTACAATGGAAGTGGGTGGTGACATAAGGGGCTGGGGCGGGCTGTAGGATCCTGGGGGTGGCCGGGCATAGTGAGATTGGGGGAGGGAGCATATATGAGGAGACTAGGAGTAAACAACCAGTTCTCCATTTACATGCACAAACGCCCCCTGAACGTTCCCTGGCAGCCGCAAATCATTGATATCTAGGTAACTATGCAAAATGTTGACAGGATGTATATTGCAAACTGTCAACATTTTGCATCCTAGATACACATAGAAATTATCAAAAAAGCCCGGACAACCCCTTTAAGGTCTCCTCGAAGCTTAAGGCTAAGTTCCCATAGAGCGTTTGTGCTTTGTTTTTTATTGATCCATTTTTTATAAAGTTTCTGCACAAAAAACTGTCCCCTTTTTGCAAAAAAGCATCACAAATGCATCATCCTTTTGTGTTACTTTTTTGCTGTTTTCAGGGGACAGAGACAGACACACAGTCGGACACACAGACAGAGAGACACACAGACAGAGAGACAAACAGAAAGAGAGACACGAAGAAGGAGAGACACTCTCCACCCACCTCCATTGTACACAGCGGTCCCCTGCTCCACTGACACACTGTGCTGAATCTGCAGCTGTGAAGGAGATTCGATACAATGTGTCAGTGCAAGAGGGACCACTGCATGTGTATGCACTCTCCCCGTGGCCACTCTCAGTGACGTCGAAGTGCGAGGCACAAGTCTTTGTGCCCTGGAGCCGAAGTCCACAGCCCGGCTCTCTGTGCCCTGGAGCTGAGGTCCGCAGCCTGGCTCTCTGTGCCCTGGAGCCAAGGTCAGCAGCCCGGCTCTCTGTGCCCTGGAGCTCGATGCTCCTACTCTCTATACCTCCTAGTACTATAGAGCTGCAGTCTAGAGGACCAGCTCAGCCGGCTCTGTGCCCCGCTGTATGGTACAGGAGGTATAGATCGGAGGAACATCAGCTGCACTGCACAGAGATGAGGGCTGCGGATCTCGGCTCCAGGGCACAGGGAACCGAGCTGCGGACCTCGGCTCCAGGGCACAGAGACCCGGGCTGCGGACCTCGGCTCCAGGGCACAGAGACCCGGGCTGCGGACCTCGGCTCCAGGGCACAGAGACCAGGGCTGCGGACCTCGGCTCCAGGGCACAGAGACCCGGGCTGCGGACCTCGGCTCCAGGGCACAGAGACCCGGGCTGCGGACCTCGGCTTCCAGGGCAAGCAGAGACCCGGCTGCGGACCTCGGCTGGCTCACTGGGCACAGAGAACCCGGCTGCGGACCTCGGCTCCAGGCACAGAGACCCGGGCTGCGGACCTCGGCTCCAGGGCACAGAGACCCGGCTGCGGACCTCGGCTCCAGGCACAGAGACCCGGCTGCGACCTCGGCTCCAGGCACAGAGACCCGGGCTGCGGACCTCGGCTCCAGGCACAGAGACCCGGGCTGCGGACCTCGGCTCCAGGCACAGAGACCCGGCTGCGGACCTCGGCTTCAGGCACAGAGACCCGGGCTGCGGACCCTCGGCTCAGGGCACAGAGACCGGCTGCGGACCTCGGCTCCAGGCACAGAGACCCGGGCTGCGGACCTCGGCTCCAGGGCACAGAGACCCGGCTGCGACCTGGCTCCAGGCACAGAGACCCAGGCTGCGGACCTCGGCTCCAGGGCACAGAGACCCGGCTGCGGACCTCGGCTCCAGGGCACAGAGACCCGGGCTGCGGACCTCGGCTCCAGGGCACAGAGACCAGGGCTGCGGACCCTCGGCTCCAGAGCACAGAGACCCGGGCTGCGGACCTCGGCTTCAGGCACAGAGACCAGGGCTGCGGACCTCGGCTCCAGGCACAGAGACCAGGGCTGCGGACCTCGGCTCCAGGGCACAGAGACCAGGCTGCGGACCTCGGCTCCAGGGCACAGAGACCTGGGCTGCGGACCTAGGCTCCAGGGCGCAGAGACCCGGGCTGGGACCTGGGCTCCAGGGCACAGAGATCCGGGCTGCGGACCTGGGCCCCAGGGCACAGAGACCCAGGCTGCGGACCTGGGCCCCAGGGCACAGACCCGGGCTGCAGACCTGGCCCCAGGGCACAGAGACCCGGGCTGCGACCTCGGCCCCAGGGCACAGAGACCCGGCTGCGGACCTCGGTCACGCACAGAGACCCGGGCTGCGGACCTCGGCTCCAGGCACAGAGACCCGGGCTGCGGACCTCAGCTCAGGGCACAGAGACCAGGGCTGCGGACCTCGGCTCCAGGGCACAGAGACCAGGGCTGCGGACCTCGGCTCCAGGGCACAGAGACCGGGCTGCAGACCTGGCTCCAGGGCGCAGAGACCCGGGCTGCGGACCTGGCTCCAGAGCACAGAGACCCGGGCTGCGGACCTGGGCCCCAGGGCACAGAGACCGGGCTGCGGACCTGGGCCCCAGGGCACAGACCCGGCTGCAGACCTGGGCCCAGGGCACAGAGACCCGGGCTGCGACCTGGGCCCCAGGGCACAGAGACCCGGCTGCGGACCTGGCCCCAGGGCACAGACCCGGGCTGCCGGACGTCCTGGCTCCCCAGGCACAGAGATCCGGGCTGCGGACCTCGGCCCCAGGGCACAGAGACCCGGGCTGCGGACCTCAGCCCCAGGGCACTAGAGACCCGGGCTGCGGACCTCGGCTCCAGGGCACAGAGACCCGGGCTGCGGACCTCGGCTCAGGGCACAGAGACCCGGGCTGCGGACCTCGGCTCCAGGGCACAGAGACCCGGGCTGCGGACCTCGGCTCCAGGCACAGAGACCCGGGCTGCGGACCTGGCCTCCAGGGCACAGAGACCCGGGCTGCGGACCTGGGCTCCAGGGCACAGAGACCCGGGCTGCAGACCTGGGCCTCCAGGGCACAGAGACCCGGGCTGCGGACCTGGGCCCAGGGCACAGAGACCCGGCTGCGGACCTGGGCTCCAGGGCACAGAACCCGGCTGCGGACCTGGCCCCAGGGCACAGAGACTCCGGGCTGCGGACCTCGGCCCCAGGGCACAGAGACCGGGCTGCGGACCTCGGCCCAGGGCACAGAGACCCGGGCTGCGGACCTCAGCTCCAGGGCACAGAGACCCGGGCTGCGGACCTTGGCCCCAGGGCACAGAGACCCGGGCTGTGGACCTCGGCTCCAGGGCACAGAGACCCGAGCTGCGGACCTCGGCCCCAGGGCACAGAGACTCGGGCTGCGGACCTCGGCCCCAGGGCACAGAGACCCGGGCTGCGGACCTCGGCCCCAGGGCACAGAGACCCGGGCTGCAGACCTTGGCCCCAGGGCACAGAGACTCGGGCTGTGGACATCGGTTCAAGGGCACAGAGACCCGGGGCTGCAGACCTCGGCTCCAGGGCACAGAGAACCAGGCTGTGGACCTCAACGTCACTGACAGTGGCCACAGGATGAGTGCACACACATGCAGTGGTCCCTGCTGCTCTCACACATTGTACAGAATCTCCTTCACAGCTGCGGATTCGGTACAGTATGCCAGTGGAGCAGGGGACCATTGTGTACAATGGAGGTGGGTGGTGACATAAGGGGCTGGCTGTAGGATCCTGGGGGTTGCCGGGCATAGTGAGATTGGGGGAGGGAGCATATATGGAGGAGACTAGGAGTAAACGACCAGTTCTCCATTTACATGCACAAACGCCCCCTGAACGTTCCCTGGCAGCCGCAAATCATTGATATCTAGGTAACTATGCAAAATGTTGACAGGATGTATATTGCAAACTGTCAACATTTTGCATCCTAGATACACATAGAAATGATCAAAAAAGCCCGGACAACCCCTTTAAGGTCTCCTCGAAGCTAAGCGAAGGCTAAGTTCCCATAGAGCGTTTGTGCTTTGTTTTCTATAAATCCATTTTTGATAAAGTTTCTGCACAAAAAAACTGTCCCCTTTTTGCAAAAAAGCATCACAAATGCATCATCCTTTTGTGTTACTTTTTTGCTGTTTTCAGGGGACAGACAGACACACAGACGGACACACAGACAGAGAGACACACAGACAGAGAGACAAACAGAAAGAGAGACACGAAGAAGGAGAGACACACAGAAAGAGAGAGAGAGACACTTTCTTACCCTCTTCGTGATCCCACTGTGAGCCTCGGTGATGTCTTCTTCCTGGGCATCAGCAGGACCTGAGTAGCACAGTACTAACAAGACCTGCGCTCTAGTCTCATGGTGCACCATGTGACTGAGTCACATGGGTAGGTCCTGGAAGTATCGTACTACTCACAGGTCCTGCTGATGTCCAGTAGGAGGACATTGCCGGGGTTCACAGCGGGATCGTGAGGAGGGTAAGTAATGGAGCGTTGGTGGTGCGAAAAGTGCATAAAAAAATCCCATTTACTTTGCTGCAGACGCAGGGACTGATCTGTTTTTGTTGCAGTTTTCTGAGAAAAATGCAGCACCAAAAATGTATCAGAAACGTCCAGTGTGAACTTAGCCTAATGGTACCCAATAATCTAGAGACTGGATGAGTGTTGGGGTGGGAGGAGACCTAAGCAATGAAGGCTTGACAACTTTACCCAGGACCCTACATGAAGCTCACAACCTGCCAGACTCGTGTGCATTACCTGATGGACCACAAATATGGTGTAGTGCAGCTGCTGGCGCTGCAGGAAGGGGTGCAGGTGGTAGAGCAGCGTGCGCAGGTGAGACTCTCTACTCCTGTGCGGTATAATCACAGCTGTGCGGTACCTCCCAAAACAATGCCTGGGGCTGAAGTAACCCCCGAGGGTCACATAGCGATTCTTCAACTGGATCTTCTTCAAACTCGGAGCCTTCATGACAATTGATGGTCAGGACATATCCATTTATTCTGACTATTCCCAAGCTGTGCAAAAGCTTCGCATGAGGTTTGGAGAAGTCAAACGCTGGCTGAGAGATTTAGGAGTGCGCTACTCTATGCTATACCTGGCCAAACTACGGGTTGAGGCGTTAAACAAGGTCCAGTTTTTTCAGTCTCCGGAGGAGGTGGATGAGTGGATGGAGCGAAATAATAGGAAACTGAGAGACAATGGAGACGGTTGAAAACTTTGCATCTGTATGGGAACTGAACATGCTAACCCGGATCCTGCTATTTTTTCTTTTTGAAGCGGGAAAATGTTTCTTACCCTTCGTCTACTTTTTATACTTTTTTATGAGGGGTCTAGTGTTTCATGAGTGACTCAGACTGTTGATTCGTTATGCTTTCTGTTTAACTTTAACCCTCAGGGTGGGGTGGGGGGGAAATTATTTCACGGGGAGATGCTGCAATATAGGATCAAGTGGGGAGATCTGGGGTGGTGAGGGGGGTGGCGCAGCTGTGGTGGCTGCTGGTCGATGGGATAGTTGAATAGATTGTTACAAAAAGGCGGGAGAGCAATGTGGGTTGTTGGTGAGATGCCAGAGAGGTGTGCTTGGTGGGAGGTGGGAGGCTGGAGGCTCTGTTTTGCCCATTCTCGGGCGGAGATTACCAAAGAGGGAAGGAGGAGGGGTATGTGGGAGGGGGGGGCGGGGGGCTATGGGAAGGGTGTTTATTTTTCGGGACAGTTCTGGATGGTTGGGGGACAGAGTTGCTTGGTTTGTGAGGGATGAGGAGGGGACAGTGTATCATGCACGAATATGGCTTCTAGACTTAAAGTGATTACCTGGAATGTGAGGGGTCTAGCTGACAGGGGAAAGAGGGCAGTGGTATTTCGGCATATATTGTCTTTCAAGCCATCGATCATCTGCCTACGGCGGCCGTCACACGCACAGATATCTTGAAAGATATCGCTTGAACGCGGCAGATTAAACATCGCGTGAGCGATGTCTGTGCGTGTGACGGCCAGATACGACGAGCGAGAACTGATCAAATCGCTAAATCGAGATCTGAACTCCGGAGCTCAGATCTAGCGATGTACGATTTAGCGATCTCCTTCATCGTGGTGTCTGACACCACGATGAATGATCTCCCAGCGACAGCGCCTATGCTGGGAGATGGTAACTATGGTACACGTCGGGTTACTAAGCGATGCGCGGCGCCTAGTAACCCGATGTGTACCATAGTAACCAGCGTTCTCGCTGGTCCACATCGCTGGTGAGTCTGTCTGTGTGACATCTCACCAGCGATGTGTGCGATATTGTAAGCGATCGCGCGTGCACGTGATCGCTTACAATATCGCTAGAGATATCTTAGCGTGTGACGGCCGCCTACTAGAGACTCATTTGGTCAGGGATAAGGTGGGCACGTTGGCTCGGTCATGGATCAGATATTCGTACCATGCCACGTATTCAGAGTATGCCAGGGGAGTGTCAGTGTTGGTGCATGCCTCTGTACCGTATGAGGAAATTGAAGAGAATGTGGATCGGGATGGACAGTATGTGTTTGTGGTGTGTAAGGTTTATGGATGTATGCTGTGTCTGGTGGCGGTGTATTTCCCTCCTCCATATTCGGACAAGAAACTACAGGAAATTATGGACCTGGCCGGGCGCAGGGTTGGGATCCCGCTGTTAATATTGGGAGATATGAATAATGTGTTAAACTGGGATTTAGACTGGGAAGGGAGGGGCCAATTAGGGTCTAGGAAAAGTGGGGAGACTGCTTTCGCTAGACACATCCGGGAACTGGCATTAATTGATCTGTGGAGGGTGAGGAACCCTGAGAAGAAGTGTTTCTCGTGCTTCTCCGCCACACATGGGTCGACGTCACGGATAGACTTGGTGCTGAGAAATGCTTGTTTGAATGCCCTGATAGGTAAAATTGATTATCTGCCGAGGGTGGTCTCAGACCATAAACCTGTGGAAGTTAGTATTTGCATGAAAGATAGGACTGTGGGAAACTCTATGGAATGGAGACTACATCCTGCATGGTTGAAATCAATTGACGTGGAGGGTATTGGGAAAGAATTAGAAATATTCTTTGAAGAGAACGAGGGGAGCGCCGCAGCGGGGGTGGTGTGGGATACCATGAAGGCCTTCCTACGGGGATTACTAATTAGAGAAATATCAAAGTGTAAAACAAAGACACATCTAGAGGAACAATTGGCAGTAGAGGCGGTGAGAAAGGCGGAGGGAGAGGCAATGAGACTGCTCACACCGGAGTCGCAGAAAGCTTTGAGGGAGGCCCAAGAAGCTGTGGACAGAGTACATACGTGCCTAGCGGAAAAAAAAGCAGGAGTTCCAGAGGATCTCCTTCTTCGCTGAGGGGGAGAAAGTGGGACACTTGTTGTCAGTGGTGGTGTTAAGGAGAGCCTTAAGATCAAAATACTTCATTAAGCCTAAGACATAAGGGCATGGGAGAAATGATATATAGAGTGTATTATTTTACATTGTATAAGTTGTGATTTAAACATGGCTGCCATTTCCTGCCACATCACACCATGTGCTGAGAGCAAGATGGAGTCCAAAGAAGTCTGACCAATCACCGAAGCTGGAGGTCAGGGAAGACGAACCAATCACAGAATAACATACTCGATCAAGACCACACCCCTTGATGACCTCATGGATCCGCCCATGGACTGACCGAGCCCCTTATTGACCATGGACCAATGAATACATCTGAGTAGGGCTGACCGAGCCCCTTATTGACCATGGACCAATGAATACATCTGAGTAGGGCTGACCGAGCCCCTTTTTGAGTAAAAACCAAATGTCTTATAATAAACAGGCACTGGGAGCTTGGGTCTGACCAAGGAAGGGTGTACATCTGACTCACTGTGTCTGGTGTCATACTTTTCAATGCCGGTGCTTGGTCTATATTGATTTGGTCAGGAGCAGCAACTTGTTATTAATATTGTTATTAATATTTCCATAACATTTTGGCGCCCAACGTGGGGCAACAGTATTGGAGAATCCCCAAACCTTGAATGACCGGTGAAGGAGACGGCAGGACGCACTGAGTACCCCAGGAGACTGATCACCTCCCTAACAAAAACGGTAAGTCTGCTGAATTTATTATAATCTGTTGACTTTACCTGTTTTTCGGGGTACCCTGTGCAGATTGCCTGACCGCGTCCGGTCTTCTGGGTATCTGAGACGGCAGGGGGGTTTCTCCGCTGTTGCCCATTTGATTGCGGAAGAACCGTCATGCTAAGTTGCTGCTGCCTGTTATATATGTTGTATGTAGGGGAGATGACTGGTAGGAAAGAGCAAGGGTTTTTGAGCAGTGTCTAGAGACGGAAAAGATATTGTTTGTGAGATACATCAAAGTGGTATACGATTTTCAGTTCTGGAGAGACATCGAGTAACGACTCTGTTTTATCTGAAAGATTCTGTTTATCTGAAAGATAAGCATCGAGTAATGACTCTGCATTAGGTTGAGTAATGTGGACTCCCATAGGGGCATGTAACTTAGAGTAAGGGACTCAGTACATGGCTGGATCATGTAACTTAGAGTAAAGGACTCAGTACATGGCTGGATATGCAGAACATGGAAGTCAGACAGGGAAGGGTAGACGGCTGTGAAGGTCTTGTGTCAGGTTTGTCATCTCCCCAGTCTTAAGTGTTTGTTTTGTGTCCATCATCTTATTCTATATAGAGAAAGATGGAGAAGTTAATGCAGTTGTGTCGCATAGGCCCTAAGCCTAATTCAGATGGCAAGATAGATCTGTGTACATTACTTGTGACTCGTGAAGGGAAAAGTTATGTTAAATGATGCACATAGCTTATGAAGTTGTGTGGAATGGCAGAAGTGCAGTGAAGATTGGGTTAAAAGAGAGACAAGGTGTTTTGGAAGGTAATGGATTGTTATATACTGCTAGGGGCATGGGAAAGAGTTTCTTACAGTTTGTATAGAGAAAATTGGATATTAGAGGAAAGGAAAAAGAAAGACAAAAGTTTAAGTTATGTGTATTATAGAACTGTACAATGTGAATTCCCACCACCATAAGCTGGAGCACATGTTTCTTTGTTGGGGGGCCAATTTGTTGGTGGAGCACATGTTTCTTTTGTTGGCGGCCATCTTGTTGGTGCTTCTCAGACCTCCTCTGGGGGCGGCCATTTTGTGGGAGGCTATACCTCTTGCAGCCAGTTTGTTGGCATGGGCTCTCTGATGTCAGCCATTTTGATGACTGACATGGCTCTCTGATGTCAGCCATTTTGTAATGCTATGTGCTCTGGTAAATGGGCCTTGTGGTAACTAGTGCTTGGTTTTTGTGCCCTTAAAAGATGCTAGCATATGGCAAGTATGAGAGACTTGTCAAGCATAAATGAAAATATGTAAGTAAATAGCAGATATTCTAAAACAAATGTAAGACAGCAGAGAAATGAGAGTTTAAATAGTGTTAAGACAGAAATGCTGGAGTATAAGAGAATGTGTGGGAAAGATGGGTTAGGATTGCCTCAGATTGAGAATCTGGGAATATACTTGTGTCCATGCAAAGATGGCCGCCGAGTGAAGGCCACATGGTTAGAGACAAAGAAATGAAGGAATGTTTGGACAATAGACTTAGACAGGAAGTGATGTGTAAGGACTAAAAGTTGTCTAACCAGTTTTGAATATACTCTGCTGGTTTCACACACAAAAGAAGAGGTAGCCACCTCAACCCCTTCCCACATAGAGACATGTGATGGGCTAATGCAGAGAGATTGAATGATTACATGAATATGCTGGTAATTAAAAATAAATAATACAAATAAGGCACATATAGGTTCCCTTGTTCAGAGAAGTCCAGTATGCTGGTCAGATATAACCATGTGCTGAAAGCTATAAGAAATTGCTAAATGGGAAAGGTAAAAGATGTGAATGCACATATTAGTGAAGTATTAATTGGGATTAAATAAATAAATATAGATATAATTGGCATGGGAGACCAAATAACTTACCTTAGAGAAAAGATGAGATGAAAAAAAAAAAAATAAAAAAAAAAATAATAATAATAAATGCCAACGGTGCACAGATAATCCAAGGGAAAAATGTGGAGATTCATCATTATGGCTCCAAGGAGAGAAATTTCCATGACCTCTCTCTTTTCAACAGGAAGTGTGAATGACCTGTAGATACTGTCTGAATGGGGGGGGAGGAGACTTGATTGCAAACCAGGCCAGTCCCACAGAGAGGCACCACCCCACCCCCTAAAATGCCTAGGCCACATGCTTCATTGTATCTTTTCCTCTACATTTTAACATCTAATTTTTCCCAGTTCATGTTTTATTTTATTTTATTTTATTTTTTATAGTCTCACTTTAGGGTATTGGTACAAGTAATTGGTAAAAGTAATTATCAATAGTTTTTCATTTTTACTGCTTCAACCCCAAGACACCTTTTTCACATGAATGTAGATTTGTATTCATGATACTGTAGATACTGGAACAAACAGTGTGCTGGGTTTACCTAATTAGCAAATCAATTCCAGGTGATTTGCATTTCTATTCCATGTCTCTGCACTGATATATTTTCAATCCAGCAGCCAGAGATCTGTACCTGGAGGGGGGTGGACGAGCCCACAGGACTAAAGTTACACATCACATAGTATTTGGGCTTTGTGCACATAGTGAGGTGCATTTTGCTGTATAATTTGTCACACATCTTCACATTTATTCTGACACCAGTGAAGTTGCTGAGACTTCACAGATTTTGTGTTTTCTTTTTGCCAGAAGATGCAGATTTGATGCAGAAAATTTACACCCCACATGTAATGTTCATCATGTGCACATCGCCTTATTGTATTCATAGTTATGTATACTCTATGGAGTGGGACCTTTTCATGATCTTTTCAGGCTCCAAATATGAAATTCAGCTAACAACATAATTTTTGAATCCAGATATGTTTTGGATATTGGATTCCAAAAGGGGGGAGATGTGAGATGTAAAGTTAGTGCCTGTTTCCAATGTTTTTTTTTAAAGTTTTAATAATTTATTAACGTTTTAATAATTTATTAACGTCTTTATATTTAAGTCTCTTCTTTATATCTTTGTCTTAAATAGAGGACAGAGCAAATATGTATGAACATGTCCCACATGAGCTCATTACTAATGCAGATCTTGAGTTATTTTACAGATGTTCGTGGATTCTACCACTGGATGTGCTGTGATTACACAACAGGAGGTAATAAAGCAAAACCACTCCCTCTTGACATACCGCCATGAGAGGTAGATGGGGATCTGTAATCACTGGAATGGGTAGCTGGCAAAGGGTAAGATGATCTGCAGATCTTTCTTAGAGTCACATAAAGACCCACAGAGACCGCAGAGAGTGTATGAGCCTGTATGGAGGCTCTCCTGTGTTCAGATAAGCCTGGCAGAGTCCAGGTACAGCTCACACCTGAGCTGGCACTCATTGAGCCAGAGGTAATGCCTGCACAGGTGCAGCTGCCAGAAGCTGTGAAGAGGCCTAGAGTCGAGAGTCTCAGACCCTGACACCAGGGCAGACCCGGGCACTAGTGCAGACCCTGACACCAGGGCAGACCCGGGCACCAGGGGCCCCTGTCACTCCTGATGTTCTTATTCCCACAGAAACAGGTGATCGAATGGAAAGGAGTGCAACACACAGGGAGCCGGCTGAGGAAGGTCTGTGCACACCAGGCGGTAAGCGTTCTCTGCCACGACTCTCTTCTCAATGATGGCTCAGGTAATCCAAGAACTGACTCATTTGTCATTAACTGCTACATGTGTTTTAGTGGACAAGGTTTGGGTGGCACCAGGGTTCAGTACCCAGGTGGCCGACTACACCCAGCCTTGGTTGATGTGTGACTGATATAATGGAAGAGAATCTGTAGTGACCCCGCAGGACCACGAATGCACCCCTCGTCCACTCTACCATTACAGTGATTGCAGATAGATGATAAAGACAGCTGCACATTAGGTGTATGCGGGTGTGTCTGTTGCGGTAATCTCTTTTCAGGATCCAGTGCAGAAACTACGTTACTTCTGAGAAGCTCCCGATGAAGGTGGTATGTAACTGATGAGGTAAAGCTGCATATGTTATAGTGGAGGTCATTAAGGGTATTTTACAGTATCTGGGAGTCAACAGCTTTCTGCAATACGTATCATGCATAAGACAGTGGACAATAGGAATGGGAGATTAACATTAAAAGGTGCAAGGTAGAGGAGATGGGCAAGACATAGATGAAATGTTTGTTTTTGTTTAATTTTCCTCCTCAGTAAATAAGTTAAAATAAGATAATTCTCGATCCAACACCTTGAACAGGGTTATACTTTATAGAAATTAAGTGTGTAATAAAGTTTAGTCTGATATTAAATGAATGGGACCCGATGAGCCTCTCACCTAGGGGGGGGTAAGAACTACAGGTCAATAGATAGCTGCTGCAGTAACAGCATCAGTGAGATGAGTATCCAGTTAAGAAAGGGTTAAAAACTGCGTTGCCATCTTCAAGTAAGGAGAATTACAGGCAATGTTCTTCAGAATTTGTGTTTTACTTCCCACAGATGAAATCATCAGCGATGTCCAAGCCTTAAATAATTGTTTAAATAGTGTGATAAAGAAACATGTTCTTCAATTCCAGATCCTAAATCAGATTCAGGAGCGCATGGTCTCATGTCAGGAGACCGGGTGATCCTGAAAAGATGTGAGAAAGAGCCGTGAGCCGAGATTAGATGGCCGATCCAGCGTCTCTGAATTACAGCAACTTCAGTGGAGACTGAGGGAAAAGGACGCGGCAACTGTTGGAGACTCCCCACCAGCAGATGATGAACTCCGATAATGATAGTCACTGACATACACCACATAGTGATACACTGTCACATATATGACCTTATAACTCCACGTTATGTCTGATATACATATGGAATATCCAAACTAAGGCAAAATGGTTACAGGAACACGATATAAATGAGGACTCAGTGAGGGAGAAACATTCATGTTCCTGAGCAAACCATTGGTTCAAGGGTAGATAACACTGTGTATAACTGACATTACTCTAATAACTTGTATATGTAGCCGTAAAAGCGCTATTTTACGTCATTTTATGTTATTTTTAAGGTAATTGGGTCAATGTGTAAAGGGAAATGTTACCAAATAATCTCTGGTGGTAGAATATGGCCCTGAGACAGAAATGTCCATCCATGAGTGTTGTGATACAATTCTGGGTATCCAGGTAGGGAACTGAGGTGAAGCAGGTAGGAAAGTCCCGAGGACGCGGATAGCGCGATCCTATATACCTCCTGATATACCCAGAATTGTTCATAACAACTGTTCATAGGAATGGTTCATAGGAATGGTTCATATCGCATGTATTTGAATCCAGAGATCAAGTTAAAGCGGGTTTTGGATAATTTATCTCACCTCTAGTGGCCATAAGTAAGAATATAGTCCAGATAGATTACATCTATGATTAAACAATTATACTACAGAAGACCTTCAAGGTTTAGCAGACCAACTAGGCCCTACATCAATAATGGTGCTCCAAAATAGAATAGACCTGGGCATGGTATTAGCAAAATAAGGAGGTGTTTGTAAAATTGTACGAATATTCCAGATAATACAGGTCCCACCGGGAGGTTACAGCAGCCATACAGAAACTGAACTCTCTACAATCAGGTGTAGAAGATCCCCGGGCCAATACTTTCTGTAAATGAAGAGATGGCAGAGATGGCTGGATTAGATAGGCTTTGTTATCCTTGTCATCTTAAATTATTGCAGCTATCATTGTTTGTTGTGTAAGTCTGTACCAAGGGGGGTTTTTTTAATGGTTATCAATTCTCAGCTGGCGGGCAGAGTTGAAGGCACATTGGGCAGATGTGATAGGCTCTGGTAGGGATTGGTTAATAAAGTATTTAGGGGGGACTGTTAAGGAGAGCCTTAAGATCAAAATACTTCATTAAGCCTAAGACATAAGGGCATGGGAGAAATGATATATAGAGTGTATTATTTTACATTGTATAAGTTGTGATTTAAACATGGCTGCCATTTCCTGCCACATCACACCATGTGCTGAGAGCAAGATGGAGTCCAAAGAAGTCTGACCAATCACCGAAGCTGGAGGTCAGGGAAGACGAACCAATCACAGAATAACATACTCGATCAAGACCACACCCCTTGATGACCTCATGGATCCGCCCATGGACTGACCGAGCCCCTTATTGACCATGGACCAATGAATACATCTGAGTAGGGCTGACCGAGCCCCTTATTGACCATGGACCAATGAATACATCTGAGTAGGGCTGACCGAGCCCCTTTTTGAGTAAAAACCAAATGTCTTATAATAAACAGGCACTGGGAGCTTGGGTCTGACCAAGGAAGGGTGTACATCTGACTCACTGTGTCTGGTGTCATACTTTTCAATGCCGGTGCTTGGTCTATATTGATTTGGTCAGGAGCAGCAACTTGTTATTAATATTGTTATTAATATTTCCATAACAGTGGTGTCGGCTCAGAGGGACTCGTCGTATGTGTATGCGGTGGAGGATGAGGAAGGTAGATTGGTTGATGAGACAGAGGATGTATTGGCTGTGTTCAGGAGATTTTACTCGGACCTGTACACTTCTCGCTTGAGGGTGTCGAGGGACGATATAAAAGAATACTTAGCAGACATAGAAATGAGGAAGATCGGGGTGGCTAAAAGGGACTCTTTGGAGCGGGGTCTCTCGGTGGAAGAAATAGAGGAGTCATTGGCTTCGATGCCGAATGTCAAGGCCCCTGGGGGTGATGGCTTACCGGTGGAGGTGTATAAACAATTAAAAGACGTGTTGCTGCCCAGGTTATTACTGGTGTTCCAGGAGGCACATATAGAAGGACGGTTGCCAGAATCCATGAGAGAGGCTACCATTGTAGTGTTACCCAAGGAAGATAAAGATAGGACGAAGACTGAATCATATAGGCCCATTTCACTGCTGTCAGTGGATGCAAAATTATTAGCTAAAGTTCTGGCAAATAGACTTTCGGGAGTGGTGACGGATGTGATTCATCCGGATCAGTCTGGATTTATGCCAGGCAGATCGACTGCTGGCAATCTGGGACGATTATACTTAAATTTGCAGCTACCAGCGGACAACATGGGTTGTAGGGCGGTGGTTTCCTTGGATGCCAGAAAAGCATTTGACAGCGTGGAATGGGACTATTTATCGATGGTGATGGAGAGATTTGGTGTTGGTCGGTCTTTTATTGCCTGGACACAGTTGTTGTATTCTTCACCGGTGGCCAGGGTGAGGGTCAACGGAGGAAGGTCGGAGAGGTTTGTTTTGTCCAGGGGGACCCGTCAGGGTTGTCCTCTGTCGCCTCTGTTGTTTGCCCTCGCGATCGAGCCTCTCGCAATACGTGTGAGAAGCACCGGAGAGGTTAAGGGGTTTAGGTTTGGCTGTTTTGAGGAGAAGATTGCGTTATACGCAGATGACATCTTATTATTTCTCCAAGACCCGGGAGAATCATTGGGACAAGCGGTTAATTTGATAGAAAGATTTGGAGATATGTCCGGGCTGCAGATTAATTGGGACAAGTCTAGTATGATGATGGTGGACGAGGGGAGGGTGGGGTCACCTGGGCTGAAGGGCTGCACGAAATTGAAATTAGTTCAACAATTTAAATATCTGGGCCTCTGTGTTGCTCTGCCTGTCACAGACTTCATAAAGCTTAATATGGAACCGTTGTTGGTACGCCTTAAAGACAAAGCCAGAACTTGGAGGAGAATGCGACTGTCGGTGGTGGGCAGGGCAAATTTAATAAAAATGGTGCTCATGCCGAAACTATTGTATCTGCTACACAACTCGCCGGTGTGGCTCTCAGGAAGTGTGTTCAGAAGGATTAAATCCCTGTTTAGAGACCTGGTCTGGGGGTGCGGCCATCCTAGGATAAAGTTGGAGATCCTACAACGGCCAAAGACGGAAGGTGGGATTGCTCTGCCCAACCCGTGGGTGTATTTCCTGGCAGCACAGAGTCAGCACCTAAAGGGATGGGCAGACGGGGAGAGTGGATCTAGGAGTAAGAGGATTTTGGAGGTCCTAACGGGTAGGATCCCCATTGTAGGAGGGGTGGAGGCTGGACACATTGGTCGGCTGTGCGGCGGGCTCCCCACTCTGGGCCTGGTCCAAAAGGTATGGGATAGAGTTAAGCAAATAAGAGGCATTTCTGGAGTGACGGAATACACCCCCTTGTGGATGAATAGACAGCTATCGGAATTGTATAAGTTGGGGGAACAAAAGAGATGGATGCATGAAGGTATTGAGTGTGTTGATCATTTGATTTTGAATGGTATGGTGAAGTCCTTCGCCGGTCAGAGAAGGGAATTCCGGATTCCGGAGACGGATGAATATTTGTATCTCAGAGTGCAACATGCTTTTAGGCGGCAGAAGCGCACTAAGGAGTTAATAGTGCAAAAAGACATAGTCGTAAACTTTATTTGTGCGAAAGGATGCACGCGAGAAGCCATATCGACGGTATATAGGGACATACTGCATACCTGGTTGCTAAAATATCCTATAAAATCCAGACGCAGATGGGAAGAGGAGGTTGGGGAGATGGAGGATGATACCTGGGAGCAGATTCTGGAATATATTCCCAAACTGTCATTAAGTGAGCCGGCCAGATTATCGCAGTTGTTTCTGATACATAGAACCTACAGGACCCCGGAGTTCTTGAACAAGATAGGCGTAAGAACCACGTCTGAATGCCCAAGATGTGGACAAGAGGGAGCGGGATTACTGCATATGATATGGGAGTGTCCGAGGCTGCAAGGTTTTTGGTTAGTGGTTATCAATTTAATTGAAGGGTGGTACGGTTGTAGGCTACCAAGGAGTCCACTGGTATGTGTGTTGGGATACGTGGAGTGTGTAGAGGTTCCTAATGTCCAGAAGGTCGCAGTGGCAAGACTCTTCTATATCGCTCGTAAGGTGATAGCCAAGAGATGGATTATGACGGAGCCACCCACTAGAGCAGAATATATACAGCAAGTCAGGTATATTGTGCGTACCGAGGAAGTATATATCGAAGGCGTGGGAATACTAAGTCCTTTGAGGTACTGTGGGAACCATGGATGCGGGCAAACTAATACGGGTACGAGGAAGTCTTGAAGGCCGGGGTAAACGACCAACGTCATAATTGGTGATTGATGAATATACAGGTTTCCCTATGTGTACCTAGTGTTATACTTGACCCCTGTTATGGAAAGGGCCAATCCATTCCAACATTGAAGATGTCGACGGAAGCGGATACTGTTTGAACTGTGATACCTCTTATATGAAAGGCGAATATGCACCTAGACTGTCCAGGTGGGAAGGGGGGGGGGAGGGTGGGATGGAGGGATGTTGGACAGGGGGGGGGGAAACTATTTAAAATGGTGAATTGTTGTTATTGTAATGATTAACGAATTGTTCTAATAAAAAACATCTGATTCAAAAAAAAAAAAAAAACTCGGAGCCTTGGTGACAGCAATGAATAAAAGACCAACTAAAGAAAGAGAAAAGTACAAAATCACAAGGAGCGGAGACCATGAAGGGGCACCTGAACCCCTGACTCGTGACAAGACCCCCGAGCATCACCCACATGGGGGTCTTCAATTGTCCGAATTTTACAAGAATTTCACAATATTCCTTTAAGACACTAGAAAAATAAGTGGCCTTATGGTTAAAGTCCCCAATTCCGTCCATCGATTTCCATATTAAACAATACAGTGGGAATCAGTGCCGTGGTCGCTTCAATGGATCCAGGGATTCTGAGACTGTTTTTTTGTGACATATTGGACATCATCCTAGTGGTAAATTTAGGTCAATAATTTTTGCATTTATTTTTGAAAAAAATGGAAATTTGGTGAAAATTTTGCAATTTTGAATTTTTATTCTGGTAAACCAGAGAGTTATGTGACACAAAATAGTTAATAAATAACATTTCCCACATGTCTACTTTACATCAGCACAATATTGGAAACAAACATTTTTTGTTAAGAAGTTAGAAGAGTTCAAAGTTTATCAGACATTTCTACCTTTTTCAACAACATTTACAAAGCCACTTTTTTTAGGGACCACATCACATTTGAAGTGACTGTGAGGGGCGCACATGCCAGCAAACATTCACAAGTGACACCATTCCAAAAACTGCACTCCTCAAGCTACAAAGAAACACAATCAAGAAGATTTTTAACCCTTCGGGTGCTTCACACGAACTAAAGCAATGTGGAAGGAAAATATGAATATTTTACTTTTTCCAGCAAAAATGTTAATTTAGCCTCAAATATTGCATTTTGAAAATGGTAACAGCAGAAAATGGACCCTAAACTTTGTTGTTCAATTTCTCCCAAGTACGACGATACCCATATGTGGTTGAAAACCACTGTTTGGGTGCACAGCATGGCTCAAAAGGGAGGGAGCACCATTTGACATTTTGGATGGTTTTTGGAGAGCCCCTGATGTGCCTAAACAGTGGAAACCCCCAAAAAGTAACCCCATTTGGGAAACTAGACCCACCAAAGAATTTTTCTAGATGGGTGGTGAGTATTTTGAACAACCAGGTGCTTCATACATTGAGTCGTGAAATTGAAAAAGTACTGATTATTCACAAAAATGTTCTTTTAGGCTCAATTTTTTTATTTTCACAAGGGTAACAGGATAAAATTAACCCCAAAATGTGTTGGGCAATTTCTCATGGGGACGCTGATAACCCCATATGTGGTGGAAAACCACTGCTTGGGCACACGGCAGGGCTCAGAAGGGAAGGAGCGTAATTTGACTTTTTGAATGGAAATTTGGCTGGAGTCATTAGCAGACACCATGTTACATTTGAAGAGCCCCTGATGCACTTAAACAGTGGAAACCCCCCACAAGTCACCCCATTTTGGAAACTAGACTCCCCCCAATAAATCTATCTAGACAGGTGGTGAGCAATTTGAACCCCCAGGTTCACAGAATTGTATAACGTTGAGCCGTGTAAAGTAAAAAATACTTTTCTTCTCACAAAAATGTTCCTGTAGGCTCAATATTTTCCATTTTCACAGGGGCAAGAGGATAAAATTGTAATATTTGTTGGGCAATTGGTAATGAGAACACTGATACCTCATATGTGGTGAACAACTACTGTTTGGGCACAAGGAAAAGCTCTGAAGGGAAGGAGTGACATTTTGGAACACAGATTTTGATGGAATGGTCCATGGGCGTTGTGTCACAGTTGGAGAGCCTCTGATGTGTCTGAACAGTGGAAACTTCCCAACAAGTGACCCCATTTTGTAAATTAGACCTACAAGAAATTTACTTGGATGCGTAGTGAGCACCTTGAATCCCCAGGTGCATCACATATTTTTATAATATTGAGCCGTAAAAATAAAAACCTGGAGGCTAAAAGTACATTTTTGTAGTAAAACAAAGGATTTTTTCATTTTCACACAGCAACATTGTAAAATGACTCCAAAATATGTTGGGGGATTTCTCCTGAGTATGCTGATACTCCATATGTGGTGAGAAAACAATCTTTGGGCACACGGCCGGGCTCAGAAGGGATGGAGTGACCTTTTTGATCGGGAACCTGCTATGTGAATTTTAAGCTATGTGCCGACGCTGCGGATTTCCTGTGTTTTTTGTCTCGGTTTCCCCATGCTTTTTCTTCGTATGTTTGACGATTCCGCAGTACAGCACACACGCTGCAAAGTGTATGGGAAATTAGAAGTTTTGTGTCCATACTGTGCATTTTCCCTCTGTGGAAATGATGCGCATTTTCCAGCAGAAAAATCTGCGGCATATCAATTCTTTAAAGGTACCTTTACACGCGGCAACTTTTCTAGGAATTTCACTGGCAACTTACTGGTTGCAGTGAAATCATGGAGACATTGTTCATTTGTACACAGCAACAAGATAGAACAATGTCTCCATGATTTCACTGCAACCAGTAAGTTGCCAGTGAAATTCCTAGATAAGCTGCCGCGTGTAAAGGTACCCTAAAGCCCCTGTTGCACGGGGCGATATCACCGCCCATTACAGAGGCGACGTAGGGGTGTGGCCTATCACCGGCGTAATCGCCCCTACGTCACCTCATGTAAAGGGGCGATGTCGGCGGTCGCCTGGTTTCAGAGCAGTGCTCTGAATCCAGGCGACCATCATGGGGCGATGTGCACACATCGCCCCATGTAACCTGGCGCCGGCGACCTGTCAAGTGATGGGAGCCATAGGCTCCCATTGTCTGGCATCGCCGCTGGGGTTTCCAGACACCCTGGCGGTGATGCCGCCTGACAGCTCGCCGGCGCGGGTCTGGAGATGTCGCCCCGTGTAAACAGGGGACGGCGACGCTGGCGGGGCGCCAAAAACGTGTGCGCACCCGCCAGTCGCCGCCGACATCCCCAGCCCCATCGCCTGGTGTGACGGGGCCTTTAGAGTATTTTGCTGCAATTTTCACCCATTTAACTTAATTTCAGCTCCAAAATACTTTGCAAATATGCAGCATTGTTCACACAGTAGTTGTTATGTATTTTGCACTGATGGCGTGAGGCTCCGCTGTATTTTTGGTCACCAGCACAGGTACAGAAGGCAGTTACGGGTTGCCACTCACCCCCAGCTGCTTAGTTTTACCTGGCTGGTAAACAAAAATACAGTGGAACCCTTTTTTTTTAGACATAATTAAAAAAAAAAAAAAACACATCTACATTGGGCTTCGCTGTAGTTTTGGTTGCCAGCCAGATACAACTAGGCAGCTATGACCTGCCACCCACCCCCAGGTGCCTAGTTTTACCTGGTTGGTAATCAAAATACAGCGGAGCCCTTTTTTTAAAATTTATTTCTTGAACTAATTAAAGAAAAATAACGTGGGGCTACGCCATATTTTTGGTTCCTGCTTCAGTGTGGAGAGGCCCCCTACGCTGAAAATAGCTGCCCACAGAAACCCCACAAAATGGCGCATTTATTGAAGCACCATTTTCTAGGGCTGTACCCAGATTCTTCCAATCGCCCTGGTGCCAGTGGCAAACAGGGTAATAAGGGGTTAATGCCAGCTTTGTATTGACAGCTGGCACTAAGCCTGAGGTTAATAATTTCGGGCCAATGTTAGACCGGGCAATTACGAACCTCTAAGTAAATGGTAAATAATACACAACACACAAAGACAAATCATTTTATTATAACAAAAAACGTGAACACATTTATACTCCATCTTTATTACCCCCACATACTCTCCATCACAATCCACAAGGATGGTCCCACATCGCTCAGTCTCCTCCAGAGAAAACAGCAAGGGATCAAAGGTACTCTTGCTGCAGCCTCTGGGGGTCACACAGATGCTGCACTGTATGGCAATTAACTGATTGCCATGCAGTGCAGCTCTCATTGCTGCAGACCCAAGTCCCAGAGATCACATGATCTGTGTGGCTTGGGTCAGGTGACCAGATGTCGCCATGACAACGTCAGTTTGCCATGGCAACATCGGATTACAATGGTGATGATCGGCCCATTGCAATTACATGACAATGGACCGATCATTGTGGGGAGAGGTAAGAGAGTACGCGCTCCCTCTTCCCGAATCCTAAGTGCTGTGATCGGTAAGATCTCAGCACTTAGGAGGTGACACAGAGCACAGCGAGCACATAGTCACAAGCTGTCACATTGCTTGTCCTCAGCCTCATCTCCTCCATGCAGTGGATGAGGCAGAGGGAAGCGGGCACAGATGGCAGGCAGAGGGGAGCGGACAGACGCAAAGGAGAATGAGACGGACACAGGAGTGTAGGGGCAGAGGGGAGTGGACAGACGAAGAGGAGAGATGGGTGAGCACAGGAGTGGAGGGATGGCGGACGGGCACAGGAGTGGAGCGGATGGACACAGAAAGGAGCGGCAAAGGAGTGGATGGGTGGCGGGCAGAGGACAGGCAGAGGAGCAGGGCTGCCAAAGGTGTGGACGGGCGGCAGGCAGAGGGGAGTGGCGGGCAGAGGGGAGCAGAGCAGGCACAGGAGTGGAGGGGCAGCAGACAGAGGGGAGCAAGGCAGGCACAAGAGTGGAGGGGCAACAGCCAGAGGGGAGCAGATAGACACAGAGGGTAGCGGGCACAGGATTGGACGGGCAAAGGGCAAAGGGGAGCGGGGCATGCACAGAAGAGGAGGGATGGCAGCCTGAGGGGAGTGGATAGACGCAGAGAGGAGCGAGGCAGGCAAAAGAGTGTAGGGGCAGAGAGGAGCGGAGCAGGACAGGCAGAGGGGAGCGGACAGACACCGAGGGGAGTGGGCACAGGAGTGGATGGGCGGCAGGTAGAGGGGAATAGGGCAGGCACAGTAGTGGAGAGGTGGTGGGCAGAGGGGAGAGGACAGATGCAGAGGTGAGAAGGGCGAGCACAAGTATGGAGGGGTGGTAGGCATAGAGGACTGGACGGATTCAGAGGGGAGCAGGCACAGGAGTGGACGGAGCAAGAGCGGAACAAGGTGGGTACAGAAGTGGACGGGTGGCGGGTAGAAGGGAGCGGATGGACGCTGAGAGGAGCGGGGTGGGCACAGGAGTGGATGGGCAACAGGCAGAGGGGAGTGGATACATGCAGAAGGGATTGGGCACAGGAGTGGGCGGGCAGAGGGGAGCGGACAGAGGCAGAGGAGAGCAGGGTGGGCACAGGAGTTGAGGGGCGGTGAGCAGATGGACACAGAGGGGAGCGGGGAGGGCAAATGAGTGGAGGGATGGCGGGCAGAGGGGAGCAGGCACAGGAATTGGCGGACAGAGGAGTGGACGAGCGGCAGGAAGAGTGATGCGGATGGACACAGAGGGCAGCAGGCACAGGAGTGGATGGGCAGTGGGTGGAAGGGAACGGATGGACGCAGAGAGGAGAGAGCAGAGGAGTGGATGGGCGCCGGGCAGAGGGAAGAGGACGGATGCAGAGGGGAGCGGGTACAGGAGTGGACAAGCGATGGGCAGAGGGGAGTAGACAGAGGCAGTGAGGAGCGGGGCAGGTATAGGTGTGGAGGGGCAGAGGACACATGTGATGATGGGAGTAATCCTATTAGATCACTCCCAGAATTGAACAGCCAATAACACTCATTCTGGATGCGGGGTGGGGAATCCATCCCTCGGGAGGACATGCTCTCCTATCTTGTGTGTAGAATCACAGCATACCACAGCTTGATCCCCGTCACTGCGACCACAGTGCAGCATTTGCTCTCCTTGGTCAGAAACAGCTCGGGTTTTTGTACGCGCAGGTTCGTCCTTGGTTGTTAAGGGGTTAAAAATTGTTAACAAGTAAAAAGGCGTCACACCGCTGGTTTATTTACCTCACAAAATGGCCTATTATCAATTAGCTTGAAAAAAAACCTTAAGGCTAAAAATGTTTTCTTTTTGGGGGAAAACTCATCAGTTTATTGTGAGATAGAGCGCAGCAGGAAGGCCTCTAATCCCACCTGGTGAGGTGGACCTCCAAAAGCTTTCAGGCTGACCGGACCCTTCCAAAACCTGGTAACCAGTGCCCCGGACTACACCATGGTTCAGCAAGTAAAAAGATAAAGAAGTTACAATCCTTGTCACTTCCTGTTAGTTTCCGCGCCCTCCGTCCTGCACCCCAACTGTAATCACCACCATCCCCATAAACTATTATACCATCCCTGTTGCCCTGCTCCAACTGTGGGGAGTAATACCATCCCAGCTGCCGCACCACCAGCGCCAGAGGTCTAAATCAGCCATCCCTGGCCGAATACCACAGGTGGCGTCATGAAAAGACTATCAATATCCCCTGTATATTATTATTATTATTTATTTATTTATAGAGCACCATTGATTCCATGGTGCTGTACATGAGAAAGGGTTACATACAGAAAAGTTAAAAAACACAGTGAACAAACTAACAGTGACAGACTGATACAGAGGGGAGAGAGGACCCTACCCTTGTGGGCTTACATTCTACAGGGCAATGGGCAGAGAGACAGTAGGTCGGGTCTGCTCTGGTGGTGGTGGAGTGCTGGGTCCAATGCTGGTGGAACACCAGGTCCAATGGTGGTGGAGCACCGAGTCCAGTGCTGAAGAGGTGGCACTGTGGTCATTGCAGGTTTAGGCTGTTCTGAAGAGACAGTTGGATGTTTTTGGGTGCAGAATTCCAGAGAATGGGGGATGCTCGGGCGAAGTCTTGCAGGCGGTTTGATGAGGAACGTACAAGTGTGGAGGAAAGAAGGAGGTCTTGGGAGGATCGAAGATTACGTTTTGTATGATATCGGGAGATAAGTTCAGAGATATATGGGGGGACAGATTGTGGACGGCTTTGTAAGTCAGTGTTAGTAGTTTGAATTGGATACGCTGGTGAATTGGGAGCCAGTGGAGGGATTTACAGAGGGGAGAATTGGAGGAATAGAGAGGAGAGAGGTGGATTAGTCGGGCAGCAGAGTTAAGGACAGATTAAAGTTGTGCAAGAGTGTTACCAGGGAGGCCACAGAGGAGGAGGTTGCAGTAGTCGAGGCAAGAGATTATGAGGGCATGCATTAGTAGTTTAGTAGATTGAGGGTGGAGGAAGGGACAGATTCTGGAAATATTTTTGAGTTGGAGGCGGCAGGAGGTGGCGAGAGCTTGGATGTGCGGTTTGAAGGACAGGACAGAGTCAAGGGTTACTCCAAGGTAACGGACTTCAGGTGCAGGGCAAAGTGTGATGTCATTTATTGTGATAGATAGATCTGGTAAGGAAGGTGTGTGAGATGGAGGAAAGATGATGAGTTCAGTTTTGTCTACATTGAGTTTTAGGAAGCGATAGGAGAAGGAGGATATGGCTGATAGACACTATGGGATTCTGGACAGGAGAGAGGTGACATCTGGGCCAGAGAGGTAGATCTGAGTGTTATCAGCGTACAGGTGATACTGAAGCCATGGGACTTTATGAGTTGTCCCAGACCAAGGATATAGATTGAAAAAAGGAGGGGCCCAAGGACAGAGCCTTGAGGGACCCTAACAGAGAGGAGATGGGGTGAGGAGGTCGTGTGGGAGTGGGAGACACTAAATGTGCGGTTGGAGAGGTAGGAAGAGATCCAGGAGAGGGTGATACCAATGGAAGAGAGGATCTGTAATAGGAGACAGTGGTTGACTGTGTCAAATGCAGAGCACAGAGTCTAGAAGGAGGAGGATGGAGAACTGTCTGTTAGCTTTGGCTGTGAGTAAGTCGTTAGTAATTTTGGTCAGGGCAGTTTCAGTGGAGTGGTGGGGGCAGAAGCCAGATTGAAGGTTTTCTAAGGCTGCTTTCACATTGCGGATTTTTCATTTCCGATGCTGTCCGATAAAAATCGGACAGCATCGGACCGATTTTGGGCCCCATGCAGCCCTATGGGCATCGGACCGAATCGGATGTGCACTAAATGCCATCTGATTTGGTGCGATCTGATTCTGTCCGATTTTTTTTATCGGTGCAAAAATCGGAGCCTGCTCCGATTTTTGCACCGAAAATAAAATCGGACACAATCGGATCGGACCAAATCGGATGGCATTTAGGCTGGCTTCACATTTTCGTTTGTGTCTGCATGCTGGTGGCATGCAGACACAAACGCAGTGAAAAGCAGGGTCTTTTTTTGTGTCCGCAGCGGAGAATGTCCGCCTGCGGACACATCTCTGTGGAGCCCGGGCAGCCAATCGGCGTTGTCCGGGGGCGGGCCGGAGGCGGAGATCAGTGGCGGAGATCTCCTCCTCTCCGCCACCGGTAACCTCCGGGATGTGTCAGCGGGGTTAAACAGCTGATTTGACAGCTGTTTAAATCTCCCGCGCCGACACCGAGAGGAGATGTCGGCGCTGGAAGATTCAAACAGCTGTCAGATCAGCTGTTTCTCCCCGCCGACACCGCTAGGGTATTACCGGCGGCAGGGAGGAGGAGATCATGAGAGGCTCAGCTGATCTCCCGATGGCCGTCGGTGATCTCCTGTGACATCACCGTCGACCACCGGGAGAGATTTCAATGGGTCCTCAGCGTTCTCCTGCGCTGTCAGGCGCAGAACACTGCGGACCCATTGACGCCAATTGATTGTTTGTGCGCTTGCGGGCGCTTGTAGATAAAATAAGCGCCCGTGAACGCACAAAAAATGCAACATGATGCGTTCGGAGTGCGCTCAGAGGGTGCACAAATTATGCGCATCTGAAAGCAAACGCAACCGAACGCAGCCAAACGCAGGCACATGCGTTCCCATGTTAAACATAGGAACGCATGTGCGCAAGCGTTTGGCTGCGTTCGGTGCGCTGCGCTCCGAACGCCAGTGTGAAGCCAGCCTTAGTGCACATCCAATCCGACCCGATCCCTATAACATTGGGCCCTATGGAGAAGGGTCCGAGGAAACATCTGATGTCTCCTCGGACCCGATTTTACTGTACTGAGCATGCTCAGTACAGTAAAAAGCTCCAAACTGGAAGGCAGGGGTTAAAAAAAATTAAAAAAGTTTATGCTCACCTCTCCCCGAGCCCCCGGCGTCTCCCGCTGTCTTCCTGCAGGCTCCCGGTGGCTCCCGCAGGCTCCCGGTGTCTGCAGAGGTCTTCTACTGCAGTATAGGACCTGCGGTGATGTCACAGTCACGTGACCGCAGGTTACCATGGTGTAACCTGGTGTCACTTGACTGTGACATCACCGCAGGTCCTGTACTGCAGTAGAAGACCTCTGCAGACACTGGGAGCCTGCGGGAGCCACCGGGAGATGGCAAGAAGACGGTGGGAGACAGCGGGGCTCAGGGAGAGGTGAGCATATATATATTTTTTTTTAAACGGAGGCTACGATTTTATGCCGGAATCGGATGCCTATTTGGCATCCGATTCCAGGCATCAGAAGGGAGCCGATGCTGTCCGAATCTATCGGACAGCATCGACTCCCTTCAAAATCGTAGTGTGAAAGTAGCCTAAGAGAGAGTTGGATGAGAGGTGGGATGAGAGTATATAACCCCCAACATTGCGTGGCCAGGGCCACAGAGCTGGGCCCCAGCCACCGTGACCTCCCAACAAATCAGCCGGCCCGGCTACCGAGTAACTCCAGGTCCTTGCGGCCGACAGCACCTGGCGTCACAAACAGGATTTCGGAACCTTGATACCACTGGGTCCTGTGTGCCTTAGACAACTGTGTAAATTGCCGCCATTGCCACGTCACGCGGTAAGCAGACAGGGCGTGTCATCGTGGGCAGAACTGTAGAAAGAGCACAAACAGAAACTCTGCCCCGCGCTCTGAAGTTAGTCTCCGGGAAGCAGGAGGCCCCGACCAGCAGGGCTGTGGAGTCGGAGTCGTGGAGTCGGAGTTGCTGCCCTTTTGGTGGAGTCGGAGTTGGAGTCGGTAGAAAATGTTCTGACTCCGATTCCTAAAATATATAATAGTAGTTCAATGCAGAATGTGCTGAATATTATTATGATTTATTATTATGTTCTATCTAAATATCTTGATTATTATGTCATTATAATGGTTAAAGCCTAATGTTATCATTGATCTACAATAATTTTATCACTTAAAACTAGCCATGACTGAAGGAGTCGGAGTCAAAGGAGTCGGAGTTGGAGTCAGAGTCGAAGCCAGGGAAATTCAGGAGTCGGAGTCGTAGTTGGAGTCGGTGGTTTGATTTACTGACTCCACAGCCCTGCCGACCAGGAACCCCTGGGTAAGTGATCCATCCCACCTTCAGAGCAGTTGCCTGTTAACCTTACGATATCCAGAAAAAGACTCAGAACCTGGCTAAGGTTAACTGGGGTGAGAATCCAACAGCGGGTGCAGCCGCAGCCCCCATAATGCCCCTATCTATGTTGTATATCCTGGAAGCAGCCTGGTTACCGCAATACACTGGGGAGTCACACACCCTCAGTGACTTCAAGGAGAGACTGCGTAGCCTGTTTGAAGTCTACCCCTGGTCCGAGGACCAGAAGGTCAGCATCCTTATCGGCCAGTTAACTGGTGTGGTGCAGAGGGAAGTAAAGTCCTGGCCGGACGCCGAAAAAAGAACCGTTAAACACATCCTGGCAAAGCTGAAGAATAACTTCAATACCCGCACCGCGGCAGAGATCAAAATGAGATTTTTCGGCTGTAAGCAAAGGGTGCAGGGCAGAGTAAGGGTACCTTTACACACGGCTACATTTGTAGCTTGTCACCAGGTAACTTACTGGTTGCAGTGAAATCATGGATACATGATTCCATTTGTACACAGCAACAAGATAGAAATATGTATCCATGATTTCACTGCAACTAGTAAGTTACCTGGTGACAAGCTACAAATGTAGCCGTGTGTAAAGGTACCCTAAGAGACTATGCCCTCAAACTTCAGGAGGTGCTGCGGGCCATTAAGCAGATTGACCCTGACAGTGTGCAGCAGGACAGACTGCTAACTGAGCAGTTCATAGAGGGGCTCCTGTCCGACACACACCGTACACAGCTGCACATCATGGCTCTACAGAACCCCAACAGGAGCTTTGCACAATTTAAGGATCAGGGAATCCACGTGCTGCAAGAGAAGACCCCTAGCGGCACAGCACCCCCCAGGTGCCCGACAATAATGTACCACCAGGAGGCAGTGTCCTTACCCCAGGAACCTGTTGAGGCCAATGCACAGACTCTAAGTAATGACACTTCTGCAGATCTACACCTCCAGGTCCAGGAGTCAATCAAAAGTGTGGCTGCATTGACAAAAACGGTGCAGTCCCTACAAGTGTCTTCACCAACCGAGAAAGATCCAACTGGCCTCCAGTCCAGATGACCTCCCTTGGCAGTCACAGAAGAGGATCCCAGCAACCAGAGGGAAGGATACTGACCACTACGACCCGATCGGAGATCCCATCTGCTGCCGCTGCCACAATATGGGGCACATAGCAAGGTTCTGTCCTTTAAACGAGCAACCCCTGGGACAGCAGGCCAATCTCCAGGAGTAAGGTGTCCTGGCCCACATAATTGGCGAGACAAGTACGTCGGAGGACGACCAGTCCTGCCTGTCGTGCTTGATGGCATCCTGATGAACGCTCTACCGGACACTGGCTCCCAGGTGACAACGATGGTATAGCCTTTATAAATAGTACTTGGCTGACTCTGACTCTTTACCCATCACCCAGATGATGACCTGACCATAATCGCCAGTAATGGTCAACCCTTGCCTCAGGTGGGGTACAAAGAGGTGACCATTAAGGTGGAGTGAGTAGAGCTTAATCACAGGGTTTGATTATAGTAGATATTGACCGGTGAGAATGTAATCCTATGATCACCCTAGGTACTAATGTGGTTGAGAATTGTCTTGGCGAGATAATTGTCTTGCTGCAGCAGGTAGCCAAAACCGCCAGCTCTGGACAACAATGGGTACTGCAAAAGGAGATCAGGGCCCTGATGCACAGACAACAGGTAGAACTGTCCGGAGGAGAAGTCGGCAGTGTAAGGGTGAGTGACCCATTACCCATTGTAATATCTCCCAAAACCAAAAAGCTAATATGGTGTTGAGCTGCTATAGGTATCAGGGGTCAAGATTACCAGGCCCTGGTAGAACACGTGTACTCCGGCATCAGGCCTATTATCCTGACAGCAGAGGGGTAGAAGATGTCCGCAAGGGGAGAGTACCTGTACGCATCTTGAATTGTGGGGAAAAAGAGGTCAATTTACCCCGGTATACCACCGTTGCCAATTTACCCCGATATACCACCGTTGCCAACCTGTTCACTGTCAACAACAGTGCAATACAGGCAGTAGAACCCTTGGTCCCGTTTGAAACAGCGGAGGACAATGTCTGTGAGGGACAGCTGAAGGACTGGTGTCAGAAGCTACACATTGGCACTGACTCCACTCCTTTACACCAAAAGAATGAGATTTACCGGGTGCTTCAAGACTATGCACAGGTATTTAGCAAAAACCTCCTAGACTTTGGGCAGGTAAGAGGGGTCCAACAACATACACCCACCGGAGACATCCACCCATTAAGGAAAGGTACCGACCTGTTCCCCCGACTCAATACCAGTGTGCCAAGATCATGTTACAATAAATGAAAGAAGCAGGTGTAATCAGGACAGCTGTAGTCCCTGGGCAGCCCCGTTAGTCTTGGTTAAAAAGAAAGACGGTGCAATGAGAATATGCGTTGATTACAGGCAAATTAACCGCATTACACATAAAGATGCCTACCCTTTACGAATTGAGCTGCCTTGAAATCTGCTATTTCTCGACCCTAGATCTCAGCATGGGTATTGGCAGGTTCTCGTGGCAGACACGGATAGAAAGAAGACTGCGTTTACAACACCAATGGGCCTATGCGAGTTCAACTGCATGCCATTCGGGCTTTGCAATGCATCGGGAACGTTCCAGAGGTTAATGGAGTGTTGCCTCGAGCACAAGAACTTTGAGACAGTACTGTTTTACCTGGATGACGTCATTGTCTACTCCCAAACATACGAGGACCAACAGAAGCACCTGGCCGAGGTGCTCGAGGCCTTATCCAACTTTGGTCTAAAGGTGAAGACGTCCACATGTCACCTTTTGAAGCCCAAAGTACAGTACCTAGGCCACTAGTAAGCGCAGAAGGCGTGGCACCAGACCCCTATAAGGTCACCGTCATCAGGGACTGGTAGAAGCTGACTACTATCCGTGACATACGGCAGTTCTTGGGGTTGGTAGGCTACTACCGAAGGTTCATCAAGGGCTTTACCAAAATCGCAGCCCCCCTTCAAGAACTTATAGTAGGCTACTCCAAAAAGACAAAGAACAAGAACCCTTCAATAGAGTGCAACAGCAAAGTGGAAGAATCCTTTACCCGGCTGAAGTTGGCCCTCACAGGAGATTAAATCTTGGCCTATCCCAACTATGGTCAACCGTTTATACTATACACAGACACCAGCAACGTGGGATTGGGAACAGTGTTGTCCCAAAAGGCAAGGAAAGAGTAATCACCTATGCCAGCCGGAAGCTTTGTCCCACTGAAAGGAACCCCATCAACTATAGTTCCTTCAAGCTGGAATTCTTAACCATAGTCTGGGCTGCAACAGAACGATTCAAACACTATCTCGCTTCCGCAAAGTTTACTATCTTCACGGACAATAACCCGTTGACTCACCTGGAAACCACGATGGATGGGCCAGCTGTCTAGCTACGAGTTTGTGATCAAGTAGAGAGCGGGAAACAAGAACGCTAACACTGACGCGTTATCCAGAATGCCAAACTTACCAGACTTGGGAGAAGACCAAGACGACCTCAAAGAAATCGAGATGCTGGCCTTCCACCGCCAAGGTGCATCACAATGCTCCCACTGTGTAAAAGACAAAGTGTTCTGCTGTTCAGGAGGTCTCGTTCAATCCACTGCCCCACCATAGCTAAGCAGAAACACAGGATAGCGACAGGCCATCCGCCTAGTGAAAGAGCTGTTGACACAAGCTGACTCGTACCCTGGTCCAGATGCCCCACAAGCAGCCCAACAGTTGTGCAGGGAGAAAGGCAAGGTGTTCTTCTACGAGGGTTAGTTGTCGGAGAAACATCAACTCTCACACACATGAATTGGTCTGGCAGATAGTGGTCCCGAAACGGGATGCGCCAATGGTCTTAGAGGCATACCACGATGGAGCAGGACACTTCGGGTGGAAAAAGCTGGAGGTCCTACTTCGTGAGCGATTCTTCTGGATTGGTATTTAAAAGTCCTTCGAGAGGTGGTGTCAAGAATGTGGTCCATGCACCCTGCGGAGAAGAGATTGTGGTAGTCAGAGAGCCCCCTTATAACCAATAGTCACGAAGCAACCGCTCGAACTTGTGGCTCTGGACCATGTGAAGTTTACCCCAAGTCGGTCTGGCTACACCTACGCCCTTACGATTGTAGACCGTTTCTTGGTGGTCGTACCCGTCAAGGATCAGACAGCGAAGACAGCAAGAGCATTTCTGTAGATCGCATGGCTACCCCGAACAAGTCTTAACTGACCCAGGTCCAGCTTTCGAGGCAGAAGTATTTCAAGAGTTCTGCAACCTGTACGGCTGCAAGAAAATACAAACAACACCATACCACCCTCAAACCAACGATATGTTCGAGAAGATGAACCAGGTGGTGACTGACCTGTTGGAAACTCTACCTCTAGATAAGCGTAATCTGTGGCCAGAGATGCTGCCGAATCTGGTAGACCTGTACAACCACATCCCAGTGAACTCAACCAACTTTACCCTGGCCTATCTGATGCGGGCAAGACCTGGCAAGCTACCCATCGACTTAGACATTGGAGTCTTAACACCCGAGACAGTACAACTAGATGCAGACTGGGATACCAAACGACAACAGCAATACTGCAAAGTCCAACAGTGCGTGGAGGAGAGTCTGTCCAAGGCAAGACAGAAGCAAGAGAGGAGTTACAACCAGCACACCCCAGCTATTTCCTTGGCACCAGGAGAACAGGTGTTAAAGCGAAAAAGGAGAATTCACAAGCTGGATGACCAGTGGGAAGCTGAACTGTACACCATCTTGCTCTCCCATGTCGATAACAGCAAGGTCTGCCTCAAAATGGAGGAAGAACCTCAGTGGTAGTATCAAGAGACCACCTAAAGGTATGTCCCGATCAACTGAGAGAGAAAGGTGAAGATTAAGACACTCCTCAACAAGTAGAAGAGGTCGAAGAGAAGATCCGTACCATACTAGGAGAGTTTCCCCAGTCTTGGACGCAAGTGTACCAAGCGATAGTGGTACCTGTCTTGACATTCCCCCAGTTGACCATACCAGAAGCAGCAGAGACTTTAGATCAACCTGAAGACCAGTCAGCTCCAGGAACAGACCGGCAGTGGAACAAGAGAATCTACACCCTGCTAGCAGTGAATATGTTGTGCCCATGGTGAATGTACGAGGTTGTAGAAAGCTGCCCAGCATACCCGTACTAAGATGAACTACCTGTAGCGTAGTCAATAGTGAGTCCACCACACCTGCAGCAGACACACTAGACCAGGCCAGGTCAACAGAAACACCAGAATAAGGGTCAACCTGTAGTACACAAGGTCAGTCCCCTGCCCGTTATAAAGTGTAATTGTAAATAAACATTGTATATATGCAACCGTTATGAGGAAAGTGCCTACAGAGACTGCTGTAAGAACTCTTAAGTAAACGTACATAACCTGTTCAAGGACAACTGAGTCACAGGACTAGGTGTGACCAGGACAGTAATTGTAAATAGTTCACATCCCAATCTAGCCTAAAAATAAACTGTCAGCGCGGCCGAAGAGCCACGTAAGGCCATGTTCTCGAGCCCTGTAGCCACAACCAGGGACGAAGTAAAGGTGGGTTGGGGCGGTTCCCACCAGTTAAACTTAAAGCCCACGGGGTGACGCACTCGAAGCAGTGTTACCCTAGGATCTTAATTGACAATTTTTGCCATTCTTTTTGAGGTTTTTGTATTTTTCTATTAATAATGTCCAGTGTTTATTATTGTTAATAACCTGTTTATTATGTTTCCACAGTCCGGGAGGTACTGAGTTTAACTAGGGGGGAATGTGGCACCCCAGTGGTCCGGTTGCCACAGTGACATTGCCTCCTTCACCGGGGGTGATGTCATGCCTGGAAGCAGGAAGAGGTCCCCACACTAGGTAATCACCAGCATTCACACATCAGTCCTGACTCTGGCCTGAAGAGGGAGCTCTAGACCCAGGGAGCTGCCCTGTTTCCGGCATGGAGGAGGAGTTAGAGGAGATTGTCTGAGGAGAGGGAAAGGAGAGGACATGTAGGAGAGAGCTCTGAGGAGAGGAGCTGCGACTGAGCTCACCCCAGAGAGGCACTACCGAGGATGCCAGAGTAATGGGTTGTGCAGGTTCTGTACATCCTGACAACCAAATCTAGAGGGCATGAGTCTGTAAGTCTAGCGGCACAACAGTATAACTAGAGCCCAGAGCCATCACTAGCCGATGGTAACCGTTATAGTCTCGTGCTGTCTGCCATACGGTGTAGGAACGAACAAGCGGGAAGAGAGCAGTAGCATACAAGCAGCAGGGACCCAAAGAGAGAGCGCAGCAGGACGGCCTCCAATCCAACCTGGTGGGGTAGATCTCCAAATGCTTCCAGGCTGACCAGACCATTCCAAAACCTGGTAACCAGTGCCCCGGACAGCACGACGGTTTAGCAACTAAAAAACTAAAGAAACTGCAACCCTTATCGCTTCCTGTTATTTCCTGCGCCTTCTGTCCTGCACCCCAACTGTAATCACCATCGTCCCCATAGCCTATTACACCATCCCTGTGGCCCCGCTCCACCTGTGAGGAGTGATACCATCCCAGCTGCCGCACCATCAGCCCCAGAGGTCCAAATCAGCAGCGTCGGCCATCCCTGGCTGAATACCACAAGTGGCGTCACGAAAAGACTATCAATATCCCCTGTATTAACCCCCATCATTGCACGGCCAGGGCAACGGAGCTTGGCCCCAGCCACCGTGACCTCCCAAAGAATCAGCCGGCCCGGATTCCGAGTACCCCTTAGTCCTTGCAGCCAATGCATAAACTCATGAGGTAAAATGCCGTAATCAAAGCAGAGATTTCTATTGTGGATTTTGGTGTGGAAAACTGAAAAAAAAACCCTGCAAAACAAAAACTGACCGGAAGGAAAAAATCTTGCAAAATAAGGCAAAAATGCCACAAAATACTCTGAGTGTGCTGAGGATCACATCGATATAATAATTTGTAAAAAAAAAAAAAAAACGCTATAAAAATAATTTAAAATGAAGTGTGAAGGCGCCATACGATTTCACAGATACGCCACAGGGATTTTTTTTACCTCAGAAAACCAGGTACATATTAACAATCAATAGGAAAAAAAAACTTATGGCTAAAAAAAGAGAATTTTGTTTACGTACCGTAAATTCTTTTTTCTTTATTCATCAATGGGAGACCCAGACAATGGGTTTAGGGCTCTGCCCTCCGGAGGTCACACTAGGTACTACAAGTTTGTAGACACCGCCTCCTCCGCTTATAAACCCCCACCGTAGGGAACATCCTCAGTTTGGTCCATAAGCTGCGAGGAGAAAATAAACCACACCCGAAACCTCGGGAAGAATACCGTGCACAGACGGTTCAACAACCCGGCAAACACTGTCTCAACAGAGAACAGATCAAATGCAAAACATGCAACGGAACAACTGGGTGGGTGCTGGGTCTCCCATTGATGAATAAAGAAAAAAGAATTTACGGTACGTAAACAAAATTCTCTTTTTTCTTGTCATCATAATGGGAGACCCAGACAATGGGGATGTCCTAAAGCAATACCCCAGGGCGGGAAGAGTTCCTCAACAAGACGGATAAACACATGGTCCCCCTTAAAGGTGGGCAACCGCCGCCTGGAGGACCCGCCTGCCCAAACTCGCATCCGCAGAGGCATGGGCATGCACCATATAGTGCTTAGAGAAAGTGTGCAGGCTGGACCAAGTGGCCGCCTGACACACCTGTAGAGCAGACGCTCGATGTCGCAAAGCCCAGGAGGCACCTACAGCTCTGGTAGAGTGTGCCTTCAATCCCACCGGGAGAGGCTGACCCGCAGCACGGTAAGCCTCCTGAATGGGAGCCTTGATCCATCTGGCCAAGGTCGACTTCGAAGCCGCGGACCCCTTACAGCGACCTGTCGTAAGGACAAATAAGGAATCCGAACTCCTAAAGGAGGCGGTCCTGGACACATAAATGCGTACAGCCCTCACGAGATCCAGAGTATGGAGGTCGCGCTCAACCTGATGAACGGGAGCGGGGCAAAATGATGGGAGAACAATCTCCTGGTTCAGGTGAAACGTTGACACCACCTTCGGCAAGAATTCAGGTCGTGGGCGCAACACCACCTTGTCTTGGTGAACCACCAGAAAGGGTGACTTGCACGAAAGTGCAGCCAATTCTGAGACCCTTCTCAGAGACGTAATCGCCACCAGAAAGACCACTTTCTGAGACAGACGAGATAGAGAAATGTCTCTTAGCGGCTCAAACGGCGGTTTCTGCAATGCCGCCAGGACCATGTTAAGGTCCCAAGGGTCCAGAGGTCGCCTGTAGGGCGGAACCACCCTAGACACCCCCTGCAGAAATTGACGAACCTTCGGGAGGAGCGCCAAGCGCCTGTCAAACAACACTGAAAGTGCCGATACTTGACCTTTCAAAGAGCCAAGGGATAATCCCAACTCCAAACCTGACTGCAGGAAAGCCAACAAAGTCGGAATGGACAAGGGCCACGGAGACCGTCCACCAGAGGCACACCAGGTGAAAAAGATTTTCCACGTCCTGTGGTATATCTTCCTGGATACGGGCTTCCTAGCCCTATTCATGGTGGCAACCACTGTGGAGAGAAGCCTCTGGATGTTAGTAGCCAGGCCTCAAGAGCCATGCAGTCAATCTGAGGGCCCTGGAATTGAGGTGGAAGAATGGGCCTTGCGCGAGTAGATCTGCGCGTTCTGGAAGAGCCCATCTGTGTCTGCCTGACAGTTGCCACAGGTCCGGGTACCAGGATCTCCTGGGCCAATCTGGAGCCACTAGAATGGCTACTCTGCATTCTGTCCTGATTTTCCACAGGACCCTGGGAATCAGAGCCAGAGGCGGAAACACATATGGCAGCTGGAAGCTGGACCAACTCAGGATCAGGGCATCCGCCCCCAGAGACTGAGGATCCCACGATCTCGCCACGTATTGGGGCACCTGATGATTCAGCCGTGAGGCCATCAGATCCACATCCGGAGTGCCCCATCTGCCGCAGATGTCCCGGAAGACGTCTGGATGTAGAGACCACTCTCCGGCGTCCATCCCCTGTCGGCTCAGATAGTCGGCCTCCCAGTTCTCGACCCCTGGGATGTGAACTGCGGAGATCAGGCAGTCGTGTTCCTCCACCCAAGCTAGAATGCGGTGGACTTCGGCGAGGGCCTGAGCACTTCTGGTCCCTCCCTGATGATTTATGTAGGCGACGGCCGTCGCATTGTCGGACTGTACCCGAATGGGTTGTCCTGACAGGAATTTCTGAAACGCCTGGAGCGCCAGATAGACCGCCTTGATCTCCAGCACGTTGATCTGCAACGCCGACTCCGACTGAGTCCAGAGGCCTTGAGCCCTGTGGTGCAAGAACACCGCACCCCAGCCCTTCAGACTGGCGTCGGTGGTCACCACTAACCATGACGGTTTTAGGAAGGACCGGCCCCGAGACAGGTGACGTGGCTGGAGCCACCACTGCAGGGAGTCCCTGGTTGGTTGTGAAAGCGTCACCAGCCGATTCAGAGAGATCGTCCTCTTGTCCCATCGGTGAAGGATCTCCAGCTGGAGAGGCCGGAGGCGAAACTGTGCGAAAGGCACCGCCTCTATCGCCGCTACCATGCGTCCCACCAGTCTCATCAATACCCGTAGGGATGATTGTGGTGACAGGAGAACATTCTGCACTCCTGAGTGGATCGCTAGCTGTTTGGCTTGAGGTAGGGACACCAGGGCTGAGTCCGTGTGGAAGTCCATGCCCAGATACGTCAATGACTGGGTCGGAACCAGGGTCGACTTCTGGATGTTGAGAAGCCACCCGAACTGTTCCAGAGACTTTATGGTCACCTCCAGGCTCACCCGACAAAGGTCTTCCGATGGCGCCCTGACCAGTAGGTCGTCCAAATAGGGAATGACGGCGTGTCCCTGCACATGCAGGAGAGCCATCATGGAGGCCATCACCTTTGTGAACACCCGCGGTGCCGAGGCTAGCCCGAATGGCAGTGCCACAAATTGGAAGTGCTCTTCCCCCACTGCGAATCTCAACCAGCGCTGATGAGCTGGTGCAATGGGTACGTGAAGGTAAGCGTCCCTGATATCGATGGACGCTAGGAAATCCCCCTGTGACACAGCCGCGATCACGGAGCGCAGGGATTCCATGCGGAATTTCCGCACCAACACGTGACGGTTGAACAACTTGAGGTCCAGAACCGGGCGAAAAGAGCCGTCCTTCTTTGGGACAATAAAGAGGTTGGAGTAAAAACCCCTGAACCTCTCTTCCGTGGGCACTGGGACCACTACTCCGTCTCTGCGGAGACCCTCCAACACCAGATGAAAAGCCTGAGCCTTTTCTGGGGATGGAACCGACCGATGGAATCGGGGTATTGGTTTTGACGTCAGCTCTATCCTGTAACCTCTTGAGACTACGTCTCGAACCCACTGATCTTGAACGTGAAGTAGCCACTTGTCCCGAAAGCGAGACAGGCGGCCCCCCACCTGTGGGGAGGTAGGATGAGAGAGCGAGTCATGTCGAGGCGGGCTTGGGGGTGGCAGCCGCTGCCCCCGCCGGCTTCTTCTGACGACTCTTGGACCGCCACTGAGTAGCAGGCTTGCCCCCTCGGTCCGAGCGAGCGGACGTCGTTGATGACTGAGAGCTGGAGCGAAAGGACCACTGCTTAGGGTTCCTTTTCACGGTGTACCGTGGCTTAGGCTTATTCTGCGGGATCTTAGACTCAGCAGAATCCTTTATCAATTTGTCCAGCTCGGTGCCAAAAAGCCTGTCACCAGCGAATGGAAGATTCTGTAAAATCTTCTTAGATGTGGCATCTGAGTCCCAAAGACGCAGCCACAACAGCCTGCGGATCGCAATTGCATTGGCAGAAGCCACAGCAGAGCGAGTGGCAGTTTCCAAAGTTGCCGTCCTGGCGTAATCCGCATAAGCCCTTGCTCTGTCGGTAAGCGCCAGGACCTCTGGACTGGCCTTAGCAAGCTTAGTGATACCATCCAAACAGGTGGTAATCGCTTGTAATGTCCAGACCGCGGCAAAATTAGGGGCAAATGAAGACCCCACAGCCTCATAGGAAGACTTGGCGAGTTGCTCGACCTGTCTATCCGTCGCATCCTTCAATGAGGAACTATCAGAGGCAGAAAACAGAGAGCGTGCAGCAATCCTGGTCATGGAAGCGTCCACCTTTGGAGACTGCGACCATTCCTGGAGCACCTCCTGGGGAAAGGGGAAGCGATTGTCCTTGGGTTTGCGGACATAACGCCGCCCAGGATGTAACCTGGGGGCTTTAACCACCCTTAGTATGGTCCATAAAGGAACCACTCGGTCTAGCTTCTGGGCGCAGCCATTGATAGACCTCCGTCGGGTGTACGGTCACTTCCTCAGGGGAGTCACGAGACGTAAGGTCTCATTGATGGAGTAAACCAAATCCTCTACCCCATCTGGAGGTTCAGACACAGACCCGAGAGTAGAACCCCCATCATCATCCTCACCATCAGAGGAACGCTCCTCCTCAGAGAGAGCCTGGAGCTCGGGTGAATCCTCACGACGAGCTCGCTTAGGGGGTCTCACAGCAGTAGAAAGAGCTGGGTTTTCCAGTCTCCTATGAAGTGCCTCCAGGGATTGCGACATGGAGGACATCTGGGACAGCAGGGATTCATTGATCCTATTCTGCGTTTCCCATGGCCCTGGGATCACCTGAACCTCAGGGTATAATCCCGGAGTCGCTGACTCAGCAGTGACAGTCCGGGTCTCTGGGCGTCCGCAGTTATTGCAGGACCCCTCCACCATTGTCCCGTTGCATGTGGTACAGGTAATGGTGATCTCCGCCGCCTTAGCAGCATGCTTCCCAACTGAGGACATCGCCACAGTAGGGGAATATAAGCCAATTTGTGCAGACAAATACACCGGGAATCCCGGTGGCTTACCGACCGCAGAAAAGCGGTAGGAGGAAGCGGTGTGTGTGTGTGACCTCCGCGAGTTCCGGTCTCCCCTGAAGTGCAGACACGCGCTGCATATAGATCCCAGCCGGGAGTGAGGGAGAAGATGGCCGCCGAGAGCAAAGTCGTGGGCGGCGCCGAGAACACGCGGGAAGCACACACACACGCCCACCGGTGACGTCACCGCAAGGGCTGCTTCCCCTCCTCCAGGCAGTCTCAGCAATGGAGGTGCCCAGAGCCCGCAGCGCGGGAAAAAGTGTGAATATCCCCATACACACACACAGACTGTCAGAACATATAAACACTTGCAGTCTGCAGCCTCAGCCCCTGTGACACACAGGGCGGTCAGCCAGGGTGACCCCAGCACAGGGTACACCACCAGAACCGCGGACCCGAGGGTACGCGCGGTCTGAGTGTCAGGACACACCTGGTGTCGGACACTACCCCCAGGCACACAGGAGACACACGGGCCTCAGTGCCTGTCCAGTCTGTAAGCACCATTTAGGAAGGCCTCGGACGGGGGTTCAGCACCAGTCCGGAGTGTAAGCACCATTTAGGGAGGCCTCGGACTGGGCTGGCTCCAGTCCGGTCTGTAAGCACCATTTAGGGAGGCCTCGGACGGAGCGGAGCTGTGCAAGGCTCCCAACTCCCACTCTCCAGAGCCTCCAGGGAGGGATGGAAAGGGAGTGCGACAGCGTACCGGGAGAACACAAAGTGTCCAGGCATTTCGCCCTCCGGTACCTCCACCTGCGTGTACCACAAGGGTGAGCGGGGAGGCTGTCGAGGGTCCCCGACGGGGACCATTTTACCTTGTCTTCAGACGCCATCACGTAAGTTGTGAGAATGCAGTGAAGTGCAAGCAAAGCGTGATCCTCCGAGCACACTAAGTTTAAAACTGAGGATGTTCCCTACGGTGGGGGTTTATAAGCGGAGGAGGCGGTGTCTACAAACTTGTAGTACCTAGTGTGACCTCCGGAGGGCAGAGCCCTAAACCCCATTGTCTGGGTCTCCCATTATGATGACAAGAAAAAAATGTATTGTGGGGCAAAACGACCTCATTCTCTGATACTTTGAAGACTGGTCAGAGTCCGGATTTCTTTCTTCGTTGCAAAAGTACCTCAGTTTATTGTGAATTTCAGAAAATTTGGGCACTTTGACCCTGAGGTGTAAACTCATGAGGTAAAACGCCGTAATCAGACCGGTTTCACATTTGCGTTTGTCAATGCAGCGTACCGAATGCAGCCAAACGCATGCGCACTGCGTTCCTATGTTTAACATGGGAATGCATGGTGCCTGCATTTGGCTGCGTTCGGATGCGCATAATTTCTTCGCCCTCCTCCACCCTCCGAATGCAGCCTGTTGCATTTTTTGTGCGTTCACGGGCGCTTGTTTTATCAGCAAGCGCACAAACAATGCATGGATCTCAATGGATCCGCAGTGTCCTCCGCATGACAGCGCAGGATAACGCTGCGGATCACATTGAAATCTCTTCCGGTGGCCAATCAGCGATCTCAGCGGCTGTTCTCCACCTCCCGGCCACCGCTGAGATCGCTGATTGGCTGGCCGGGCACCATACTGGTGTGAACGCATGCGGAGATTCTCCGCTGCGTTCACATCAGTATGGCAGCATTTGCGTCTGCATACCCTCCGCATGATGCAGACACAAACGCAAATGTGAAACCGGCCTCAGAGCAGATTTCGGTGTGGTGATGTGGGGAAAAAAACTTTTTTACCTCAGAAAACCAAGAATTAGTGTAAAGAAAAACTTTACGGCTAAAAGAATGTATTTTTGGGGAAAACTACCTGTTTTCTGTGAATTTCAGAATATTTTGGGATCTTGACCCCAGTGTGTAAACTCACAGGGATCGTTCAGCCGAAAAACACACATTTCTGCACCTATAAAACATGATGCAGCCGCGCCGTGTGAGCAGACACCGGCAAGGATTTCAGGGAAAATACAAGAAAAATGATTAATCCATTCTCAATACTATTTACCCTCAAAATAAATGTCCACAACTGGAGAAATGAGGGACAAATAATACAGCCGTCCTCAGCTCAAGAAAGCTGGAGGACTACTTCTGAGGGGAGTGTAATGGCGGCCATTTTGGTAACCTCACAGCTTCTGTAGTTATATAAGACACCCATGCTTTTTATGACGTATTTTACAATATTTTGACCGAAATATTGATTAATACTAAAGTGTAATATTGTATTGTTGTTTTTAGGGAACATAACTGTGTTTATGACGAGAAAGGCTCACAATGTCTGACTGAATCATCGCCTCACACTGATAGAAGATGGCCGCCAGCGGCTCCCTCACACACTCTCGGCGCCAAACGCCGGACTCTTCCTATTGGATAATCCCGAGCCTCGGAGGCGGGGCTTGTGTTGGATGAAGCAGTCGGTGGGCGTGGTCTGGGGTTCCCGCACTTTTCTCTCGGCTGTTGGACTCAGAGCCGCCATTGTTCCCGGGCGCGCGGTGACGGTGTCTGCTCCGCTGCCTTCTCACCCGAACACCCTGCGGAAGGCGTGGCCTGCTCTGTGGGCGTGGTATGTATGTTACCCTGTTATTATAGGGTCACGGGTGTAGCCGGAGATATAGTAATAGGGGGGAGCGCAGGCTCTGATCTGTGCCCGGTGTTTTTGCCGTTTTCCCACACTGAAATCCTCACTACAATCCGCTCTCCTCTGTCTCCTCTGTGTCTCCTCTATGTCTCTATTTCTCCTCTATGTCTCCTCTATTCCTCCTCTGTGTCTCCTCTATGCCTCCTCTGTGCCTCCTCTGTGTCTCCTCTGTGTCTCCCTCTGTGTCTCCTCTATGTCTCCTCTATTCCTCCTCTATGTCTCCTCTGTGTCTCCTCTGTGTCTCCTCTGTGTCTCCTCTATGTCTCTATTTCTCCTTTATGTCTCCTCTATTCCTCCTCTGTGTCTCCTCTATGCCTCCTCTGTGCCTCCTCTGTGTCTCCTCTATGTCTCCTCTATTCCTCCTCTATGTCTCCTCTGTGTCTCCTCTGTGTCTCCTCTGTGTCTCCTCTGTGTCTCCTCTGTGTCTCCTCTGTGTCTCTATTTCTCCTCTATGTCTCCTCTATTCCTCCTCTGTGTCTCCTCTATGCCTCCTCTGTGCCTCCTCTGTGTCTCCTCTGTGTCTCCCTCTGTGTCTCCTCTATGTCTCCTCTATGTCTCCTCTGTGTCTCCTCTGTGTCTCCTCTGTCTCCTCTGTGTCTCCTCTGTGTCTCCTCTATGTCTCTATTTCTCCTTTATGTCTCCTCTATTCCTCCTCTGTGTCTCCTCTATGCCTCCTCTGTGCCTCCTCTGTGTCTCCTCTATGTCTCCTCTATTCCTCCTCTATGTCTCCTCTGTGTCTCCTCTGTGTCTCCTCTGTGTCTCCTCTGTGTCTCTATTTCTCCTCTATGTCTCCTCTATTCCTCCTCTGTGTCTCCTCTATGCCTCCTCTGTGCCTCCTCTGTGTCTCCTCTGTGTCTCCCTCTGTGTCTCCTCTATGTCTCCTCTATGTCTCCTCTGTGTCTCCTCTGTGTCTCCTCTGTCTCCTCTGTGTCTCCTCTATGTCTCCTCTATGTCTCCTCTGTGTCTCCTCTATGTCTCTATTTCTCCTCTATGTCTCCTCTATTCCTCCTCTGTGTCTCCTCTATGCCTCCTCTGTGCCTCCTCTGTGTCTCCTCTGTGTCTCCCTCTGTGTCTCCTCTATGTCTCCTCTATTCCTCCTCTATGTCTCCTCTGTGTCTCCTCTGTGTCTCCTCTATGTCTCTATTTCTCCTTTATGTCTCCTCTATTCCTCCTCTGTGTCTCCTCTATGTCTCCTCTATTCCTCCTCTATGTCTCCTCTGTGTCTCCTCTGTGTCTCCTCTGTGTCTCCTCTGTGTCTCCTCTATGTCTCTATTTCTCCTCTATTCCTCCTCTGTGTCTCCTCTATGCCTCCTCTGTGCCTCCTCTGTGTCTCCTCTGTGTCTCCCTCTGTGTCTCCTCTGTGTCTCCTCTATGTCTTCCTCTGTGTCTCCTCTGTGTCTCCTCTATTCCTCCTCTATGTCTCCTCTGTGTCTCCTCTGTGTCTCCTCTATGTCTCTATTTCTCCTCTATGTCTCCTCTATTCCTCCTCTATGTCTCCTCTGTGTCTCCTCTATGTCTCCTCTATGTCTCCCTCTATGTCTCCTCTGTGTCTCCTCTATGTCTCTATTTCTCCTCTATGTCTCCTCTATTCCTCCTCTGTGTCTCCTCTATGTCTCCTCTGTGTCTCCCTCTGTGTCTCCTCTGTGTCTCCTCTATGTCTTCCTCTGTGTCTCCTCTGTGTCTCCTCTATGTCTCCTCTATTCCTCCTCTATGTCTCCTCTGTGTCTCCTCTATGTCTCCTCTATGTCTCCCTCTATGTCTCCTCTATGTCTCCTCTGTGTCTCCCTCTATGTCTCCTCTATGTCTCCCTGTGTCTCCTCTGTGTCTCCCTGTGTCTCCTCTGTGTCTCCTCTATTTCTCCTCTATGTCTCCCTCTGTGTCTCCTCTGTGTCTCCTCTGTGTCTCTTCTGTGTCTCCTCTATGTCTCCTCTATTTCTCCTCTATGTCTCCCTCTATGTCTCCTCTATTCCTCCTCTATGTCTCCTCTATTTCTCCTCTATGTCTCCTCTATGTCTCCTCTGTCTCCTCTATTCCTCCTCTATGTCTCCTCTATTTCTCTTCTATGTCTCCTCTATGTCTCCTCTATGTCTCCTCTATGTCTCCTCTATTCCTCCTCTATGTCTCCTCTATGTCTCCTCTCTTCCTCCTTCTCTATTTATCCCTCTCCCTCCTCTTGTATCTCTTTTTGCCTCTTTCCTTTCCCTCTCTTCTCTTTCTCCCTCTTGTTATCTCTTTTCTCTCTCCCTTTCACCTCTTTCCTCTCCCTCTCTCCTTCTTTTTCTCTCTCCCTCTTTTCTCTTTGTCTCTTCCCTCTCTTAGGCATATAGAGGTCCAGGATATATCAGGCTCTCTTTAGAGGACAGGGGCATGTCCGGAGTGTTGTATAGAAGTCCATGACATAGGCTCTTTAGTCAGGGATAGGAACATGTCTAGGGTGGGGTAAAGAAGTCTCTGTCCTCTCTTCTCTTTCTATCCTTTCATCCTTGGTTCTCATTCTCTTTTTTCCTCTCCTCTGTTTTTCTTCTTTCTCTATTTCCTCTCTTTATAGGGAACCTGTCACCCCCTTTGAACATTTTAAACTGTGCCCACCAGCATTAACATAATGTAAGTGGGGTTCTTGTAGCCCCTCTATGTGTCCAGCCTCCCCCCTCATACCTGAGAAATCAATTTTTATTCCCTTATCACCCTGCATCCTACAGTATTAGGTCCGGGAGGTATGCTCTCTGGTGGATTCGGTCCTCGCTGCTCCCCTGGCTGCAAAACTCGCCCTGCATGTTCAATATTGCCGCCCCTCCTGTGACAGGGCGCTGAGTGACAGGCGCACTCATGTCTGCGCAGTGAAGTGGAGTCACTGCTCCTCCATTGAAGTGCCAAAGTCTCGCAAAAACTCTGCATTATTTTAAATGTAGGAGACGATGACTCGCTCCACTGTGCAGGTGTGAGTGCGCCTGTCACTCAGTCCGGTCACAGGAGGGGGCGGCTATTTTGATCATGCAGGGTGGGTTTTGCAGCCAGTGCGGCGGCGGGACCTAATCCACCGGGACCAGAGAGCATACCTACTAGACCTAAAAGGTGCAGGTGACAGAATAAAATTTGATTTCTCAGGTATGAGGGGGACGTCTGGGCACATAGAGGGGCTACAAGAACCCCACTTACATTATGTTAATGCTGGTGGGCACAGTTTAAAATGCCCAAAGGGGTGACAGTTTCCTTTAACTTTCCCACTTTCTATCGTTATCCCTTTCTCCCTCTTCTCTGTCTCTCTCCTCTCTTTTTCCCTCTTTCCATATCCACAGCAGAAAAAACACACCATTGTCACAGCCATTTTTCTGCTGCAGTTTTTTTCTGCAGGTGTAGATTTCTGACAACTAAAATCTGCAGCACTATTTTCTAGACAGATCACAGCCTTATTATATTATAGGAGACTGTGACAGGACGGATGTCTTCTCTTCCCCTCACTGCCGGGGACTCTGTATGGTGTCCCTCTGATATCAGGTCATCAAGTAGTTTAGTGCTTGTTCTCGATGATCCACCGAGTGTCTGTTTCTGACGATCCAGTCTTAATGTCTACCCCTGATGATCTGCTGTTTAGTGACACTCTGGCGATCCAATAATTAGTGTCCGTGTTTAAAGCGAACCTGTCACCCCCCCCCCCCCCCCCCCCCCGCCATCCAAAAGCTATAATAGCCACCTTCTGCAGCACTAGGCTGCATTCTGGAAGGGGCTATAGGCTTTTGATGCCCTTTATACTATGAAATATGTAGTTAGGTAAATGCTCACACTTCTGAAGACCAAAGACCGGGAGGCGGGGTTTCACGCTGCTCTGACCCGCCCCCTCTTGTCAGTCATGGTGCTCGCCTGCTGCTGCCTCCCCTGACTGTGTAAAATGAACGCGCGTCTCCGTTCTCCTGTATGGAGCCGTGCGCGCTGCCGACGACTTCCTGGACACCGGGCGCACAGTAGTAAAGGGCATCAAAAGACCTATAGCCACCTTCTCAGAATGCAGCCTTAGTGCTGCAGAAGGTGGCTATTATAGCTTTTGATGCCCGGGGGGGGTGACAGGTTCGCTTTAATGGCCCAGAGGAAACTATCTGTTCCTGGTGGTCCAGTGGAAAAGTGTTTTTTTTCTGATGAGTCGGCAGCATGCTGTGTCTCCCTGGTGGGTCTGCGGCTTGCTGTCTGTCCCTAGTGAGTCAGTGGCTGTCTCTGGTGATCCACTGAGTGTCTGCCCCTGACTATCTACTGGTTTAGTGACAATCTCTGGCGATCTAGTGGATTAGATCTAGTGGATTAGTGTCCGTCTTGGCCCAAAGGAAACAGTTTGTCCCTGGTGGTCTTGTGTATTACTGTTTATCCTTGTGGCTTAATGTCGGTGCCTGGTGAGTGTCTTACAGAGCGACTGACTCACTAGGGACAGACAGCAAGCCACTGACTCACTAGTATAATCAATGAACCACCAGTGACAGACACTTTCCTCTGGGCCATTAAAAGACACTAATCCTGTGGATCATCAGAGACTCAATAAACCAGAAGATCACCAGGGGCAGACATTAAGATAGTGGATTGTCAGGGACAGACTGTAATCCTGTGGATCTCCAAACACTTACACTACACCTCTTTTATCAACAGGGACAGACTAAGATACTGGATGACTAGGGGCAAATACTAATCCACTGGATCACCAAAGACTGACACTGAGCCACTGGATCACTAATGACAAAGATACTGGATCACCAGGAAAAATAATAATCCACTGGTTCACCAGAGAGTGACACTTAATTGCTGGATCATCAGGGACAGAAAGTAAACCATTTGGTGATCAGACATAGACAATATGCCACCGACTCCCCAGGGCTTGCTGTCTGTCTCTGGCTAGTCAGACAGTGGCTTGGCTTAGTGTCTATCGCTAGTGAATCAGTTGCTTGCTGTCTGTCCCTGGTGAGTCAGTGTATATACCGTACATACATTGCAGAAGTAAAATTAACTAAAGCGAGTGTTAAAAATAAAAAAAATATATCCTCACCTCTCCGGCGTCTGTCCCACGATGCGCACCATTTATCCCAGCTTAAGGACGGGGCTACCTGATCAGCTGATCGGTCACATGACTGCATCAGCTGAGGCGTTTAAATCCCCCGCCCGCCGATTGGTTTTGGCAAGCGTGGGATTTAAACCGCTGAGCTGATGCGGTCATGTGCCCGATCAGCTGATCGTTCTCATGACCACATCAGCTGAGCAGTTTAAATCTCCTGCCTGCCGTTCGCTTCTGGTGGGTGCGGGATTTAAATCGCTCAGCTGATGCGGTCATGTGACTGATCAGCTCATCGGGTAGTCACGCCAGTTCCTTAAGCTTGGATAGATGGCGCACATCGTGGGACACACTTCAGAGAGATGAGGATATATTTTTACATTTTTAACACTTGCTTTAGTTAATTTTACTTCAGCAATGTATGTATATATACATCGCAGAAGTGAAATTAAACAGGAACAGAGCAGTTTTAGTGTAAAATCGGGTCCGGGAAAAGATCCAATGTTTTCCTGGACCGGTGCTCCATAGGCCCCCATGTTAATTGCCGCGGACCGGGTCGGATCCGATTCTGTGCGATTTAGTCCGCTGTGCCAAATACAGACAGGATCGGATCCTACATAAATCCGACGGCAATAGAGCACCAATCCGTGGGGGCCAAATCGAATCCGTGGCTGTCCGTTTTACAACGGACAGCCAGGGATCCCCAAAAAAACGCTATGTAAAACCAGCCTTAGTGACACTCTTGCGATTCAGTGGATTAATGTTTGTCTTTAATGGCCAAGAGGGAAGAGTCTGTCCCTAGTGGTCCAGTAGATTAGTGTTTATAGTGGTGGGTCAGCGGCTTGCTGTGTGTCCCTGGTGGGTTCAGCGATGTAAATTTTGTCATTGGTGATCTAGTGGATTAGTGTCTGTTCCTGACAATCTACTGTCTTAATGTTCGCCCCTGGTGATCTATTGACCCCTGTGGGTCTGGGGCTTGTTGCCTGATCCCGGTGGCCTATACTTGGGATCGGTCATCAACATCAAGTTGGTGGCTGTGCCAATCATGTGTACATAGTGATGGCTGAATGTGATCAGTTATGGAGCAGTACAGTGCGCCATCTCTTGTACAGTGGTAGCAGCTGGTACTGCACATCTGTGCAAATAAATGAGTTTTCTGCAGCGCCCTGCTTGATTGTCTAGTCTACTTTTACACAGTGTAAGAATTAGACAGCATGAAGACATATGCTCTATTGTGTATAAGGCCTTTTACAAATTCACATTTTGTTGTTATACTTCACCACAAGTTTGTGGAACCATAAATTATTTTATTTGTTTTATTTCATTTAATTTGTTTTATTTTGCTACATGCCAATTTTTTTGTCCGTGTTTTTCTCTGTTTTCTCTTCAGCACTTCTCGTGTAACAAACAAGACAGCATATGTATATACTCGAGTATAAGCCGAGGACCCTAATCTTACCCCCAAAAACTGAGGAAACCTGTTGACTCGAGTATAAGCCTAGGGTGGGAAATGCAACACCCTTCATCACTGTAGATAGCCTCTAATAATGGTGTATATAGCCCTGTATATAGCTCCTCATAATATCGTGCCTCCATCACTGGTATATAGCGCCCCCATTACTGGCATAGCCCCCCCATCGCTGATTTATGAGCCCCCATCATTTGCATAGGGCCCCATGCTGGCGCTCACCATAAAATAACAACCGTTTTTTTCTCACCTTCCGACGATTCTCTGCACTGTCTGCCGGCTCCGTACGTCCTCCCTCCGGTCTTCCGGCTTCTAATCATGTCACCTGCGCTTCAGTGACATCATCGCCGCTGCGCCGCGTTCACATGATTAGTAACCGGAAGATCGGAGGGAGGCAGACAGTGCAGAGAATCATAGGAAGGTGAGTAAGAACGGTTGTTATTTTATGGTGAGCGCCAGCATGGGGCCCATATAGCAGCGATTGGGGGGTGGTGGTGGGGGTGGGGGTTTGGGCGAGTATATATATATATATATATATATATAGTACAATGTAACATGCACCGCTCCCACTGCCGCTGATTGACAGGGTGGGAATGCACTAATGAGCGGGCCCACGCGACCGCCCGCTCTTACTGCAGCCTCCTCCAGCCCCTGGTCACCTCATCCCCCACACTCAGCCTGTATACTGACTCAAGTATAAGCCAAGGGGGGCACTTTCAGCACAAAAATTGTGCTGACAAACTCTGCTGATACGCAAGTATATACGGTACTATAAGGGCTGTGGGGTTGGTAAGCCAAACATCCGGCTCTTCAATTTTCTTGAATCCGACTCCCATCTCCACCAAAATTGGCACCGACTCCACAACCATGGCTGTGAAGTCAGTAAGCCAAACATCCGATTCCTCAATTTCCCTGTATCTGACTCCACAGCCCTGTATAGTATATTTTTTTGGACTATAGGATGCACTGAAACCATAAGGGTACCGTCACACCAGGTGACATCGCCGGAGATATCGCAGGCGACGTACGGGAGTGCGCACGTTTTTGGCACCTCGCCAGCGTCACGTGTTTACATGCGGCGATACCTCCGGCGACACCTTGGCAATGTGACAGGCGGCATCGCCGTTGGGGTGTCTACAAACCCCAGCGGCGATCCTGTAACATGGGAGCCTATGGCTCACATCGCCAATCGCCATGTTACATGGGGCGATACACATCGCCTGAGAGTGGTCGCCTGGTTTCATATCAGCGCTGTGTAACCAGGCGACCACTCAGCTGATTTTTCGGCACAAAATTGCTGATTTACACAGGCGACTCGCCGCTGATGATTCTGACGATAGGCCACGCCTCTGCGTCGCTTGCGAAATCGCCGGCGATGTAACCTGGTGTGACGGTACCCTAAGATGCACACAGATTTTAGAGAAGGAATAAAAATGGAAGCAAAATGTGGTCATAAGGCTCTGTTATGGGAAGGGGGATCTGCTGCTGACAGTTATAACTGTAATGTTCCCATATTCTGTACTAATGTTCCCCATCCTGGTATGTATGTGCACATTACAAATTCAGCACAAATATACATAGATACACACAATTTATCACCCTCCCCGGTGATGTCTTCTTCCAGGGCATCAGCAGGACCTGTGGGTAGTCACGTACGGTACTTCCAGGATTTGCACCATGTGACAGCCTGAGTCACACGGGCTCAGGTCCTGCTGGTGCACGGAAGGAAGAGACCACCAAGGATCGCCGGGGAGGCTGAGTATTGGAGTGTTTTTGCTGTGGAAATTTCTGTAAAAAAGTATCACAAATGTTCTGTGGGAACACCAATTTGTTATTAATGCTTTTTTTGGGGGGGATTAGAATGCAGTTAAAGGGGAAAACCAGCTCAAAAATGGACATATTAATTGACATGCTAGCTTTTGAGTGCATCTGATTTCTGCAGCAAAAACACATCACCCACAAACACACGTCACAGCATTGTAAAATCACATTGACTTGAATGGAAATGCTGTGTGTGATCCAATTTTTGCTGCAGAAACAGATCACCACAAATGCAGCACAAACACCCAGTGGGAAAATAGCCTTGTGATCTGTGCACACTTCTTAAGGCCACGTTACACACACAGATATATTGGTCACAGATCTCTGGTTGCAGTGAAATCATGGACACATTGCTCCATTTTGTGGCTGTGTACAAATGGAACAATGTGTCCATGATTTCACTGCAACCAAGATCTGTGACCAATATATCTGTGTGTGTAACGTGGCCTTTAGGATTTGGTGCAGAAACCTGCACCATTTTTGCATCTCCTTGGAGATAAAACCCACCAAAAATGCGATGCTTTTCCCTTCATTTTTTGCATGTTTTTTTTATGTATCTTTCATGCATTTAGGGTGGAAATCAGCAAGATTGACATGCTGCAGATTTATTTCTGCAGCAAATCTGCAAGGGAAAAAAATCAATATATGCACAAAACTTCAGGATTCTCATTGACTTTGCTGGCATAAGGATTTACATGCAGTTTTTGTGACAAAACTGCACTATAAACGCAATATAAATGCACTGTGTGCACATCGCCTTCCCTCACTACACTAACTGCTATTCTGTTTTTTTCTCTACATCCTGTCTGCTAATTCTTTTGAGAATCCCAGTGCATGCTGGGATAGTATAACAAGTCGTCCTCAGGGGCCGAGGCTGCGGTCACTGGCACAGCCCCTGCCCCCTCTCAGAAATAAGTCGTCATCAGTGTGGTTCATCTCAGGGGCTGATATGTGCAATGGGCACAATGATAGCGCTCTGTTGTGGCCTCAGTAACGAGCCAGCAACAGAGCGTTGTCAGAGACTAATTATGTCACTCACGGGGGTGGCGTTAATAGTGTTATTATTTAAAGGGGTTGACCGGCCTTCGTGTCCAAGTCATCAGTACAACATGTGCTCTGTTGCGGTGCTGGGAGCAGGCGATGGTGTGATTACTCTCGGCTACATTCCCACTAGACTTGTCCAGCCTTGCTCAATACACTTGTCTCACTTTATTTTTACAGGCCTAGGGCTGCGTTCACACATAGCGTATTTGTGAGGATGCGCTTTTGGTGCAAAACTGCACCAAGAGCACATCCTCATTGAACGCAGCGTTTTGTGTGTGAACGGGCCTGCTCTTCTCCCCCTACGCTTTATACTTAACTCGCCGCGCTCCCTCGGTGACTGCCGGTATTTTCTGAGCCCTAGTCGGCCCGCAGCGTGCAGTGGGGCTATAGGACCCGGAAGCACCATGTGACCGGTGACGTCGTCCGGTAACATAGTGCTGTTTGAGGTCCTGCGCCAGGTCCTACTGTGCCGGTGTGAGGACTGATCACCGTGGGAGCGTGGCTTGGTAAGTAAAAAGCGCACTGAAAAAAGCGCAAACAATTCACTTGTTCACTGGTTTTCAGATTCGCTTGGCAGCGCAAAGCGCATCTGCAAGATGACTGAACATGTGAACAGAGCTGCGTTCACGGCATTTACACAGCACTAAAAAGCGTTGCGCTTAATAGCGCTGCCTAAATGCCAAAAATACAATGTGTGTGAACGCAGCTTTAAGGTGGAGAGGCTCCACTCTACTTGAAATGGAAACCCCTTAAGGGTCCCGTTGTTGTTGCTGCTTTTCTTGCGGCCGCCCCTTTGACAGTATTTGCTTTGTTAATGTTTCTATCCATTAACTTCTCATTGCAGACACCGTCCAGTTGTCTTTTTGTATTTGATGTTTTTGTTTTGAAGGCCTCCATAAAAAAATACTTATAAAAAATAAAACACTAAATTACCTCCTTTCTCAAGATGTAAACTGTGAAGTAATAATAAAGAACATATTTGGTATTGCTAAATTCATGTTTGCCTGAAATAATAAAGTATGAAGATTATGAAGATATTTATCCTGTACATTGGAGCAGGAAACCACAATGCTAAAATTGGTGTTTTTTGTTCTGGGGGAAGGGGCACTTTAATTTCTCCACAAAAAATGGATATCATGTCCCAAAATGGTGTCAATAAAAATGTAAATTCAATGCGCAAAAAAGAAAAAGCTTCATATAGCGCCATCAGTGGAAAAATAAAGTTACCAATCTTCCCAAATGTCCAGTCAAGCTTTTTTTTTTTATGAGAAAATTTCAGATTTTTTTACACCACAATAAAAACAAAAACAATGCATGTTCAGTATCCTGATCACCATACTGGCCTGAAGAATCGTGTCACAACGTCATTTTTACAGCACAATGAACGCCATTAAAATCAACACAAAAAGTATTTGTTTTTGCTCTTTTTTTTTTTATTCAACTTTGCCTTCTCGCATTGTCAGGCTTTATAAAGATGAAGATGCCAAATTCATAACACACAATCCTGTGCCTCCTCTGAGTGGTGTGCTCTCCTGTTTCTCCGCTCTTCTTCATGTTCCTCTGCGCTCTTCCCTGTGCTGTTCCATGTTCTGTTCGTCTCTGCGCTCTCCCCTGCTCTTCCCCGCTCTCCTCTGTGCTTCTGCCTACGCTCTCACCTGCTCTCCGTGCTCACCGGCCTCCTCCACGCTCGCCAGCTCTCCTGCGGACTCGTCTGCTCTACGTCTTCGCTGGTCTGCTCTCCTCTGCACTCGTCTGCTCTCCTCTGCGCTCTCCCCTGCTCTTCCCCGCTCTCCTCTGTGCTTCTGCCTACGCTCTCACCTGCTCTCCGTGCTCGTCTGCTCTCCTCCACGCTCGCCAGCTCTCCTGCGGACTCGTCTGCTCTACGTCTTCGTCTGCGCTGGTCTGCTCTCCTCTGCACTTGTCTGCTTTCCTCTGCGCTTGTCTGCTCTCCTCTGCGCTTGTCTGCTCTCCTCTGCGCTTGCCTGCTCTCTTCCACACTCATCTGCTCTCCTCTGCGCTCGCCTGCTCTCCTCTGTGCATGTCCGCTCTCCTGCGCGATCGCCCGCTCTCCTCTCTCTCTGCGCTCCCCTTCTCTTCTATGTGTTCGCCTTCTCTGCGCTCGGCTGCTCTCCTTAGCACTCGTCTCCTCCTCTGTGCTTGTCTGCTCTCCACCGTGCTTGTCTGCTCTCCACCGTGCTCGTCTGCTCTTTTCTGCGCTCGTCTGCCCTCTTCCGCGCACTCCCGTTCCCCTCGCATGCCCTCTCTCCTCCGCGCTCGTCTGCGCTCGCACACTCTCCTCTGCGTTTCCCTACTCTTGCCCACCCTGCTCCCCTGTGTATCGAGCCATATATGCTTCAGTCTTTTGAGCGTTTCCTCAAGAACTTGAAAAATTCTTCCTGTTTTTTTTTTCTATTCCACAACCACTTTGCAGTTCACTTGTTCAGTCTTTTGAGTCATTCTTCTTTTATATATATTTTGATCGTGAATTTCTGAACTAGGTGATACTAAAAAATATCTTTTAATTTTTTTTATCTCTAATGGGACAAAAAGGGGGGTCATTTGAACTGAAGCGATTTAAAAAAAAAATATTTTTCTTCATACTTTTAAGTTGTCTTTTTTTCCCCTACTGTCTACTGTAGTTAATAGTCCCCTTAGGGGCTTTGAAGCTGCGATCGTCAAATCACTTGTGTTATGCAGAACGTTAGCATCAGCACCGCTCTGTTCCTCGGTTACAGGATTTGGGAATGTTTAGCTTTCAAAAAAGACTGAGAGGAGACTTAACAACTGTCTACAAATATCTCAAGGGCTGTCACACTGTAGAGAGATCAGCTTTATTATTAGAAGAAGGAAAGACTGGAAGCAATGGGATGAAACTGAACTGGAGGAGACAGAGATTAGATATTAGACAAAACTTTCTGACGGAGATCCAGGTGACCTCGTGATGTGGGGAGTTTTCTCTACAGTGGAAATCTTCACACAGAGGCTGGACAGATATCTGTCTGGGATGATTTAGTGAATCCTACTTAGAGCAGAGTGTTGAACCAGATGACCCAGGAGGTCCCTTCCAATGCTGCCATTCTATGTACAGCACAAATCACCATCTTCAATGAATGTCACTTGCGGGCGGTGATCACAGGAGGATCGTAATGACACACATGGTTCAGAATATTAGATTAAAGATTTTAGATCAGTACTAAATAATGTAGCTGCGAATCCAGCTATGGGTCATTTAAAATGATTACTGGAAAGCAGCAGCTTGGAGAACATTATAAAGTAGTGTTAAGCAGTGTCCAATCCAGATCTGGTGCAAGATAAAACACTTAATAGAAAACATCCTCAGCCTAGAAAGTATGATAGAGCCGTACTGAGCAGTCTAGCAGGAAATACAGCTCTAGGGTGAGATGAAACACTTGATCAGTGTAGCTGCAAGACCCCTTTCACATCACACTTGTGGCAAGCCCCATGCATTGTCTATGAAGCTTGCGGCAGGTGCGGTATTGCCGCAGTTCCAGCCGCCAAAATAAAATGCTGCTCACCACAGTTTTTTTTGCGGCCGCAAGTGTCAGATCGCGGCAATCCCGCACCTGCCGCAAGCCCCATAGAAAATGCATGGGGCTTGCCGCAAGTGCGACCGTTAGGCGGCAGATGCGGTAAATCTGCCAGATCTGCCGTAATTTGAAAAAAACAAAAAAACACTTGATGTGAAAAGGGCCAAAGTCAATTTCTCAGGAGAGATGAAACGCGTACTAGAAGACAGAGCTGTGTGTGTGTATTTGGTTTCTGTGTAGCTTCAGTCAGCGGCTGTAATCTGTCCCCTCAGTGAGCCGTCAGTCCATTTTGTATTGAGCAGGATGGATCTTAGCAGTTTTTTAGGGTGAGAAAACTATTCTCTCTTTTTTCTTGGTCTTAACCATGTTCTTAGGTATTTAAAAGGATTTGTTTCAGTTTTTCTTTGATTGATGAATTAGTAGATAAATCTTTTTTTGCAGGCTTTCTACTTTATTGAAATTGAGCTCTTTCCATTGCAGAGATAGAACATGAGCGGACGAGCGAGAGCCCGGGCCCGCGGACGAGCTCGTGGGCAGGAGCCGACCACACAGAGGCCCCCTGGACAGGTTCTGTGCCCACATATTGCTGATAAAGGAGCTTTAATCTTTTTTTGTGGAGACTTTCTTCCTATAATCTGTGTGATGGCGGCTGCAGATACGAGGGGGTTGTGGTATTTGCCCCCCCGGCCCCCGTTATATCTGCTGTCCTCTCTGTGTGAGGCTATGGGAATAGATATCATGCTCATTAACCCCTGGTTGTCCGCCTAACACTACATCTCCCACAATGCATTGCAGCAGATGATGCCGCAGAATCGCAGGAACAATGTCCAGGGAAATGTTTTTTCTTTTGTTCTTTTACTATCATATTTGTTAATTCTCTTGAATTTACAGGCAGAGCCGCCGCCACCGGTCCCCCGTCCGGCTGTCGGAGCACAGGGCCCCCCTAAGGTACCAGCGTCTGAGCCTCCGCTTGTTGGAAGAGGACGGCAGAGAGGCCCGCCAGCCACGGAGAGACCCCCGGCCACAGGTGAGTGTCCTCAATAATTCAGGTATAAGGGGGAAAGTGATCAGGAGTGAGTAGTCTGTCCTGGAGTTTAGGAATATGGAGTCCTTTTGCAATCTTAAAAAACTAAAAAATCCCACCAGACATTAATCATCGGGAGAGATGTGCCTGAAATATATCTCCTATCCTGACAGGAGGAGCTGTGGCCCCACATCAGGAGCTGGTGCCCCCACATCAGGAGCCGGAACCCTCATATCAGGTGCTGGGTACAGAGTGGCTCTGGAGCTGCGTTATATAGCTGGACCCTCTAACAGCAGAGATGGAGCTTGATCACTGCTCTCAACACCAGTCACACGCTGCTGACAATTTCTTGATAGCGGAAATATAGCTCGATCACCGCTCTCTACACCAGTCACATGCCTTAGACCAAAGGGGGTTTCAAACTCGGCTGGGTTGGTGGGCTGCACACAGAAAAAATAGATATCGAGGGGCCGCTTGTAGGACTACATGACATTTTTTATAATACCAGAATTTTTTGCTCAATGTAAGGTTGAGAGGTTGAGAGGTTTTTGCTCAATGTAAGGTTGAGAGCAAGTTCCCAGACCTTGTCTTAGCCCACTCACTCTGCCAGATCAGAATATCCCACACACTACACTGATGAGGGGCAGGTACCCCGAAACGCAGCGTCTGTAGTTTGGGGTTCTGATCTGGCACAAATCCCTTAGTTATATTAAAAGCTTGTAGGAAAGCGATTATGACTTTGAGGAAGCTGCTTAAATGTGGCATGGGAGTTTCTCAACTTCCTTAGTGAAGTGCAAATTTGCATATATGCATATATCTGAGAGGAGGGAAGTGGCTTACAATCTCCTCACCTACTTCGCTCTCTCCATAAGGTTGAGAGCAAGTTCCCAGACCTTGTCTTAGCCCACTCACTCTGCCAGATCAGAATATCCCACACACTACACTGATGAGGGGCAGGTACCCCGAAACGCAGCGTCTGTAGTTTGGGGTTCTGATCTGGCACAAATCCCTTAGTTATATTAAAAGCTTGTAGGAAAGCGATTATGACTTTGAGGAAGCTGCTTAAATGTGGCATGGGAGTTTCTCAACTTCCTTAGTGAAGTGCAAATTTGCATATATGCATATATCTGAGAGGAGGGAAGTGGCTTACAATCTCCTCACCTACTTCGCTCTCTCCATAAGGTTGAGAGCAAGTTCCCAGACCTTGTCTTAGCCCACTCACTCTGCCAGATCAGAATATCCCACACACTACACTGATGAGGGGCAGGTACCCCGAAACGCAGCGTCTGTAGTTTGGGGTTCTGATCTGGCACAAATCCCTTAGTTATATTAAAAGCTTGTAGGAAAGCGATTATGACTTTGAGGAAGCTGCTTAAATGTGGCATGGGAGTTTCTCAACTTCCTTAGTGAAGTGCAAATTTGCATATATGCATATATCTGAGAGGAGGGAAGTGGCTTACAATCTCCTCACCTACTTCGCTCTCTCCATAAGGTTGAGAGCAAGTTCCCAGACCTTGTCTTAGCCCACTCACTCTGCCAGATCAGAATATCCCACACACTACACTGATGAGGGGCAGGTACCCCGAAACGCAGCGTCTGTAGTTTGGGGTTCTGATCTGGCACAAATCCCTTAGTTATATTAAAAGCTTGTAGGAAAGCGATTATGACTTTGAGGAAGCTGCTTAAATGTGGCATGGGAGTTTCTCAACTTCCTTAGTGAAGTGCAAATTTGCATATATGCATATATCTGAGAGGAGGGAAGTGGCTTACAATCTCCTCACCTACTTCGCTCTCTCCATAAGGTTGAGAGCAAGTTCCCAGACCTTGCTCAATGTAGTAATGTCCAAATCCTGATCTTCTTTTAGTAATGTCCCCACCGTGGTTCCCTTCTTGTGGTAATGTCCCCATACTGGTCCCCATCCTATAGTAATATCCCACATCCTGGTCCCAATATTGTAGTAATGTCCCCATCCTGAACCCCAACATGTATTAATGTCCCCATCCTGATCCCCTTCTTGTAGTAATGTTCTCTCCCTGGGGCTTCATCTTGTAGTAATGGCCCCATCCTGGTCCCCTTGTAGTAATGCCCCATCCTGGTTCCCATATTGTATTAATGTTCCTCATTCTGGTCCCTTCTTGTAGTAATGTCCTCATCCTGGTCCTCATGTAGTAATGTCCCCATCCTGCTTCCCTTGTTGTATTAAGGCCCTCATCCTGGTCCTCATATTGTAGTAATGCCCCATCCTGATCCCCTTTTGTAGAAATGGCCCCTTTCCTGGTCCTCTTCTCGTAGTAATGTTCCTCATCCTGGTCCTCTTCTTATAGTAATATCCCCTATTAGTAATACCCCCATCCTGGTCCTCATATTGTAGTAATGTCTCCTATACTGATCCCCTTTTTGTAGTAATGTCCCCATCCTGGTCCCCTTTTGTAGTGATGTCCCCATCCTGGACGCCTTTTATAGTAATGTCTACATCCTGGCCCGCATAGTGTAGTAATGTGCCCCATGCTGGTCCCCTTTAGTATTGATGTCTCAAGCCTGGTCTACCACCTTTTTACACACAAACACACGCACTCTCTCTCGCACACATTCTTACACACATTCTCTCACTCACACTTACACTCTTACTACACACTCACATACACACATTCTCTCACTTACACTTACATTCTCACACACTCTCATACTCACATTCACACACTCTCACACGCACACACACTCACAAACACATTCACACACACTCAATCTCACATACACACACACACATACACACATTCTCTTACACACTCACATTTACACAATCTCACACATTCTCGCACACACTCACACTTTCTCACACACACATATGGGGCCGTCACACGCATCAATGTCGTCAGCGATCTGATCGCTGACGACATTGAAGGCAGATAGTTGGTGAGCTGTCACACAGGCAGACTCACCAGCGATCAGTGGACCAGCGACATCGTGGAAATGACTTAAATATCGTTTCCACAATGTCTTGCTCCCGCTGCCAGGCTGCAGTAGGCGGGAGCAGGCTGGTCTCCAAGGTAAACTGCGGTTATCTAGGCAGCACGTGCCCAATGTATACCTTGGTTACCAGCCTTCTCTGCTCACCGGCTGGTATCCAAGGTACATAGCGGGTAACTAGGGTCCCTAGTTACCCATTGTGTACCTTGGATACCAACCGGTGAGCGGAGAAGGCTGGTAACCAAGGTATACATCGGGTATCTAAGCAGCGTGCACTGGCTAGTTACCCGCAGTTTACCTTGGATACCAGCTCCCAGCGCTTGCTGAGAGGCGCTGGGAGCTGGCTTATCGCTCATCTCCCGGTGTAACACGCAGCGATTGTCAGGTTTCAGGACAGGTTCTAAAGCCTGACGACCACTGGTTGAAACGCCCTGTCACATGCTTCAATATCGCTGCATCGTCATGTGCAGCAGCGACATTGCACGCAATATTGACGTGTGTGACATCCCCATTGTCTTCTCACATACTCACTCTCACATACACACACACACATTCTCTCACACTTACTCTCACAAACTCTCAACATACTCACATTCACACGCACACATTCTCTCACACTCCTACACAGTTTTCTAACCTTTAACTTGCCGGCGGTACAGTGCAGGAGGGAGCCGCGCTCCTCGTTGTGTTATGTCTTCCGGCCGCAGGACTGACAAGTGCTGCCGCTTAGTAAAATCAATGCAAGCCACCAGCCAATGAGAGGCCCGCAGGTGACGTCATATGCCGATGGCAGCTGCGGGCCTCTCATTAGCTGGTGGATTGCATTGATGTTACTGAGCAGCAGAGCCTTGTCAGTGCTGCATCCGGAAGTCATAACACATCGTGGAGCGCGGCTCCCTCCTGCACTGTACCGCCAACATGTTTTAACGCAGGCCGCACAGTGAAGTCCCAGGGGCTGGATGCGGGTCGCGTGTTTGAGACCCTTGCTTTAGACAATGTCTAAAGATGGCGCTCGATCACTGCTGTCTACACCAGTCACATGCTGCTGATAGTCTCTAACAGCAGAGATGGAGCTCGATCACCGCTCTCTACACCAGTCACATGCTGCTGACAATCTCTAACAGCAGAGATGGAGCTCGATCACTGCTCTGCACACCAGTCACACGCTGCTGACAATCTCTAACAGCAGAGATGGAGCTTGATCACCTCGATCACTGCTCTCTACACTAGTCACATGCTGCTGACAATCTCTAACAGCAGAGATGGAGCTCGATCACTGCTCTGCACACCAGTCACACGCTGCTGACAATCTCTAACAGCAGAGATGGAGCTTGATCACCTCGATCACTGCTCTCTACACTAGTCACATGCTGCTGACAATCTTTGACAGCATTTAAACTATTGTGATTTTGTGTTTTGCTATAAATGCGCCCACCCCTCCCCCCCATTGCAGCCACGGACCGACTGTAGGGCCCCACACCAGTGCTAACCCCTCATATGAATCCCATCCAATACTGAGCAGAGGATATAAGCAATAGCAGCTAACCAAGTGTAACGGAAATAGCGTGTGTATATGTAATATACTGTATATGTATATAAGGTACATATATAGATATTATTTATCTGTAATAAATATATAGATACATAAATGTGCAATGTAAAAAATGTATGTAATATATAAAAAAATCTGGGATATGTATATTTCCAAAATAAAAGAATATAAAACAAAAAAGGATGTATTCTAAAAAGAATGTAATAAAATATATGAATATTTTTCTCCTTCGCCTCATTGGGGGACACAGGACGATGGGTTATGCTATTCTGCCACTAGGAGGCGACACTAAGCAATCAAAACAAGCACAGTGGCTCCTCCCTGCAGTATATAACCCCCTGACTGGCACAGTCTAGCCAGTCTTTTGCTTAGTGTCTTAGGAGGCAAGACACTGTTAATTCATACTCGCCCTCCCAGACGATTTGTTCTCTCTCACACCTCGAAAATGCCGGAAAAGGCACATGCCTTCTCCCAGACAGTCTCTGAGGCGGGCAGGAGTCATTGTGCCAGTGCCTCTGAACGAGCGTTTTCAGGGGTTCTATTCAAATCTGTTCATCGTGCCCAAAAAGGACGGTTCCTTCCATCCCATTCTGGATCTGAAGCGGTGGAACAGATTCGTGTGAATTCGACGATTCCGGATGGAGAGTCTCCGGTCCGTCATTACGTCCATGCAAAAAGGGGAGTTACTCGCCTCCACAGATATCAAGGACGCTTATCTGCACGTCCCGATATCTGGCCCTCATTAGAGGTTCCTGCGGTTCGCGGTGGGCGAGGATCACTTTCAGTTTGTCGCCCTTCCCTTTGGGTTGGCGACTGCCCCACGCGTGTTTACCAAGGTCATGGCCACGGTCATGACCATTCTACACGGTCGGGGGGTGATGGTCTTCCCTTACCTGGACGACCTACTGGTCAAAGGCCGGTCGTTCGAGGACTGCGAGGACAGTGTTCGCATTACGTTGGACACGCTGTCCCGGCTGGGTTGGGTTCTTAACCTGCCGAAGTCTTTCCCAGTTCCGAGCTGCAGACTCGCGTTTCTAGGGATGGTCCTGGACACATCTCAGGGTCTGGTACTTCTTCCTCAGGACAAGGTTCGGTCTCTGCAAGGTGCGGTTCGCACACTGCTGGGCCCTCATCAGCATTCCCTTCGGTTTGCGATGCGCGTTTTGGGGAAGATGGTCGCAGCGATGGAGGCAGTGCCATTTGTGCAACTGCATCTCCGTCCCTTACAACTGGATCTGTTGTCGGCATGGAACCACAGCCTTTTCACCCTTCATCACCTGTTTCGCCCGTCAGTGGCAACGAGGAGATCCCTGCGGTTGTGGTTGATCCCGTTGTCTCTCTTGCGGGGGAGATCCTTCCTACCAGTGCGGTGGACTGTTCTGACAACCGATGCCAGTCTTCTGGGCTGGGGGGCGGTGTTCCGGAGTCACACGGCCCAGGGTCAGTGGACCCCTCGGGAGTCCTCTCTGCCCATAAATCTTCTGGAGATTCGGGCCATCCACTTGGCGCTGAAGAGCTTCCAGCATTTCCTGATGGGTTCTCATGTCTGCGTCCAACCGGACAATGCCACAGCAGTGGCTTACATCAACCATCAGGGCGGAACGCGCAGCAATGCGAGAAGTGGAGCCAATTCTACATTGGGCCGAATCCTTGGGAGTCGTACTGTCGGCAGTGCACATCCCGAGGGGCAAGAACTGGGCGGCGGATTATCTCAGCCGTCAAGGGCTCGCGTCTGGGGAATGGGCTCTTCACCCGGATGTGTTCGAGCAGATTTGCAGACGCTTTGGGACTCCAGATGTGGATCTCATGGCGTCACGGATGAATTCCCAGGTTCCCAACTTCTTTGCTTGGTCCCGCGATCCCAGGGCTCTGGGATCAGATGCCCTGGTTCAGGACTGGACACAGTTTCGCCTCCCGTACATTTTTCCGTCTCTGGCCCTCCTTCCCATGGTGGTCCAGAAGATCAGATCGGAGAGAGTGGAGGTGATATTGATAGCACCCAACTGGCCCAGGAGGTCGTGGTACGCCGATCTAGTTCAGCTCGCCGCAAACGCTCCTTGGCAGTTGCCTGTCCGTCCGGACCTTCTGTGTCAAGGTCCGATTTGGCATCAGAATTCCGGGACTCTGCTTTTGATGGTGTGGCCCTTGAGACCAGAATTCTGACTCAGGCAGGGTTTTCGGTAGAGGTTGCACACACTATGGCGCGTGCAAGGAAGCCTGTCTCCGCCCGGATATATCACAGAACTTGGAAGATGTTCTTTATTTGGTGTGAGTCAGTGCAGGTTTCTCCCTTGCACTTCTCGCTCCCGGCGGTCCTTGGGTTCCTCCAATTGTGATTGGATAAGGGCCTTTCTTTGAGTTCCCTTAAGGGTCAGGTTTCAGCATTGTCGGTGCTGTTTCAGCGCCGATTGGCTTCAAAGCCTCAGGTCCGTACCTTCTTACAAGGTGTGGCTCGTATAGTCCCACCGTATAGGAGGCCTGGGATTTAAACCTGGTTTGGGAGAGTCTCCAGAAGTCACCGTTTGAACCTCTCAGGGAGGTTTCGTTGCGCCTTCTTTTCCAGAAGGTAGTGTTCCTGGTGGCGATCACTTTGATTCGAAGAGTGTCTGAGTTGGCAGCGCTTTCTTGCAAGGCACCGTTTCTTTCTTTCCACCAGGACAAGGTGGTACTGTGGCCGGTACCGTCTTTCACTCCTAAGGTGGTGTCCTCCTTTAATTTGAATGAGGACATTATCCTTCCTTCCTTCTGTCCCGGCTCCTGTGCATCGTTTTGAGAAAGCTTTGCACACTCTGGACCTGGTTCGTGCCCTTCGGATATACGTGTCTCGGACAGCGCCTTTCAGGGAGTCGGACACGTTGTTCATCCTTACTGAGGGTCACCGTAAGGGGATGGCTGCGTCAAAGGCCACGCTTGCCAGGTGGATTAAACTGACCATTCAGGAAGCATACGCCTTACGCAACCTCGCGGTTCCTTCAGGTTTGCGTGCTCATTCCACTCGTGCGGTGGGTGTCTCCTGGACTATTAGGCTCCAGGCTACGGCTGAGCAGGTGTGCAAGGAGGCGACTTGGGCCACTCTGCACACCTTTACAAAGCATTATCGAGTGCATACTCAGGCCTCGGCAGATGCGAGTCTGGGTAGACGCATCCTACAGGCAGCGGCTGCTAGCTTGTAGACTGTGTTGTTAAGTTGGGATGTTTGTTGTTCCCACCCAGGGACTGCTTTAGGACGTCCCATCGTCCTGTGTCCCCCAATGAGGCGAAGGAGAATTTTCTTGTCATCATAATGGGAGACCCAGACAATGGGGTTTAGGGCTCTGCCCTCCGGAGGTCACACTAGGTACTACAAGTTTGTAGACACCGCCTCCTCCGCTTATAAACCCCCACCGCAGGAAACATCCTCAGTTTTAAACTTAGTGTGCTCGGAGGATCACGCTTTGCTTGCACTTCACTGCATTCTCACAACTTACGTGATGGCGTCTGAAGACAAGGTAAAATGGTCCCCGTCGGGGACCCTCGACAGCCTCCCCGCTCACCCTTGTGGAACACGCAGGTGGAGGTACCGGAGGGCCAATGGCCTGGACACTTATGTGTTCTCCCGGTACGCTGTCGCACTCCCTTTCCATCCCTCCCTGGAGGCTCTGGAGAGTGGGAGTTTTGGAGCCTTGCACAGCTCCGCTCCGTCCGAGGCCTCCCTAAATGGTGCTTACAGACCGGACTGGAGCCAGCCCAGTCCGAGGCCTCCCTAAATGGTGCTTACTCTCCGGACTGGTGCTGAACCCCCGTCCGAGGCCTCCCTAAAGGTGCTTACAGACCGGACAGGCACTGAGGCCCGTGTGTCTCCTGTGTGCCTGGGGGTAGTGTCTGACACTTTATGTGTCCTGACACTCAGACCGCGCGTACCCTCGGGTCCGCGGTTCTGGCGGTGTACCCTGTGCTGGGGTCACCCTGGCAGACCGCCCTGTGTGTCACAGGGGCTGAGGCCGTAGACTGCATGTTGTATGTGCTGACAGTCTGTGTATGTGTGTGTGATTACTCCGCACTTTTTTCCCGCGCTGCGGGCTCCGGCACCTCCATTAGGAGTCTGCCTGGAGGAGGAGAAGCAGCCCTTTTTCTGATCATCATAATGGGAGACCCAGACAATGGGGTTTAGGCAGTCTGCCCTCCGGAGGCCACACTAGGTACTACAAGTTTTTTGTAGTCTCCGCCCCTCCGCCTATAAACCCCCACTGCAGGAGCAGATCCTCAGTTTTACTTCAGTGTGCTCGGAGATCACACCTATGACTTGCAGTCACAGGAGATTTATTTGAGAAGATGTTGTGATGCAATGAAGACAAGTGGATCCCTGCCGTGGGGATCCCCGGCATACTCCCTGTCCACCTTTGGGTGCATACAGGTAGAGGTACCTTGGTCCATAGCCCTCGGGCCTGGACAAGGACTTTATTGTCTGGCCTGGTACTATGCCGTGCTCCCCCACTACTGACTTCTGAAGCGCTCTGGTGGGGTGGGAGCCCTGGAGCCTTGCACAGCTCCGTTCCGGTCTGCGGCCTCTCCATGGAAGCGTATCCTGCGGACCGGAACCTGAACCCCCCGTCCCCTGCCCGCTGGACCGGTGCCGGACGTGGACCCACTGGGTGAAGGTACTCTGTATCTCCTTTATGTGGGCCTGGGGGGACATGGTGAATGTATTTATTGTTTGGCCATGTATGGAGAACCTCGGTTCCCTAGGGACATGCGGTTCTGGGAGGAGACCCCTTCCTGAAGGGCTCCTCTTATTGTCATCCGCGTTACACAGTGTGGCCGCCATTACTGATGGTTCTGGCGCCTTTTTTCTCCCTGTGTGCGGCTCCTGAGCGCGTCCCCCTCTGGGCGGTGACGTCACGCTCCTTGCGGCCTATGTGTACTCGGTCTCCTCGGGCTTCTGCTTAGCCGCGCCCACTCATTAGTGGCGCGTCGGCCATTTTCTCCTCATTCCTGTGAGGATTGGTGGCGTGCACATCGCGCTCCGGGGAGAAGCTGCAGTTTGCCCGAGGAGGTCGCACACGTCCCGCTTTGATTCACCGCTTCCCTGGTCGGTATTCCGCGGGGTGCCCGGTGTTAACCCTTACTGCCCGGGGCGGCGCCAGTATGTCTACGGCTGGACAGAGGACTCCCGCCACGAGGTCCAAGGCATGCAAACAGTGCATGGGACAGGTAGATGGGGATAGTGCCTGTGCAGCTTGCGGTCTCACTGGGCCTGGTCCCAGTGTTTCTGCCTCTGCAGCTGCAGCACCACTGCTCTCCCCTGAGGTTCAGGGGAAGCTGGGCCATGGGATGTTCAGAAGTCGTTTAATGATACTGTAGTGTCCAGAATGTCTTCCATGTCGCAATCCTTAGAGGCTATACTAAGGAGGCTGTCTGATTCAGCCCCCCAGGCAGGGGCACTTGGGTCTGAACCCCGGCTAAGTGGGGGTTCTCATAAGAGACCTCGCTGGGAAATGACCCTGAGGATGGTGAACATCGTTCCTCTGATGAGGAACATCCATCTAATAGTGATGATGAGGGTGGAGACCCTGGCCCTGAGCCCCGGCACCACACGGCTCTTTCAGAGGGTCCGGGGGACGGTGTGGAGGACTTGATTTCCTCCATTAACGAAACCCTGGGGCTCGTCCCCCCGGCTGCGGTGGTGGAGAGACCGCGGAAGGAATCTTTCCAGTGGCTGCCGCCATTAGGCCAGTCGCGTGGTCTGTTCACTGACCATTCCAATTTTTGGAGAGTGGTCAGGACGCCAAGGGAGCATCCTGAAAGGCGTTTTGTTAGGAAGACTAAGGATTCACGTTATCCTTTTCCTAAGGAGGTTCTGGAGGAATGGTCGCGCTCCCCTAGGGTGGACGCTTCCATGACTAGAGTTGCGGCTCATTCTCTTTTTTCAGCAGAGGATAGTTCCTCTCTGAAGGATCCTATCGACAAGCAATGCGAGTCATATGCTAAGTCTATATATGAGGCTGTGGGTTCTTCTTTTGCCCCAAACTTTTCTATGGTTTGGACGTTACAGGCCATTACTGCGTGTCTGGAGGGGATCACCGATATCCCGGGGTCTGACCCGGAGGTGACGGCTCTTGCCAATAAGGCTAAGGCCTACGCTGACTACGCCAGATCAGCTGCCTTTGAAACAGCTAATCGGACTGCCGTGGCCTCTGCGAATGCGGTGGTCTTACGCAGATTGCTGTGGATGCGCCTCTGGGACTCGGATAAGGTGTCCAAGAGGATTTTACAAGTCATGCCTTTTTCGGGCGACAGACTTTTTGGGGACGAGCTGGATAAGAGGATTAAGGAGTTTGCTGAGAAGAAGATCCCTCAGAACAAACCCAAGCCACAGAGGTCTCACAAATGGAATCCCAGGCAGCGGTCCTTTCGTCCCGGCTCGCAACCTTCTACCTCGTCCACGCGATCGGACAAAAGAGGTAAACCCTCTGGTCCCTGGCATAACAAGAATCGCCAGAAAAAGCCGGCGGCCGCCGCGGCAGCGGCTGCCCCCAAGGTGTCCTCTACATGACTCGCTCCCAACTCCTGCCACCCCACCGGTCGGAGGACGCCTGGCCCGGTTTCAGGACGTATGGCATCTCCATGTTCAAGACCGGTGGGTGAGAGACATTATCTCTCGGGGCTACAGGATCGAGCTGAAGTCATTTCCTCCAAACCGTTTCTTTCTTTCCTCCCCGTCACCGGAGAAGGCGCAGGCTTTTCACCAAGTCCTGATTGGTCTTCAGAGGGACGGAGTTGTGATCCCAGTGCCATCTGGGGAACGTTTCAGAGGGTTCTACTCCAACCTCTTCATAGTTCCAAAGAAGGACGGTTCGTTTCGCCCAGTGCTGGATCTGAAATTGTTCAACCAACATGTGCAAGTGCGGAAGTTTCGCATGGAGTCTCTGCGCTCGGTGATTGCTGCCATGTCTCAGGGAGACTTCCTGGCGTCCGTGGACATCAAGGATGCCTACCTGCACGTGCCCATTGCGCCAGCGCACCAACGCTGGCTCAGGTTTGCGGTGGGAGAAGAACACTTCCAGTTTGTAGCATTGCCATTCGGTCTGGCCTCGGCCCCGCGGGTCTTCACGAAGGTGATGACGGCAATGGTGGCAACCCTACATGCTCAGGGTCATGCCGTAATACCTTACCTGGACGATCTGCTGATCAAGGCCCAGTCGCAGGAGTTGTGTCAGGGGAGCCTGGATGCGACCCTCAAGGCTCTGGAACAGTTTGGCTGGATTCTGAATCGCCCGAAATCCGCACTGGTGCCAACCCAGTCGTTGACTTATCTGGGCATGGATTTTCACACAGCCCCGGCGCTGGTGTTACTACCCAGCAAGAAACAGACCTCCATCCAGTCGGCAGTTCGCACCCTTCTTCATTCGCCACAATCCTCCCTGAGGGGCTTAATGAAGCTGGTGGGGTGCATGGTGGCGGCAATGGAAGCGGTGCCTTTTGCGCAGTTTCATCTCCGCCCTTTGCAGATGGAAATTCTCCACAAGTGGAACAAGAGGTCGTCATCTCTGGACAGAGTAGTGTCTCTCTCTCCTCGGACCAAGGAATCCCTTCATTGGTGGCTTCAACCCCATCACTTGGCGCGGGGTCGGTCCTTCCTTCAGCCTTCGTGGTTGATAGTGAACACGGATGCCAGCCTCACAGGCTGGGGCGCGGTGTTCCTGCACCACAGGGCCCAGGGTCTCTGGACGGTGTCAGAGTCCGCTCTGCAAATCAATGTCCTGGAAATCAGAGCGATTTACCTGGCTCTTCTGGCTTTCCACCGTTTTCTGGCAGGGAAACCCATACGAATTCAGACGGACAACGCGACAGCCGTCGCCTACGTAAACCATCAGGGCGGGACTCGAAGCGCCCAGGCCCTCGCCGAAGTCCACCGCATCCTGTTATGGGTGGAGGACAACGATTCGATGATATCGGCCGTCCACATCCCAGGAGTGGACAATTGGGAAGCCGACTACCTGAGCCGGCAAGGCATGGACGCCGGAGAGTGGTCTCTACACCCGGACGTCTTCCAGTCCATCTGTCAACGATGGGGAACTCCAGATGTGGATCTGATGGCGTCTCGCCTCAATCATCAAGTTCCGCAGTTCATGGCGCGTTCATGGGATCCTCAGTCTCTGGGAGCGGATGCTCTGGTCCAGGATTGGTCCAGGTTCCATCTTCCGTATGTATTCCCGCCGTTGGCGTTGATTCCCAGAGTCCTGCGCAAGATCAGGACGGAATGTCGCAGAGCCATTCTAGTGGCTCCGGATTGGCCCAGGAGGTCGTGGTATCCGGACCTGTGGCGGCTCGCAGAGGGGGAACCGTGGAGACTGCCAGACAGACAAGATCTCCTGTCGCAGGGGCCGTTCTTCCATCTCAATTCCGCGGCCCTCAAGTTGACTGTGTGGCCCTTGAGTCCTGGCTCTTGACTTCCAGAGGTTTTTCTCCCTCGGTTGTCTCCACTTTAACCAGGGCCAGACGGCCTACCTCGTTAAAGATCTACCACAGAACTTGGAAAATTTACTTTTCCTGGTGTGCTTCTGTTGGACGGAAGGCGTGGCCTTTCCGTCTCCCAACGTTGCTTTCATTCCTTCAGTCCGGAATGGACATGGGATTGTCCCTCAGTTCTCTGAAGGGACAAGTGTCGGCACTGTCGGTGCTGTTCGACAAGCGTTTGGCTAAGATACCAACGGTCCGTAGGTTTCTGCAGGGGGTTAGTCGGGTGATTCCACCGTACAAACGTCCTCTTGATCCTTGGGACCTCAATGTGGTCCTGGCGGCCTTACAGAAGCCTCCTTTTGAGCCTTTGCGGGATGTTTCTCTGGTCCATCTTTCCCAGAAAGTGGCTTTTTTGGTGGCCATTACATCGCTCAGGAGAATCTCGGAACTGGCAGCGCTCTCGTGCAAGTCTCCATTCCTGGTGGTTCATCAGGATAAGGTGGTGTTGCGCACGAGACCCGAATTTTTGCCTAAGGTGGTGTCACCTTTTCATATTAATCAGGAGATTGTTCTCCCTTCTTTTTGCCCTAACCCGACTCACAGGAGTGAGAAGGAGTTACACACCCTGGACCTGGTGAGGGCTATCAGGGTTTATGTGTCTCGTACGGCGTCGATACGTACCTCGGACTCTCTGTTTGTTCTTACGGCTGGTCGCCGTAGGGGTTCCCCGGCCTCAAAATCTACTTTGGCGCGGTGGATCAAAGCTCCTATTCTGGAAGCTTACCGTTCTTCTGGTATGTCTCTCCCGGTGGGATTGAAGGCTCACTCTACCAGAGCCGTTGGTGCCTCTTGGGCTCTGCGGCACAGGGCTTCGGCTCAACAAGTTTGCCAGGCAGCCACTTGGTCTAGCCTCCATACGTTTACCAAACATTACATGGTACATGCCCATGCCTCTGCGGATGCGAATGTGGGCAGGCGGGTCCTACAGGCGGCGGTGGCTCACCTTTAAGGTGCCCCGCACATCAACCGTCTCAAAGGAACTCTTTTCCCGCCCTGGGGTGTTGCTTTAGGACATCCCCATTGTCTGGGTCTCCCATTATGATGATCAGAAAAAAGAGAATTTTGTTTACTTACCGTAAATTCTTTTTTCTTGAATCATTAATGGGAGACCCAGCACCCACCCAGTTGTCCCGTTGGACGTTTTGTTGTGTTTTTGGACCTTGTTGGCTCAGGCTTCTTTGGCTAGCATTGTTCGCAGCCATGCCTAGAGTTGTGGTGTGGGTTGCCTCCTCGCAGCTTGTGAACTAAACTGAGGATCTGCTCCTGCAGTGGGGGTTTATAGGCGGAGGGGCGGAGACTACAAAAAACTTGTAGTACCTAGTGTGGCCTCCGGAGGGCAGACTGCCTAAACCCCATTGTCTGGGTCTCCCATTAATGATTCAAGAAAAAAGAATTTACGGTAAGTAAACAAAATTCTCTTTACGATGACGTCATCGAGGGGCGTGTGTGTGTGTTTCCCGCGTGTTCTCGGCGCCGCCCACGTCTCTGCTCTCGGCGGCCATTTTCTCCCTCATTCCCGGCTGGAATATACTGGCAGCGCGTGTCTGCACTTCAGGGGAGACCGGAACTCGCGGAGGTCACACACACACACACCGCTTCCTCCCACCGCGTTACTGCGGTCGGTAACCACCGGGATTCCCGGTTTATTTGTCTGTACAAATTGGCTTATATTCCCCTACTGTGGCTATGTCCTCAGTTAGGAAGCATGCTGCTAGGGCGGCAGATGACACCATTGCCTGTGCTACATGCAACGGGACACTGGTGGAGGGGTCCTGCAATAACTGCGGACGCCCAGAAACCCGGACTGTCTCTGCTGAGTCAGCAGCTTCGGGGCTACAACCTGAGGCTAAGATCCCAGGGCCATGGGAAACGCAGAATAGGATCAACGAATCCCTGCTGTCCCAGATGTCCTCCATGTCGCAATCCCTGGAGGCACTTCATAGGAGACTGGAAAGCCCAGCTACTCCTACCAGTTACCCCCGGGTGTCTCTTACTTCTACTGTGAGACCCCCTAAGCGAGCTCGTCGTGAGGATTCACCCGAGCTCCAGGCTCTCTCTGAGGAGGAGCGTTCCTCTGATGGTGAGGAAGATGATGGGGGTTCTACTCTTGGGTCTGTGTCTGAACCTGCAGATGGGGTGGAGGATCTGGTGTCCTCCATCAACGAGACCTTGCGTCTCGTGATTCCCCCTGAGGAGGTGACTGTACACCCCAAGGAGGTCTATCAATGGCTGCGGCCAGAGGCCAAACCAAGTGGCTCCTTCATGGACCACACTAATTTTGGAAGGGTGGTTAGAGCACCCAGGTTACATCCTGGTCGGCGTTATGTCCGCAAACCAAAGGACAATCGCTTCCCCTTTCCCCAGGAGGTGCTTCAGGAATGGTCGCAGTCTCCTAAGGTGGACGCGTCCATGACTAGGATTGCTGCACGCTCCCTGTTTTCTGCCTCTGATAGCTCCTCATTGAAGGATGCGACGGATAGACAGGTCGAGCAACTCGCCAAGTCTTCCTATGAGGCTGTGGGGTCTTCATTTGCCCCGAGTTTTGCCGCGGTCTGGACCTTACAAGCGATTACCACCTGTTTGGAGGGTATCGCTGATTTAGCTAGGTCCAGTCCAGAGGTCCTGGCGCTTACCGACAGGGCGAAGGCCTATGCGGACTACGCCAGGACGGCAACTTTGGAAACTGCCACTCGCTCAGCTGTGGCTTCGGCCAATGCGATTGCGATCCGCAGGTTATTGTGGCTGCGTCTTTGGGACTCAGATACCACATCTAAGAAGATTTTGCAGAATCTTCCATTCGCTGGTGACAGGCTTTTTGGCACCGAGCTGGACAAACTGATAAAGGATTCTGCTGAGTCTAAAATCCCGCAGAATAAACCTAAGCCACGGTACACCGTGAAAAGGAACCCTAAACAGTGGTCCTTTCGTTCCAGCTCGCAGTCATCAACGACGTCCGCTCGCTCAGACCGAGGGGGCAAGCCTGCGACTCAGTGGCGTTCCAAGAGTCGTCAGAAGAAGCCGGCGGGGGCAGCGGCTGCCACCCCCAAGCCCGCCTCGACATGACTCGCTCTCTCATCCTGCCTCCCCACAGGTGGGGGGCCGCCTGTCTCGATTTCAGGACAGGTGGCTACTTCACGTTCAAGATCAGTGGGTTCGAGACGTAGTCTCAAGAGGTTACAGGATAGAGCTGACATCAAAACCGTTGACCCGATTCCATCGGTCGGTTCCATCCCCAGAGAAGGCTCAGGCTTTTCATCTGGTGTTGGAGGGACTCCGCAGAGACGGAGTAGTGGTCCCAGTGCCTTCTGGGGAGAGGTTTCGGGGTTTTTACTCCAACCTCTTTATTGTCCCAAAGAAGGACGGCTCCTTCCGCCCGGTTCTGGACCTAAAGTTGTTCAACCGTCACGTGTTGGTTCGGAAGTTCCGCATGGAATCCCTGCGCTCCGTGATCGCGGCTGTGTCACAGGGAGACTTCCTAGCGTCGATAGATATACGAGACGCTTACCTTCACGTGCCCATTGCACCGGCTCATCAGCGCTGGTTGAGATTCGCAGTGGGGGACGAACACTACCAGTTCGTGGCGCTGCCTTTCGGTCTGGCTTCTGCACCACGAGTGTTCACGAAGGTGATGGCTTCTATGATGGCTCTCCTGCATGTACAGGGACACGCCGTCATACCCTATCTGGACGACCTACTGGTCAGGGCGCCATCGGAAGACCTTTGTCGGGTGAGCCTGGAGGTAACCATGAAGTCTCTGGAACAGTTCGGGTGGCTTCTCAATATTCAAAAGTCCACTCTGGTTCCGACCCAATCGTTGACATATCTGGGCATGGACTTCCACACAGACTCAGCCCTGGTGTCTCTACCTCAAGCCAAGCAGCTGGCGATCCAATCAGGAGTGCAGAATGTCCTTCTGTCACCACAATCATCCCTACGGGTATTGATGAGACTGGTGGGACGCATGGTAGCGGCGATAGAGGCGGTGCCTTTCGCACAGTTTCGCCTCCGTCCTCTCCAGCTGGAGATTCTCCGGAGATGGGACAAGAGGACGATCTCTCTGAATCGGCTGGTGACACTTTCACAACCGACCAGGGACTCCCTGCAGTGGTGGCTCCTGCCACTTCACCTGTCAAGGGGCCGGTCCTTCCTCAAACCGTCATGGTTAGTGGTGACCACCGACGCCAGTCTGAAGGGCTGGGGTGCGGTGTTCTTACACCACAGGGCTCAAGGCCTCTGGACTCAGTCGGAGTCGGCGTTGCAGATCAACGTGCTGGAGATCAAGGCGGTCTATCTGGCGCTCCTAGCGTTTCAGAAGTTCCTGTCAGGACAGCCCATTCGGGTACAGTCCGACAATGCGACGGCCGTCGCCTACATAAATCATCAGGGAGGGACCAGAAGTGCTCAGGCCCTCGCCGAAGTCCACCGCATTCTATCTTGGGTGGAGGAGAACGACTGCCTGATCTCCGCAGTTCACATCCCAGGTGTCGAGAACTGGGAGGCCGACTACCTGAGCCGGCAGGGGATGGACGCCGGAGAGTGGTCTCTTCATCCAGACGTCTTCCGGGACATCTGCAGCAGATGGGGCACTCCGGACGTGGATCTGATGGCCTCACGGCTGAATCATCAGGTGCCCCAATACGTGGCGAGATCGTGGGATCCTCAGTCCTTGGGGGCGGATGCCCTGATCCTGAATTGGTCCAGCTTTCGGCTGCCATATGTGTTCCCGCCTCTAGCTCTCATTCCCAGGGTCCTGTGGAAGATCAGGACGGAATGCAGGGTAGCCATTCTAGTGGCCCCAGATTGGCCCAGGAGATCCTGGTACCCGGACCTGTGGCAACTGTCAGGCGGGCGCAGGTGGGCTCTTCCAGAGCGCGCAGATCTACTCGCGCAAGGACCGTTCTTCCACCTCAATTCCAGGGCCCTCAGATTGACTGTATGGCTCTTGAGGCCTGGCTGTTGACATCCAGAGGCTTTTCCCCTACAGTGGTTGCCACCATGAATAGGGCTAGGAAGCCTGTGTCCAGGAAGATATACCACAGGACGTGGAAGATCTTTTTCTCCTGGTGTGCCTCTAGTGGACGGTCTCCTTGGCCCTTGTCCATTCCGACTTTGTTGGCTTTCCTACAGTCGGGTTTGGAAATGGGATTATCCCTTGGCTCTTTGAAAGGTCAAGTGTCGGCACTTTCAGTGCTGTTTGACAGGCGCTTGGCGCTCCTCCCGAAGGTCCGTCAATTTCTGCAGGGAGTGTCTAGGGTAGTTCCGCCCTACAAGCGACCTCTGGACCCTTGGGACCTTAACATGGTCCTGACGGCATTGCAGAAACCGCCGTTTGAGCCGTTAAGAGACATTTCTCTATCCCGTCTGTCCCAGAAAGTGGTCTTTCTGGTGGCAATTACGTCACTGAGAAGGGTCTCAGAATTGGCTGCACTTTCGTGCAAGTCACCCTTTCTGGTGGTTCACCAAGACAAGGTGGTGTTGCGCCCACGGCCTGAATTCTTGCCGAAGGTGGTGTCAACGTTTCACCTGAACCAGGAGATTGTTCTCCCATCATTCTGTCCCGCTCCCGTTCATCAGGTTGAGCGCGACCTCCATACTCTGGATCTCGTGAGGGCTGTACGCATTTATGTGTCCAGGACTGCCTCCTTTAGGAGTTCGGATTCCTTATTTGTCCTCACGTCAGGTCGCTGTAAGGGGTCCGCGGCTTCGAAGTCGACCTTGGCCAGATGGATCAAGGCTCCCATTCAGGAGGCTTACCGCTCTTCTGGTCTGCCTCTCCCGGTGGGATTGAAGGCTCACTCTACCAGAGCTGTAGGTGCCTCCTGGGCCTTGCGACATCGCGCTTCAGCTCTGCAGGTGTGTCAGGCGGCCACTTGGTCCAGCCTGCACACTTTCTCTAAGCACTATATGGTGCATGCCCATGCCTCTGCGGATGCGAGTTTGGGCAGGCGGGTCCTCCAGGCGGCGGTTGCCCACCTTTAAGGGGGACCATGTATTATCCGTCTTGTTGAGGAACTCTTCCCGCCCTGGGGTATTGCTTTAGGACATCCCCATTGTCTGGGTCTCCCATTATGATGACAAGAAAAAAGAGAATTTTGTTTACGTACCGTAAATTCTTTTTTCTTCATCAATGGGAGACCCAGCACCCACCCAATTGTTCCGTTGCATGTTTTGCATTTGATCTGTTCTCTGTTGAGACAGTGTTTGCCGGGTTGTTGAACCGTCTGTACACGGTATTCTTCCCGATGTTTCGGGTGTGGTTTATTTCTCCTCGCAGCTTATGGACTAAACTGAGGATGTTTCCTGCGGTGGGGGTTTATAAGCGGAGGAGGCGGTGTCTACAAACTTGTAGTACCTAGTGTGACCTCCGGAGGGCAGAGCCCTAAACCCCATTGTCTGGGTCTCCCATTGATGAATAAAGAAAAAAGAATTTACGGTACGTAAACAAAATTCTCTTTTTTGTGTACTCACCGTGAATTCCTTTTCTCTTAGCCTCTCATTGGGGGACACAGCTCCCTCCCTGGGCCTGTTGGGCCTTCTTGAGTTTCTAGTTGCCTTGTCGGCTTGTGTAGTTTTTACTCCTACTGCTTTAGCACAAAACTGGCTAGACTGTGCCAGTCAGGGGTTATATACTGCAGGGAGGAGCCACTGTGCTTGTTTTGATTGCTTAGTGTCGCCTCCTAGTGGCAGAATAGCATAAGCCATCGTCCTGTGTCCCCCAATGAGAGGCTAAGAGAAAAGGAATTTACGGTGAGTACACAAAATTCTCCTTTTTCAAAGTATTAAAATATATCGTATAAAAGTTTGAGATATATATATATATGTATGAAAAAAACAAAGCAGCACCAAATAGATGTCAAGTGAACCTTTATTGGCAATGGCAATAAAGGTTCACTTGACATCTATTTGGTGCTGCCTTTTTCCTTTTTTTGGATTATATATACATGTATATATATCATTTTGGAAGTTTTTTATGGCTGCTCTCATCTTTTTCCAAGATTGAAGGTATGTTATAAAAAGAAAAATTAGTAGGCATATTCTGTGTCGCGTTCTGTAATTATGCAGCACTGTGTAGTAGCGGGGTTCGTGCTATTGCCCCCCGTGTGTAGGACGGACACTTGAATATTTACCAGTTTAACAATCCTTTTTTTCTTTCAGCTCTTCAGGTATCAGCCGGTTTTGCAGAAATGTCCATCGGGGAGCGAGGCGGCCGCAGACGTGACATCCATGACATAGGAGTAAACACCCGGCAGACCATAGAGCACGTGCAAGTATCCAAAGCCGGTAATAATCACCTGCTGAATCTTTTTCCTTCTAACTTGTTGTTTCTTGTTAATAAGCTAGATGACAGCAGTATGGCAGCCTCTCTCCTCTGCAGCCCGGCCTTTGTTCCCCGACTCTCGCTGAGAGATTGGAGGTTTTTTATACCTGATGATTGGAAATGAGAAATCAATGTCTGTTTATAGGGATTTTATACCTTTAGAAAAATTATCCTCAAAAGATTGGATACAAAGTAAAAATGAAAAAAATGCGGTCAGTGTTGGTCTCTCCCGGGTTCAGTGCCTGTGTCCTGCCGCTGCTCTCATTTATGTTTCTGCTGTAGCGGTGACGTTGTATCAGCACCACTGCAGCCAGTCACTGGGCTCAGCTGCTCGTGTCATCTACATGATCACATGTCACCACTGCAGCCAATCACTGGGCTCAGCTGCTTGTGTCATCTACATGATCACATGTTACCACTGCAGCCAATCACTGAGCTCAGCTGCTTGTGTCATCTACATGATCACACGTCACCAATGCAGCCAATCACTGGGCTCAGCTGCTTGTGTCATCTACATGATCACATGTTACCACTGTAGCCAATCACTGGGCTCAGCTGATTGTGTCATCTGCGTGATGGCGCACATCACTGCTGCAGCCAGTCAGAGTGATGTCAACGCTGCAGCTAGACAGGAGAAGTCGTCAGGAACCAGTACTGAGCCCGTGAGGGGGAGAATTATCCGTATTTACTTTTTCTACTAGTATCTGTTTGGGAACCATGATATGGAATGAGAGGGAGTTTCACGTGTCGGCCTTAGACAAGAACTTTGTCCCAGAGCGGATACCGAGCCCCGGGGACACCTGGAATAGCTGATCTGCATTTGTAAATCATATTACACTCAATTATGACTTTTTTTGCCAGGAAACTCTCATAATCTTAATTTGAAGTTCTGCTCCTGATAACTCTTGTGGAGGCTGCCATATTGGGCGTCTGATAAAACAACTGACTGAACAGAGAAATGATAAACTCTAACCCTTTCCTTTAATACTTGCAGGCTCCTCCGGGGGCAAAATAAAGCTCTTGACCAACCATGTCAAGCTGGTGTCCCGACCGCAGTGGATGCTGTACCAGTATCACGTTGACTTCAACCCCCCCATGGAGTCCAAGCGTCTGCGCTACGCCCTCCTGTACCAGCACGAAGAAACCATCGGGAAGGCGCGAGCATTCGATGGGATGGTGCTGTTTTTGCCAAAAAGACTGAATAAGGTAAACTCATACCAAGGACGGGGAGCGCAGGAAAGCCTAGTGTATCCACAGAGCGGCATTATAGCTGGGACAGGACAGCGGGTCAGTGGTGGGGCGAAGGTAAAGCCTGGTGTATCCACAGAGCAGCATTATATTTGGGGTAGGACAGTGCTGCTCCTGGGGGAGCCGGGGGTGGGACCACTTCTCATCTGACATTGTGACCTTTCTGATCGTTCCCTGACGGTCTTCCTGTCGCTCATCCCCAGTAGTAGATGTAACGTTGATGTTTTTGGATTCTCGTTCTTGTCCTTGAAGGTCACCGAGGTGTTCAGCCAAACTGGAAATGGAGAGAAGGTGCGGATAACCATCACCCTGACCAACGAGCTGCCGCCGACGTCCCCTACTTGCTTCCATTTCTACAACATCATTTTTCGGAGGTCAGACAGGTTACTTTTATGTGGCACCCCAGAGTCCAGTAGCCACAATGACATTGCCTTCCGCGGGGGGTAGTTTCGTGCTTGGAAGCAAGGATGGGTATCCACACCAGGTAAGCCCACTGCACACAACACCTTACCTGACTCCAGGCCATAAGGGGGAGCTCTAACCTGGGCTCAGGGGAACTCTCTTACAATTCTGGCCAGAGGCGGGGCTAGTCAGTTGAGATCCTGAGAGGACGTGAAGAGAACCTGTGGGCTGGAGCTGTGCCAAGCTCGTCCCAGGTAGAGCAGAGAGCCACCGAGTTCAGTTCCCAGGAGGACTGTGACGAGGTCCCGTGGACTGGAGCAAAGTACGGCTCGTCCGGGACAGAGACTATGAAGGTTGTGGGACCTGTAGGAGAGGGTCTGAGGAAAGGAGAGGAGACAGCCTGGGGAGTAGAGACAGCTGAACGGTTCACCCAGTGCAGAGCGCCAGAGACGGACACCGGAGTCCGAGGGTGTGAGGGTACTCCAGGCCCAGCAGCGAAAACCGGAGGGCAGGAGATTCCAAGTCTCCCGGCCACCAGAAGGCACATCAGCATTAAAGAGCTCAGGGACAGCGAGGAAAGGAGAAGTTTGAAGGAAGGGCTCGAGCCGCCTGCCATACAGGCGAGAGACTCTATGCAGGAAGAGAAAGGGTCACAGCTCAGCTACCAGCAGCCAGAACCTGCCAAGAGTAGCGCAACAGGGAGGCTTCAGAACTCACCGGGTGAGGAGAACCCCAACTTGCTTCCAGGCAACCCGGATTACCAACATCTCTTGTGGACAGCACCTTGGACTGAACCTGCTACTTCTGTCAGTAAAGGTAACGGAGACTACACCTGTGTGCCTGTCTATTTTTCCACTGCCTACCACCGCCATAGACATTACTGGTTGCCCTGGTGACCCGCTCCAACTGTCGGGAGCCAAACCACCTCAGCTCCCATCCCAGAGGCCCCGCAGCATCTGCCCCCAATAGCTGACTACCACGGGTGGCGTCACAACAAACTACTCCCGTTTTAAACCCGTTATCCCCTTTTTGACTAGACTCTGCCTCTCAAACGCGGGCCTCGGCCCCGGTGTGACACCCCCGGAAGCACTGTAGCCCAGGCTCTTGAGTACCCCATGGTCCCGGGTCACGTCATTTACATTAGTAGCATCTGCTGTTGACGGCTCTGTATCGTGGCAGCCTGACCACCTTTTCTGCCCCCTAAAACGCCTTTGCTTTACAGGGCTAATACCAAGATATCAAGCTATTTCCCCATCCCTGGCCCCACTGACAACTCTAAAACCTGTGGATGGAGCAGGGTTGTGCTTACTAAACCTTCTTCCCAGCGGTCAGACCAGCCTCCTCCCCGGCAGTCAGACCCACCTGTTCCCCTGCTTTCAGTCCCGCCTCTCCTCAGGCCGTCAAACCCGCCTTCTCTCCGGCTGTCAGACCTGCCTCCTCTCCTCCCCTAGCAGTCTGGCGGTCGGACCCAACCCCCCTCATTTCAGTCTTGCGGTCGGACGACCAACCCTCCCCTCCTTGCTGCCTGACCTGTTGCCCCCCGCACCCCCTTGCTGTCTGGCAGCCGGGCCCCCAGCTATCAGGAAGGTGATGGCTTAAAATTTTAGGAGTAAACCTTTATCATGGGTTTTCCAGGATTAGAAAACATTGTCGCTTTGTTTTCAGAAATGTCTCCACTCCTGAGCTCCATGGAAGTGACTGGAGCGGAGGTGCTGTAGAGCACAAAACCTACGGTCGGGGGAGGAGGAGCGTTGTATCTGAAAGAAAGCAGACATTGCAGTTCACAGGGTAGAAGCGGCCACCTAGTTGGCCCTCTGGGGAAGAAACCCAGTGGCTTCATTGGAGACCGGGAATATTTTGCTACATTCTGCCATACTGAAATGATCACAAGTTCTGGTCTCCTATGAAACAAACCAACAAAAATAAATAAAAATTAATTCTGGAAAACACAAGTTCCCCCATACATCTTGCAGCTCATGATAGGGGCGGAAAAAGCAGAAGTGAGCATGACAGCGACTGCACCCTGCAGAACTGACTGTAGCCCTTCAAAGCTGACCCGATGCCCTGCAGAACTGACCACGCACTGCAGATCTGACTGACACACTGCAGAACTGACCGCAACGCCCTGCTGAGCTGACCGACACCTGTACAGCTCACTGGCGCTCTGCAGAACTGACCGCGCCCTGCAGATTTGACTGACCACGGCCCTGCAGAACTGACACCCCGCAGAACTGATCAACACCTGTACAGCTCACTGGTGCCCTGCAGAACTGACCGCGCCCTGCAGATCTGACTGACACACTGCAGGACTGACCGCGACACCCTGCAGAACTGACAAACGTGTACAGCTGACTGGCGCCCTGCAGAACTGACCGACACCTGTACAGCTGACTGGCGCCCTGCTGCAAAGCTGACCCGACACTTTGCAGAACTGACCGCGATGCCGTGCAGAACTGAACAACACCTGTACAGCTGACTGGCGCCGTGCTGAGCTGATTGACGCCCTGCAGAACTGACTAACACCTGCATTGCTGACTGGTGCTTGTGTTCTTCCCCCAGACTCCTGAAGATAATGGACATGAAGCAGATAGGACGCAACTATTACAACCCAAACGATGCGACAGAAGTCAGATCTCACCGGTAACGGAATAAGCAGAACTGTGTTTACATGTGACTGACCCCAATGGAGTCATAGAATATAACTCAGGATAAGTAATGTAGAATAGTGAGTGCAGCTCTGGAGTATATTACAGGAGATAACTCAGGATCAGTAATATAATTTATGTACACAGTGACTGCACCAGCAGAATAGTGAGTGCAGCTCTGGAGGATAATACAGGAGGTAACTCAGGATCAGTAATGTATGTACACAGTGACTGCACCAGCAGAATAGTGAGTGCAGCTCTGGAGTATAATACAGGAGGTAACTCAGGATCAGTAATGTAATGTATATATACAGTGACTGCTCCAGCAGAATAGTGAGTGCAGCTCTGGAGTATAATACAGGAGGTAACTGGTAGGTGTCTGTTCCTTTTTTATATTTGGCTCTTGTATTTATACATTGGTTTCTTCCTTTTCTCCTCCCTCTTTTGTCTGTCCGTCCTTCTTGTCAGTCTCACCATCTGGCCGGGATTTGCCACCTCCATTCTCCAGTTTGAATCCAGCATCATGTTGAGCATTGATGTCAGCCACAAAGTCCTGCGGAATGAGACGGTGTATGACCTAATGGTCAACCTCTACTCCTCGTGTGGCCCTCAGAGGTTCCAAGATGCCAGCGCCAAAGAGCTGATCGGACAGATCGTCCTCACCAAGTAAGAGCCGCAGAAAAACCTGGACCGAGAAGAAAGTCTGATCTGTAGAATAAGACATGTATATCACCCGGCCGAGGGATACAGTCCGATCTGTAGAATAAGAGTAGTGTATCACCCGGCCGAGGGATACAGTCCGATCTGTAGAATAAGAGTAGTGTATCACCCGGCCGAGGGATACAGTCCGATCTGTAGAATAAGACATGTATATCACCCGGCCGAGGGAGACAGTCCGATCTGTAGAATAAGACATGTATATCACCCGGCCGAGGGAGACAGTCCGATCTGTAGAATAAGACATGTGTATCACCCGGCCTAGGGAGACAGTCCGATCTGTAGAATAAGACATGTGTATCACCCGGCCGAGGGAGACAGTCCGATCTGTAGAATAAGACATGTATATCACCCGGCCGAGGGAGACAGTCCGATCTGTAGAATAAGACATGTATATCACCCGGCCGAGGGAGACAGTCCGATCTGTAGAATAAGACATGTGTATCACCCGGCCTAGGGAGACAGTCCGATCTGTAGAATAAGACATGTATATCACCCGGCCGAGGGAGACAGTCCGATCTGTGGAATAAGACATGTATATCACCCGGCCGAGGGAGACAGTCCGATCTGTAGAATAAGACATGTATATCACCCGGCCGAGGGAGACAGTCCGATCTGTAGAATAAGATGTGTATCACCCGGCCGAGGGAGACAGTCCGATCTGTAGAATAAGACATGTATATCACCCGGCCGAGGGAGACAGTCCGATCTGTAGAATAAGATGTGTATCACCCGGCCAAGGGAGACAGTCTGATCTGTAGAATAAGACGTGTATATCACCTGGCCAAGGGAGACAGTCCGATCTGTAGAATAAGACATGTATATCACCTGGCCGAGGGAGACAGTCCGATCTGTAGAATAAGACATGTATATCACCTGGCCGAGGGAGACAGTCCGATCTGTAGAATAAGACATGTGTATCACCCGGCCGAGGGAGACAGTCTGATCTGTAGAATAAGACATGTGTATCACCCGGCCGAGGGAGACAGTCCGATCTGTAGAATAAGACATGTATATCACCCGGCCGAGGGATACAGTCCGATCTGTAGAATAAGACATGTATATCACCCGGCCGAGGGAGACAGTCTGATCTGTAGAATAAGACATGTATATCACCTGGCCGAGGGAGACAGTCCGATCTGTAGAATAAGACATGTGTATCACCCGGCCGAGGGAGACAGTCCGATCTGTAGAATAAGACGTGTGTCACCTGGCCGAGGGAGACAGTCCGATCTGTAGAATAAGACATGTATATCACCCGGCCGAGGGATACAGTCCGATCTGTAGAATAAGACATGTGTATCACCCGGCCTAGGGACACAGTCCGATCTGTAGAGTAAGACATGTATATCACCCGGCCGAGGGAGACAGTCTGATCTGTAGAATAAGACATGTATATCACCTGGCCGAGGGAGACAGTCCGATCTGTAGAATAAGACATGTATATCACCCGGCCGAGGGAGACAGTCCGATCTGTAGAATAAGACATGTGTATCACCCGGCCAAGGGAGACAGTCCGATCTGTAGAATAAGACGTGTATATCACCCGGCCAAGGGAGACAGTCCGATCTGTAGAATAAGACGTGTATATCACCTGGCCGAGGGAGACAGTCCGATCTGTAGAATAAGACGTGCATCACCTGGCCGAGGGAGACAGTCCGATCTGTAGAATAAGACATGTGTATCACCCGGCCGAGGGAGACAGTCCGATCTGTAGAACAAGACATGTATATCACCTGGCCGAGGGAGACAGTCCGATCTGTAGAATAAGACGTGCATCACCTGGCTGAGGGAGACAGTCCGATCTGTAGAATAAGACATGTATATCACCTGGCCGAGGGAGACAGTCCGATCTGTAGAACAAGACATGTATATCACCTGGCCGAGGGAGACAGTCCGATCTGTAGAATAAGACGTGCATCACCCGGCCGAGGGAGACAGTCCGATCTGTAGAATAAGACATGTGTATCACCCGGCCGAGGGAGACAGTCCGATCTGTAGAATAAGACATGTGTATCACCCGGCCGAGGGAGACAGTCCGATCTGTAGAATAAGACATGTGTATCACCTGGCTGAGGGAGACAGTCCGATCTGTAGAATAAGACGTGCATCACCTGGCTGAGGGAGACAGTCCGATCTGTAGAATAAGACGTGCATCACCCGGCCGAGGGAGACAGTCCGATCTGTAGAATAAGACATGTAGATGAGAGGACATCGCTGGCGGTCACCGAGGGAGCGAAGTGAGGAAAAGCGCAGCAGCAGTCACACACAGAACGCTGCACTTTGTGATGATCCGTTCTTGGTGCAGTTTTGCACAAAAAATGTATTCTCACAAAACGCTGAGCGTATCCTTACTTTTATTTTTTTTTTTTTTTTTTTTTTTTCAGAAAATGTTTATTTGAATGTTGGGGGTTGGGGTGGAGAATTGGTGGTGACCAAAAAAACAATATGACCTTTTTTTCCTTTCTGCTTACAGCACTTACAATATAGATAATGTTTATTTTCATTCACTTTTTTTTTCTATTTTACTGGTGGGGTAACAATACACTTATCGTTATTTTTGTTTTATTTTTTTTGCTTTCTTAAATATCGTCCTTTTTCTGATCATCATAATGGGAGACCCAGACAATGGGGTTTAGGGCACTGCCCTCCGGAGGCCACACTAGGTACTACAAGTTTGTAGACACCGCCCCCTCCGCTTATAAACCCCTACCGCAGGAGATATCCTCAGTTTTAAACTTAGTGTGCTCGGAGGATCACACGCTTTGCTTGCACTTCACAGCATTCTCACAGCTACCGTATGTTTTCCCGCCTCTGGCACTGATTCCCAAGGTTCTGTGGAAAATCAGGACGGAATGCCGCAAGGCCATTCTAGTGGCTCCGGATTGGCCCAGGAGGTCCTGGTATCCGGATCTGTGGCAACTGTCAGGCGGGAACCGGTGGGCTCTTCCAGAACGCGCAGATCTTCTCGCGCAAGGCCCCTTCTTCCACCTCAATTCCAGGGCCCTCAGATTGACTGCATGGCTCTTGAGGCCTGGCTTCTAACGTCCAGGGGGTTCTCTCCTACTGTGGTTGCCACTATGAATCGAGCTAGAAAGCCCGTATCACGGAAGATATACCACAGAACGTGGAAAATCTTTTTCACATGGTGTGCCTCTGGTGGACGGTCGCCTTGGCCCTTGTCGATCCCGACTCTGTTGGCTTTTTTACAGTCGGGTTTGGAGTTGGGCTTATCCCTCAGTTCCCTGAAGGGTCAGGTATCAGCGCTGTCGGTACTGTTTGACAGGCGCTTGGCACTCCTCCCGAAGGTCCGTCAGTTTCTGCAAGGGGTGTCTCGGGTGGTCCCGCCGTATAGGCGACCGCTAGACCCTTGGGACCTTAACATGGTCCTGGCGGCCCTACAGAAACCACCTTTTGAGCCGCTGAGAGAAGTTTCTCTCTCTTGTCTATCGCAGAAGGTGGTCTTTCTGGTGGCAATTACGTCCCTAAGACGGGTCTCAGAATTGGCTGCACTATCGTGCAAGTCACCCTTCCTGGTGGTTCACCAAGACAAGGTGGTGTTGCGCCCGCGGGCAGAATTCTTGCCGAAGGTGGTTTCCACCTTTCACTTGAACCAAGAGATTGTTCTCCCATCATTTTGTCCCGCTCCTGTTCACCAGGTTGAGCGCGACCTCCACACTCTGGATCTCGTGAGGGCTGTACGCATTTATGTGTCCAGGACTGCCTCCTTCCGGAGTTCGGACTCCTTGTTCGTACTTACGGCAGGTCGCTGTAAGGGGTCCGCGGCGTCAAAATCAACCTTGGCCAGATGGATCAAGGCACCCATTCAAGAGGTCTACCGTTCTTCTGGTTTGCCTCTCCCGGTGGGCTTGAAGGCGCACTCGACCAGAGCTGTCGGTGCCTCCTGGGCTTTGCGACATCGCGCTTCTGCTCTACAGGTGTGTCAGGCGGCCACTTGGTCCAGCCTGCATACTTTCTCTAAGCACTATATGGTGCATGCCCATGCCTCTGCGGATGCAAGTTTGGGCAGGCGGGTCCTCCAGGCGGCGGTTGCCCACCTTTGAGGGGGACCGTGTATATCAACGTCTTTTGAGGAACTCTTCCCGCCCTGGGGTTTGCTTTAGGACATCCCCATTGTCTGGGTCTCCCATTATGATGATCAGAAAAAAGAGAATTTTGTTTACGTACCGTAAATTCTTTTTTCTTGAATCATCAATGGGAGACCCAGCACCCACCCAGTTGTTCCGTTGGATGTTGTTTCCTTGGGACTGTTCCCTGTTGGGACAGCGTTGTTTGTTTCGGGTTGTTGGACCGTCTGTGCACGGTCTTCCCGATAGTTCGGGTGTGGTTTGTCTCCTCGCAGCTTATGGACCAAACTGAGGATATCTCCTGCGGTAGGGTTTATAAGCGGAGGGGGCGGTGACTACAAACTTGTAGTACCTAGTGTGGCCTCCGGAGGGCAGTGCCCTAAACCCCATTGTCTGGGTCTCCCATTGATGATTCAAGAAAAAAGAATTTACGGTACGTAAACAAAATTCTCTTTTTTTTATTTTTGTTTCACCATTCTGTCTTTTTCATCTACGCTAATTATTACTGATTTTATGCAGATACAACAACAAAACCTACCGCATAGACGAGATCGCCTGGGGTATGACCCCGCTGTCCACCTTTAAGAAGTCAGATGGGACCGAGATCAGCTTTGTGGACTATTACAAAAACGTAAGATCTGCGAGGGTTAATGAAAACTGGGAAACTCAAGTTGGAAGCCTCTGGGGGAAAAAAACTCGAGGGTTGTCCAGGTCTTGAAATTGGTGGGGACCCCGGCATTGCGTCCACATAGCTCGGCTTTTTGGTGCCTGTGCCGTTCGGCTATTTACGTCGTGGTTGTACTCGGTAATACAGCTCAGATTACATCTACTGTAATAGCACCTGAGCTGCAGTACTGAAAATGGCCAATACGGCACGTGGCGCTGTCGGATCACCCCCCGGGACTCATAATGATGACCTGGATAATAAATTATTTTTCTGATCATCATAATGGGAGACCCAGACAATGGGGTTTAGGGCTCTGCCCTCCGGAGGCCACACTAGGTACTACAAGAGTTGTAGACCCCGCCCCCTCCGCTTATAAACCCCTACCGCAGGGAATATCCTCAGTTTTAAACTTAGTGTGCTCGGAGGTATCACACGCTTTGCTTGCACTTCATTGCATTCTCACAGCTTACGTGATGGCGTATGAAGACAAGGTAAAAGAAGGTCCCAATCAGGGATCTCCGGCAGTCTCCCTGTTAACCTTCGGGGAACACGCAGGTCGAGGTACCGGAGGGCCTAATGCCTGGACACACTGTGTCTCCCGGTACGCTGCCGTGCTCCTTCCCATCCCCCCTGGGGGCTCTGGGAAGTGGGAGATAGGAGCCTTGCACAGCTCCGCTCCGTCCGAGGCCTCCCTGAATGGTGCTTACAGACCGGACTGGAGTCAGCTCTGTCCGAGGCCTCCCTAAATGGTGCTTACAGACCGGACTAGAGCCAGCCCAGTCCGAGGCCTCCCTAAATGGTGCTTACAGACCGGACTGGTGCTGAACCCCCGTCCGAGGCCTCCCATGATATGGTGCTTACAGACCGGACCGGCACTGAGATACTTCGGTGTCTCCGGTGTGCCTGGGGGCATTGTCTGGCACTAGTGTGTTCATGACACTCAGACCGCGCGTTGCCTTCGGGTCCGCGGTTCTGGCGGTGACCCTGTGCTGGGGTCACCCTGGCTGACCGCCCTGTGTGTCACAGGGGCTGCGGCTGTGGGCTTCAGACTTTGTCTGTGAGCCTAGGTATTTATGTGTATACCTCCCGCGCTGCGGGCTCCGGCGCTTACATTATTGTAATGGCGGCCGGGAGAGATGTGGAGCGGCCCATGTGACCTGGATGGGCGTGTGTGTGTGCTTCCCGCGTGTTTCGGCCCCGCCCTCTGTTTCTACAGCGGCGGCCATCTTTTCCCCTCACTTTCCTGCTGGGATCGTTGGAGACTGCTCTGCTGCACTCCAGGGGAGACCAGGTCTTTTTACCTCGCGGAGGCCACACACACACCGCTCCCTTCACCACCGCTGTGCAGCGGTCGGTAAGCCACCGGTTTCCGGTGAATTTTCTCCTGTTTGATATTCCCCTACCGTGGGTATGTCCTCAGGGAAGAAAGGCGCTGCTAAGGCGGCCAGTACCACCCCTGTCTGTGCTACATGCAAAGGGACACTGGTGGAGGGGTCCTGCAATAATTGCGGACGACCAGACGCCCGGACTGTCACTGCTGAGTCAGCAGCTCCGGTGCTGTACCCTGAGGTTCAGGTGATCCCAGGGCCATGGGAAAAACAAAGCGAGATTAATGCTTCTATGTTATCCCAATTGTCCTCCATGTCGCAATCCCTGGAGGCACTGACAAGGAGACTGGATGCTCCAGTTGCTCCTTCAAGCTACCCCCGGGTGTCTCCATCTTCCACCGTGAGACCCCTTAAGCGGGCTCGCCGTGATGATTCACCCGAGCTCCAGATCCTCTCTGAGGAGGAGCGTCACTCTGACGGTGACGAGGATGATGGGGGTTCAACCCTCGGGTCGGTGTCTGAACCATCTGAAGGGGTGGAGGATCTGGTGTCCTCCATCAACGAGACTTTACGCCTCGGGTTACCCCCTCAGGAGACAGCCGTTCACCCGAAGGAGGTCTATCAGTGGTTACAACCTGAGGCTAGACCATGTGGTTCCTTTTTGGACCACACTAACTTTGAAAGGGTGGTTAGAGCTCCCAGGGTGCACCCTGGACGGCGTTATGTCCGCAAATCCAAGGACAATCGCTTCCCCTTTCCCCAGGAGGTGCTTCAGGAGTGGTCGCAGTCCCCGAAAGTGGACGCTTCCATGACCAGGATTGCTGCACGCTCCCTTTTCTCTGCCTCTGATAGCTCCTCACTGAAGGATGCGACAGACAGACAGGTCGAGCAACTCGCCAAGTCGTCTTATGAGGCTGTGGGGTCATCATTTGCCCCGAGTTTTGCTGCGTCTGGACTCTGCAGGCGATCACATCCTGTCTGGATGGTATTGCTGACCTGGCAGGTTTCAACTCTGAAGTCTTGGCGCTTACAGAGAGGGCAAAAGCCTATGCAGATTATGCCAGGACGGCGTCTCTGGAGACTGCCACTCGCTCAGCTGTGGCTTCGGCCAATGCAATAGCGATCCGCAGGTTGTTGTGGCTACGTCTATGGGACTCAGATGCCACGTCAAAGAAGATTCTGCAGAATCTTCCTTTCTCTGGTGACAGGCTGTTTGGTGCCGAGCTGGACAAGTTGATCAAAGACTCTACGGAGTCCAAGATTCCACAGAACAGACCTAAGCCTAGGTATACTGTGAAGAGGAACCCTAAGCAGTGGTCCTTTCGTCCCAGCTCACAGCCGTCAGCGTCTTCCGCTCGCGCGGGACCGTGGGGCCAAGACTGCTCAGCAGTGGCGTCCCAAGAGTCGCCAGAAGAAGTCGGCACAACAGCTGCCGCTCCCAAACCCACTTCCGCATGACTCGCTCCCTCTTCCTGCCTCCCCACAGGTTGGGGGTCGCCTGTCCCAATTTCAAGACAAATGGCGACTCCACATCCAAGATCAGTGGGTCCGAGACGTAGTCTCAAGAGGATACAGGATAGAGCTGTCGTCACAGCCCGCACACCGATTCCATCGGTCTGTTCCATCTCCAGAAAAGGCTCAGGCTTTTCACCTGGTGTTGGAGGGGCTCCGCAGAGACGGAGTGGTGGTCCCAGTGCCCACTGGGGAGAGGTTCAAGGGTTTTTACTCCAACCTCTTTATCGTCCCGAAGAAGGACGGCTCTTTCCGCCCGGTTTTGGACCTCAAGTTGTTCAACCGCCATGTGTTGGTTCGGAAGTTCCGCATGGAATCACTGCGCTCCGTGATCGCGGCTGTGTCGCAGGGCGACTTCCTAGCGTCCATAGACATCCGCGACGCTTACCTTCACGTGCCCATTGCACCGGCTCACCAACGCTGGTTGAGATTCGCAGTGGGGGAAGAACACTTCCAATTCGTGGCGCTGCCTTTCGGATTGGACTCGGCTCCCCGGGTGTTCACGAAGGTGATGGCGTCGATGATGGCCTTACTGCATGCGCAGGGACACGCCGTCATTCCTTATCTAGACGACCTGTTGGTCAGAGCGCCATCGGAACACCTGTGTCAGCGAAGCCTGCAGGCGACCATGCAGTCTCTAGAGCAGTTCGGGTGGCTTCTCAACATCCAGAAGTCCACCCTGGTTCCAACCCAGTCACTGACATATCTGGGCATGGACTTCCACACGGACTCTGCTCTAGTGTCCCTACCACGAGCCAAACAACTGGCCATCCAGTCAGGAGTACACGATCTCCTCAGATCACCTCATTCATCCCTGCGGGTGTTGATGAAGCTGGTGGGACGCATGGTGGCAGCAATAGAGGCGGTGCCCTTCGCACAGTTTCGCCTCCGTCCTCTGCAACTGGAAATCCTCCAGAGATGGGACAAGAGGACGTCCTCTCTGAATCAGCTGGTGGTCCTCTCCCAGCCGACCAGGGATGCTCTACAGTGGTGGCTTCAGCCGAGTCACTTGTCGAAGGGACGATCCTTCCTGAAGCCATCGTGGTTAGTGGTGACCACCGACGCCAGCCTGAAGGGCTGGGGCGCGGTGTTCTTACACCACAGAGCTCAAGGTCTCTGGACACGTTCAGAGGCGACGTTGCAGATCAACGTGCTGGAGCTCAGGGCGGTCTATCTGGCACTCCTGGCCTTTCGGGTGTTCCTATCTGGACAACCGATTCGGGTTCAGTCCGACAATGCGACGACTGTCGCCTATATAAATCACCAAGGGGGAACCAGGAGTGCACAGGCTCTAGCGGAAGTCCACCGCATTCTATCATGGGTGGAAGCCAACAACTGCTTGATTTCCGCAGTCTACATCCCAGGTGTCGAGAATTGGGAGGCAGATTACCTGAGCCGACAGGGGATGGACGCCGGAGAATGGTCTCTTCATCCGGACGTCTTCCGGGACATCTGCAACAGATGGGGTACCCCGGATGTGGATCTGATGGCCTCCCGGCTGAATCATCAGGTGCCACAATACATGGCGAGATCGTGGGACCCTCAGTCTCTGGGGGCAGATGCTCTAGTCCTGAGTTGGTCAGATTTTCACCTGCCATATGTTTTCCCGCCCCTGGCGCTGATGCCCAAGGTCCTGTGGAAAATCAAGACGGAATGTCACGCAGCCATTCTAGTGGCTCCGGATTGGCCGAGGAGGTCCTGGTATCCGGATCTATGGCAACTGTCCGGCGGACACCGGTGGGCTCTTCCAGACCGCGCAGATCTTCTCACGCAGGGCCCCTTCTTCCGCCCCAATTCCAGGGCCCTCAGATTGACTGCATGGCTCTTGAGGCCTGGCTCTTAACATCCAGGGGTTTCTCTCCTGCGGTGGTTTCCACCATGAACAGAGCTAGAAGGCCCACGTCACGGAAGATTTACCACAGAACGTGGAAAGTCTTTTTCGCCTGGTGCTCCTCTGGGGGACACGTACCTTGGCCTTTGTCGATCCCGACCCTATTGGCTTTTTTGCAGTCAGGTTTGGAGTTGGGCCTTTCCCTCAGTTCTCTGAAGGGTCAGGTATCAGCGCTGTCTGTATTGTTCGACAGGCGCTTGGCGCTCCTCCCAAAGGTTCGTCAATTTCTCCAGGGGGTGTCTCGAGTGGTTCCGCCGTATAGGCGACCTCTGGACCCTTGGGATCTCAACATGGTCTTGGCGGCTTTGCAGAAACCACCTTTTGAGCCATTGAGAGAAGTCTCTCTCTTATTTGTCACAGAAGGTGGTCTTTCTGGTGGCAATTACGTCCCTAAGACGGGTCTCAGAATTGGCTGCACTATCGTGCAAGTCACCCTTCCTGGTGGTTCACCAAGACAAGGTGGTGTTGCGCCCGCGGGCAGAATTCTTGCCGAAGGTGGTTTCCACCTTTCACTTGAACCAAGAGATTGTTCTCCCATCATTTTGTCCCGCTCCTGTTTACCAGGTTGAGCGCGACCTCCACACTCTGGATCTCGTGAGGGCTGTACGCATTTATGTGTCCAGGACTGCCTCCTTCCGGAGTTCGGACTCCTTGTTCGTACTTACGGCAGGTCGCTGTAAGGGGTCCGCGGCGTCAAAATCAACCTTGGCCAGATGGATCAAGGCACCCATTCAGAGGTCTACCGTTCTTCTGGTTTGCCTCTCCGGTGGGCTTGAAGGCGCACTCGACCAGAGCTGTCGGTGCCTCCTGGGCTTTGCGACATCGCGCTTCTGCTCTACAGGTGTGTCAGGCGGCCACTTGGTCCAGCCTGCATACTTTCTCTAAGCACTATATGGTGCATGCCCATGCCTCTGCGGATGCAAGTTTGGGCAGGCGGGTCCTCCAGGCGGCGGTTGCCCACCTTTGAGGGGGACCGTGTATATCAACGTCTTTTGAGGAACTCTTCCCGCCCTGGGGTTTGCTTTAGGACATCCCCATTGTCTGGGTCTCCCATTATGATGATCAGAAAAAAGAGAATTTTGTTTACGTACCGTAAATTCTTTTTTCTTGAATCATCAATGGGAGACCAAGCACCCACCAAGTTGTTCCGTTGGTGTTGTTTCCTTGGACTGTTCCCTGTTGGGACAGCGTTGTTTGTTTCGGGTTGTTGGACCGTCTGTGCACGGTCTTCCCGATAGTTCGGGTGTGGTTTGTCTCCTCGCAGCTTATGGACCAAACTGAGGATATTCTCCTGCGGTAGGGGTTTATAAGCGGAGGGGGCGGTGACTACAAACTTGTAGTACCTAGTGTGGCCTCCGGAGGGCAGTGCCCTAAACCCCATTGTCTGGGTCTCCCATTGATGATTCAAGAAAAAAGAATTTACGGTACGTAAACAAAATTCTCTTTTTTTTATTTTTCTTTCACCATTCTGTCTTTTTCATCTACGCTAATTATTACTGATTTTATTGCAGATACAACAACAAAACCTACCGCATAGACGAGATCGCCTGGGGTATGACCCCGCTGTCCACCTTTAAGAAGTCAGATGGGACCGAGATCAGCTTTGTGGACTATTACAAAACGTAAGATCTGCGAGGGTTAATGAAAACTGGGAAACTCAAGTTGGAAGCCTCTGGGAAAAACTCGAGGTTGTCCAGGTCTTGAAATTGGTGGGGACCCAGCATTGCGTCCACATAGCTCGGCTTTTTGGTGCCTGTGCCGTTCGGCTATTTACGTCGTGGTTGTACTCGGTAATACAGCTCAGATTACATCTACTGTAATAGCACCTGACTGCAGTACTGAAAATGGCCAATACGGCACGTGGCGCTGTCGGATCACCCCCCGGGACTCATAATGATGACCTGGATAATAAATTATTATTATTATACATCAGTGATTTCATTTGCTGATAATTTTGAAACATCCTGAATAACTAAAACCTTAATCTCCTGCTGTTTGTTTTCATCACCCTCAGCAATACAATGAACAAGTGAAGGACATGACCCAGCCGCTCATTGTGAAAATCCTCCGGAAGCCCAAGGCAGGGGCCAAAGATGGAGCCATCATACTGGTGCCCGAGTTATGTTACCTAACAGGTGAGCGCAAACCCTGGCTGGATAATTAGCAGAGCTCGCTGACAGGGCTGCAGTTAACTCTGTCATTGTAAACTGCATGTAGCAAATCATCTTGGAGGCTGAATCCAGATGTCCGGACCGGCCAGAGGTCTTCCAATCCGAGCCCAGCCGCCCGGAAACATGAGGTGGTTGTGTTTGGGTCGGGAGATCGTATTTTCTGGTCATCATAATGGGAGACCCAGACAATGGGGTTTAGGGCACTGCCCACCGGAGGTCACACTAGGTACTACAAGTTTGTAGACACCGCCCCCTCCGCATATAAACCCCCACCGCAGGGATGACCCTCAGTTTTAAACTTAGTGTGCTCGGAGGTACACGCTTTGCTTGCACTTCACTGCATTCTCACAACTTACGTGATGGCGTCTGAAGACAAGGTAAAATGGTCCCCGTCGGGGACCTTCGGCAGCCTCCCCGCTCACCCTTGTGGCACACGCTGGTGGAGGTACCGGAGGGCCTTTGGCCTGGACACTGTGTGTCTCCCGGTACGCTGTCGCGCTCCTTTCCATCCCTCCCTGGGGGGCTCTGGGAAGTGGGAGATTGGAGCCTTGCACAGCTCCGCTCCGTCCGAGGCCTCCCTAAATGGTGCTTACAGACCGGACTGGAGCCAGCCCAGTCCGAGGCCTCCCTAAATGGTGCTTACAGACCGGACTGGTGCTGAACAGCCCAGTCCGAGGCCTCCCTAAATGGTGCTTACACTCCGGACTGGTGCTGTACCCCCGTCCGAGGCCTCCCTAAATGGTGCTTACAGACCGGACTGGCACTGACACTTGGTGTCTCCTGTGTGCCTGGGGGTAGTGTCGGCCACTTTATGTGTCCGGACACTCAGACCGCGCGTACCCTCGGGTCCGCGGTTTCTGCTGGTGTACCCTGTGCTGGGGTCACCCAGGCTGACCGCCCTGTGTGTCACAGGGGCTGCGGCCATAGACTGTGAGTGTTGTTTGTACATCCAGTCGGTGTGTGTTGTTTTCTTCACACTTTTCCCGCGCTGCGGGGCTCTGGCACCTTCATTAGTGAGACTGCCTGGAGGAGGGGAAGCAGCCCTTGCGGTGACGTCATCGAGGGGCGTGCGCGTGTGCTTCCCGCGTGTTCTAGGCTCCGCCCACGGCCTTGTTGCTGGCGGCCATCTTTCTCCCCTCACTTCCCGGCTGGGATCTATCGGGCAGCGCGTGTCTGCACTTCAGGGGAGACCGGAACTCGCGGAGGTCACACACACACACCGCTTCCTCCTACCGCTTATTGCGGTCGGTAAGCCACCGGGATTCCCGGTCTGTTTGTCTGTGCGACTTGGCTTATCTTTCCCCTACTGTGGCTATGTCCTCAGTTAGGAAGCACGCTGCTGAGGCGGCGGATGACACCATTACCTGTGCTACATGCAAAGGGTCACTGGTGGAGGGGTCCTGCAATAATTGCGGACGCCCTGGGATCCGGACTGACGCTGCTGAGACAACAGGTCCGGTGTTATACCCTGAGGTTCGGGTGACCCCAGGGCCATGGGAAACGCAGAATAGGATCAATGAATCCCTGCTGGCCCAGATGTCCTCCATGTCGCAGTCCCTGGAGGCACTTAATAGGAGACTGGAAAGCCCAGTTACTCCTTCTAGTTACCCCCGGGCGTCTCTTACTTCTGCTGTGAGACCCCCTAAGCGAGCTCGTCGTGAGGATTCACTCGAGCTCCAGGCCCTCTCTGAGGAGGAGCGTTCTCTGATGGTGAGGAAGATGATGGGGGTTCTACCCTCGGGTCAGTGTCTGAACCACCAGACGGGGTGGAGGATCTGGTGTCCTCCATCAATGAGACATTACGTCTCGTGACACCCCCTGAGGAGGTGACCGTGCACCCGAAGGAGGTCTATCAATGGCTGCGGCCGGAGGCTAGACCAAGTGGCTCCTTCATGGACCACACTAATTTTGGAAGGGTGGTTAGAGCACCCAGGTTACACCCTGGGCGGCGTTTTGTCCGCAAAGCCAAGGACATTCGCTTCCCCTTTCCTCAGGAGGTGCTTCAGGAGTGGTCGCAGTCCCCGAAGGTGGACGCTTCCATGACCAGGATTGCTGCACGTTCCCTGTTTTCTGCCTCTGATAGCTCCTCATTGAAGGATGCGACTGATAGACAGGTCGAGCATACTCGCCAAGTCTTCTTATGAGGCTGTGGGGTCTTCATTTGCCCCTAATTTTGCCGCGGTCTGGACATTACAGGCCATTACCTCCTGCCTGGATGGTATCACTGACCTGGCTAGGTCCAGTCCAGAGGTCCTGGCGCTTACTGATAGGGCAAGGGCCTATGCGGATTACGCCAGGACGGCAACTTTGGAAACTGCCACTCGCTCAGCTGTGGCTTCGGCCAATGCTATAGCGATCCGCAGGTTGTTGTGGCTGCGTCTTTGGGACTCAGATGCCACGTCAAAGAAGATTTTGCAAAATCTTCCGTTCTCTGGTGACAGGCTTTTTGGCACCGAGCTGGACAAGCTGATAAAGGATTCTGCTGAGTCTAAGATCCCGCAGAATAAACCTAAGCCACGGTATACCGTCAAAAGGAACCCTAAACAGTGGTCCTTTCGCTCCAGCTCGCAGTCATCAGCAGCGTCTGCTCGCGCGGACCGTGGGGGCAAGCCCTCTACTCAGTGGCGCAACAAGGGTCGCCAAAAGAAGCCGGCGGGGGCAGCAGCGGCCACCCCCAAACCCGCTTCCGCATGACTCGCTCCGTCATCCTGTCTCCCCACAGGTGGGGGGCCGCCTGTCTCTTTTTCAGGACAGATGGCTTCTCCACGTCCAAGACCAGTGGGTCCGAGACGTAGTCTCGAGAGGCTACAGGATAGAGCTGACGTCGCAGCCGGTACACCGATTCCATCGGTCTGTTCCATCCCCAGACAAGGCTCAGGCTTTTCACCTGGTGTTGGAGGGACTCCGCAGAGACGGAGTAGTGGTCCCAGTGCCTTCTGGGGAGAGGTTCCGAGGTTTTTACTCCAACCTCTTTATCGTCCCAAAGAAGGACGGCTCCTTTCGCCCAGTTCTGGACCTCAAGCTGTTCAACCGTCACGTGTTGGTTCGGAAGTTCCGTATGGAATCCATGCGCTCCGTGATCGCGGCTGTGTCGCAGGGGGACTTCCTGGCATCCATAGATATCAGGGATGCTTATCTTCACGTGCCCATTGCACCGGCTCATCAGCGCTGGTTAAGATTCGCAGTGGGGGAGGAACACTTCCAGTTCGTGGTGCTACCCTTCGGGTTGGCCTCGGCACCGAGGGTGTTCACAAAGGTGATGGCCTCTATGATGGCTCTTCTGCATGTGCAGGGACATGCCGTCATTCCATATCTGGACGACCTGCTGGTCATGGCGCCATCGGAACTCCTTTGTCGGCAAAGCCTGGAGGTGACCATGAGGTCTCTGGAACAGTTTGGGTGGCTTCTCAATGTCCAGAAGTCCACTCTGGTTCCGACCCAGTCACTGACGTACCTGGGCATGGTATTCAACACGGACTCAGCTCTGGTGTCGCTGCCTCGAGCCAAACAGCTGGCGATCCACTCAGGAGTGCAAGATGTCCTCCTGTCACCACATTCATCCCTTCGGGTGTTGATGAAACTGGTGGGGCGCATGGTGGCGACAATAGAGGCGGTGCCTTTCGCGCAATTTCGCCTCCGTCCTCTCCAGCTGGAGATTCTCCGCAGATGGGACAAGAGGACGTCCTCTCTGAATCGGCTGGTGACCCTTTCCCAACCGACCAGGGATTCCCTACAGTGGTGGCTCCTGCCACGTCACCTGTCGCGGGGCCGGTCCTTCCTCAAACCGTCATGGTTAGTGGTGACCACCGACGCCAGTCTGAAGGGCTGGGGTGCGGTGTTCTTACACCACAGGGCCCAGGGTCTTTGGACCCAGTCGGAGTCGGCGTTGCAGATCAACGTGCTGGAGATCAAGGCGGTCTATCTGGCGCTCCTGGCGTTTCAGAGGTTCCTGTCAGGACAGCCCATTCGGGTTCAGTCCGACAATGCGACGGCCGTCGCATATATAAATCATCAGGGAGGGACCAGAAGTGCTCAGGCCCTCGCCGAAGTCCACCGCATTCTGTCATGGGTGGAAGACAACAACTGCCTGATCTCCGCAGTTCACATCCCAGGGGTCGAGAACTGGGAGGCGGACTATCTGAGCCGGCAGGGGATGGACGCCGGAGAGTGGTCTCTTCATCCAGACGTCTTCCGGGACATCTGCAGCAGATGGGGCACTCCGGACGTGGATCTGATGGCCTCGCGGCTGAATCATCAGGTGCCGCGATACATGGCGAGATCATGGGATCCTCAGTCTCTGGGGGCAGACGCTCTGATCCTGAGTTGGTCCAGCTTCCGTCTTCCGTATGTGTTCCCGCCTCTAGCTCTGATTCCCAGGGTCCTGTGGAAAATCAGGGCGGAGTGCAGGGTAGCCATTCTAGTGGCTCCAGATTGGCCCAGGAGGTCCTGGTTCCCGGACCTGTGGCAACTGTCAGGCGGACACCGGTGGGCTCTTCCAGAACGCGCAGATCTGCTCGCGCAAGGCCCATTCTACCACCTCAATTCCAGGGCTCTCAGATTGACTGCATGGCTCTTGAGGCCTGGCTGCTGACATCCAGAGGCTTCTCTCCGACAGTGGTTTCCACTATGAATCGGGCTAGGAAGCCTGCTTCCAGGAAGATATACCACAGAACGTGGAAAATCTTTTTCACCTGGTGTGCCTCGGGTGGCCGGTCTCCGTGGCCCTTGTCCATCCCGACGTTGTTGGCTTTCCTACAGTCGGGTTTGGAGTTGGGTTTATCCCTCAGCTCCCTGAAGGGCCAAGTCTCAGCTCTTTCAGTACTGTTTGACAGGCGCTTGGCGCTCCTTCCTAAGGCCCGTCAGTTTCTCCAAGGGGTGTCTCGGGTGGTCCCTCCATATAGGCGACCACTAGACCCCTGGGACCTTAACATGGTACTGGCGGCGCTGCAGAAGCCGCCATTTGAGCCACTGAGAGACGTTCCCCTCTCTCGTCTGTCCCAGAAAGTGGTCTTTCTGGTGGCGATTACATCTCTGAGAAGGGTCTCAGAATTGGCTGCACTTTCGTGCAAGTCGCCCTTTCTGGTGGTTCACCAAGACAAGGTGGTGTTACGCCCGCGGCCAGAATTCTTGCCAAAGGTGGTTTCCACTTTTCACCTGAACCAGGAGATTGTTCTCCCATCATTTTGCCCCGCTCCCGTTCATCAGGTTGAGCGCGATCTCCATACTCTGGATCTCGTGAGGGCTGTACGCATTTATGTGTCCAGGACTGCCTCCTTCCGGAGTTCGGACTCATTGTTTGTCCTTACGACAGGTCGCTGTAAGGGGTCCGCGGCGTCTAAGTCCACCTTGGCCAGATGGATCAAGGTTACCATTCAAGAGGCTTACCGGTCTTCTGGTTTGCCTCTCCCGGTGGGATTGAAGGCACACTCGACCAGAGCTGTCGGTGCCTCCTGGGCTTTGCGACATCGAGCTTCGGCTCTACAGGTGTGTCAGGCGGCCACTTGGTCCAGCCTGCACACCTTCTCTAAGCACTATATGGTGCATGCCCATGCCTCTGCGGATGCAAGTTTGGGCAGGCGGGTCCTCCAGGCGGCGGTTGCCCACCTTTAAGGGGGGACCATGTTTATCCGTCTTTTGTGGAACTCTTCCCGCCCTGGGGTATTTTTTTAGGACATCCCCATTGTCTGGGTCTCCCATTATGATGACCAGAAAAAAGAGAATTTTGTTTACTTACCGTAAATTCTTTTTTCTTTAATCATCAATGGGAGACCCAGCACCCACCCAGTTGTTCCGTTGCATGTTTGCATTGGTTCTGTTCCCAGTTGGGACAGTGTGTTCCGGGTTGTTGGACCGTCTGAGTACGGTTTTTTCTTCCCGATGTATCGGGTGTGGTTTCTTTTGTCTCCTCGCAGCTTATGAACCAAACTGAGGGTCTTCCCTGCGGTGGGGGTTTATATGCGGAGGGGGCGGTGTCTACAAACTTGTAGTACCTAGTGTGACCTCCGGAGGGCAGTGCCCTAAACCCCATTGTCTGGGTCTCCCATTGATGATTAAAGAAAAAAGAATTTACGGTAAGTAAACAAAATTCTCTTTTTTTACTACTCAATAAATGATGTAAAACTCTGCAACCATCCCCCAAATTGGCATAATTGCATTGGTTTTCACCTAAGGCTGGCTTCACACTGCAGTTTTTTCACTGATCAGTGTCCATCAGTGTTTGGGTGCCAAAACCAGGAGTGTCTCCAAAAGTCAGAGCAGGTGTCAATCTTTCAATTATAGTTTTTCTCTGAAAGTTCCTCTCCTGGTTCCTCTCCTGGTTTTGGCACACAAACTGGATGGACACTGATCAGTGAAAAACTGCAGTGTGAAGCCAGCCTTAGTTTTTCAGTGTATTGTATGGTAAAATGAGTGAAGTAATTAAAAACTACCGCTCAATGATGTGAGGATAAAAATATACAAGTAATGGCATTTGAAAGAGGGCAAGGGAAAATTGAAGGGCAAAAACTAAAAAATTCTTGGGTTAACCTTTTTCAATTGTCACTGAAAATATTACCTGCGATTTGCACATTTATGATCGGCTTTGACTGACGTAGGGAACCTTAGAGCCAATCAGCGGCCTTGGTGCATTTATATATAAATTGTAAATCAGAAGTTGGAGCATAATTAATACTATATCTTTCACTTTGTAAGATGCACCCCCAAATTTGGTGAAGGAAAAGAGAAAAAAAAAGTTATGTTAAATGGTGTCTGTCTTACAGTCAGTATACATGTTCCCCATCCTGGTACCTATATCCTCCATACTGGTACAAGGGTACCCCATGCTGGCTATGGCCCCCAGTGAATGTACATAGTCCCCTATCCTGCATATGGCCCCCAATGATGGTACATAGCCCCCCCATCCTGCATATGTCCCCCAGTGATGTTACATAATCCCCCATCCTGCGTATGGCCCCCAGTGATGCTGCATAGCCCCCCCCTTCCTGCATATAGCCTCCAGTGATGGTACACATAGCCCCCCATCCAGCATATGGCCCCCAGTGATGGTACACACAGCCCCCTATCCTGCATATGGCCCCCAGTAATGCTACATAACCCCCCATCCTGCATATGTCCCCCAGTGATGGTACATAGCCCCCATCCTGCATATGGTACACAGCCCCCCTTTCTCTGTCGCCTCATTGGGAGCAAAGGACCGTGGGTGTTATGCTGCTGCCACCAGGAGGTGACACTAAGTAATCTGAAAAAGATTAAAGTGGCTCCTCCTTTGCAGTATACACCCCCAGGCAGGCAATGCCCAGCCAGTTTTATGCTTAGTGTCATAGGAGGCACACACAAATATTTTTACTCTCCGTTCGATTTTTCTATTTTTTATGGAGACAAGGAAAATTGGCCTGGAGGCCCCGGCATCCTCACCCTCTCCCCACTTTGTGAGCTGCAGAGCTGAGACGACAGAATGCTTACCCATGCCGTTGCCCCTTACCCATTCCCCCCTGGGGTCTGGGCAGAAGTGGAGCCCCACGGACATACATGAATCCTCATCAGTCCGTTCTCCTTCTCCAGCCCCTGTGGGTACCTGGCTAGAAGTAGAGATACACCATCATCCTGATGTCGAGAATAGACCCGGACCTCCTTCAGGATATGGGCAGCAGATCCAAACGATTGAGGTACAGCCCTCTGGGGCACTCTCCCGCAGCGTCTTAAGGCAGCCAACGCCATGCAGCACCCCCATTGTGCAGGGGCTCCTGCAGCCTATATAACGGGATATGATCCTGTATAAGGACATTCCCAAAAGGCAGACAGTGACATGTAGCTCCCACACTTTCAGGGGATCCTGCAAGCTCAATACCTGGGGATATGATCACGTATCTGGGTATCCCTAAAAGGCAGCCTGCGCCATGCAGCCCCACAGAGAAAAGGACATTTTTAACCCCCCCCCTCTGTGCAGGGGCTCCGGCAACCTTATATCATGGGATATGATCCTGTATAAGGACATTCCCAGAGGGCCACCAACAACATTCCATACAGAGGCCCCGGCACTCTCTCAGATGGACAGCATCCTGTAAGGGATACCCTCCTGGGGTAACCTGCGCCATTAGCCCTAGGGCACTGGGCGCCAAAGAGGGGAGTTTGCGGGAAGCAGCGCTGCCAAGAGGCACAGCGCCATCGGGGCCACTCTCCATGTAACAGGCCGGGCAATGTGTGTTGGTGCACTTTCTACCGCGCCGGGGTCACCTGCTTCCCGGCCACGGCTTTCCACTACCCTCTCAGGCCGTGGCAGTGCCCCTATATAACAGGCACCATGTCCAGCACACGTAGTAAGGCCACTAAGGTACCTACTACCTTTTATGCTGCTTGCACGATGTGCAAAGCCCCATTACCTGGGGGATGCGCCTCTCCTCACTGCGCTGACTGCATACAGACTTCGACGCCAGAGCCCCCCATGCCCCTTGCTCCTGCACAGTCGCCGGCCCTTCCGGATTGGGCCAACATTATATCTCAATCAATGTCCCAGGCGATTATCTCATACACTACTCCATGCTATGCAGAGCCGTCCGAACCCTGACCACACGGATCGGACCAGGACAGGAGAGATGCAGCGCCCTCTGTACAGGCGCAGAGCCGAAAGAGGACCCGCAGGTCCCCTTCCCCGTCTTCTTCTCAGGTTTCTGACCCTAACCAGACTGATCAGACTCAAGGAGGGTCACACGCATCAGACAACGGTTCCGAATATAGTTCGGATCCGGAAGGTGATACATCCCTGGATCTTGAGGCTCCAGATTCGGATACGCTGATAGACAAACTTGTTTCTAGATGTAAACTATTCGACCGTGGAGACTCCAGCTAATAAGATCTCATTTAAACGACCCAAGAAGACTCTCAAATGCTTCTCTGACCATCCTGATTTTCAGGAAATAGTACAGAAACATCGCTCTTGCCCTGACAAGCGATTCCATACTCGTAAGACCCCTTCCGCCCAGAGGTCCTACGCAGCTGGGCTGAATCTCCTAAGGTAGACCCCACAGTATCCAGACTAGCGGCTCGGACGCTACTGTCATTACCAGACACTTCCTCCATAAAAGACTCGACAGATCGCCTGGTGGAACTCCTAGCCAAATCCGTCTTTGAGGCTGTCGGTGCCTCATTAGCTCCCGCCTTCGCCTCCGTGTGGGCGGTGAAAGCGGTTTCTGAATGGATCACTCAGATCCATACCTTAACACAAAACTCGCTGCCCGAGGTTGCTACATTAGCAGCTCAAGCGGCCACCACAGCTAATTATGCCATCCTCGCAGAATTGGAAGAGGCTAATAGAGCTTCCTTAGCCTCGGCTAATGCTATTGCGATCCGTCGCGTACTCTGGCTGTGAGAGTGGAAAGCAGATCCTGCCTCGAAGAAGTCCCTTACCAGCTTACCTTTTTTGGGAGAGAGGCTGTTCGGCGAGCAGCTTTACAAAATCATCTCGGACGCTACAGGCGGGAAAAGCACTTCCCTTCCACAATAGAAATTCAAGAAACCGTTCAATCAACGTCAACAATCCAGATTCCAATCCTTTCGGAACTCATTTGGATGGTCGGTATCCAGACCAACCGCGCCTAACAATAAACGCTTTCGCACGTACAGGACCTGGACGTCGCAGAAAAGCCATTCTGCCTGGCAATCCCAGTCCCGACAATCCAAGCCCAAGGGATCCAGGTCCCTCAGGCATTCGTGGTACCCAAAAAGGACGGTTCGGTGCGCCCAGTACTCGACCTCAAGTTACTCAATAAATATATCAAAGTTCGCCACTTCCGAATGGAGTCCCTGCGTTCCTTTATTGCATCTATGGAACAGGGAGAATACCTAGCGTCCATCGGCATACAGGACGCCTATCGACACATCCCGATAGCATCCCACCAATGATTCCTCAGGTTTGCAGTGGATCAAGATCACTACCAATTCTTGGCGCTTCCATTCGGTCTGGCAACAGCCCCAAGGGTATTCACAAAGGTCATGGCGGCGGTCATGACCGTCCTACACTCTCAGGGAATTGGGTGATCCCGTACCTAGACGACCTTCTCGTCAAGGCGCCCACATTCACGGAATGCGAGTCAAGCGCCGCCATCACGGTGAATGTGTTTTTAGAAGTTCGGCTGGTTAATCAACTACCAGAAGTCGGCCCTGATACCAACCCGTTCCTTAACCTATTTAGGTATGCAATTCAATACCACAACAGCCAAAATCAAATTACCAAAGGACAAGGCACAAGCCCTCCGGTCGAGAGTTCGCACTTTTCTACGATGTCGGACACAGTCCTTCAGACAGGCGATGAAGGTTCTGGGCAAGATGGTAGCAGCGATGGAGGCTGTTCCATTTGCCCAGCTCCATCTGAGACCATTGCAGTTGTCAATACTTAAGAACTGGAACAGAAATCCTGCATCCCTCAACAGACAATTCCTTCTGTCCCCGTCGACCAGGATATCACTGCTGGTGGCTCAGACCCGGAACGCTGTCCCGAGGCCGATCTTTCCTTCTCCCGCATTGGGAAGTACTTACCACAGATGCCAGTCTCAAGGGCTGGCGCGCGGTGTACATTCACCACAGAGCACAAGGCACGTGGACTCAAGACGAGTCACTCCTTCCCATCAACGTTCTGGAACTCAGAGCAATATACCTAGCTCTTCGGTAATTCCACCACCTACTAGCGAGGAAACAGGTTCGGATTCAGACAGACAACGCCACAGCGGTGGCGTATATCAATCACCAAGGAGGCACTCGCAGTCGCCAAGCAATGCAGGAAGTACGCCGTACCCTACAGTCGGCGACAGACACTGACTCGGTTCTCTCAGCAGTCCACATCCCTGGGGTGGACAAATGGGAGGCGGACTTCTTAAGTCGCCAAGGAATGGACTCCGGAGAATGGTCACTGCACCCGGAAGTATTCCAGCTCATCTGTCAGCAGTGGGGAACGCCAGACATCGATCTCATGGCTTCCCGCCTCAACACCAAAGTACCTGAGTTCATGGCCGGGTCACAAGATTCTCAGGCACTAGCAGCGGACGTGTTGGTGCAAGACTGGTCGAAATTCCACCTACCCGTACATCTTTCCCCCGTTGCCACTTCTCCCCAAGGTGGTGGGGAAGATCAGGAACGAATGCAGATGCGCCATTCTGGTAGCCCCAGACTGGCCCAGGCGCACCTGATATCCAGACGTCGTGCAAATGACAGCCGACGTACCATGGAAGCTGCCAGATCGGCCGGATCTTCTATCCCAGGGACCGTTCTTCCATCACAATTCCTCAGCACTCAACTTGATGGCGTGGCCCTTGAGTCCTGGGTTCTGACTCAGACGGGCCTACCTCCAGAGGCTATTTCCACCATGCTACAAGCTCGCAAGCCGGTCTCAGCAAGGATATACCTCCGCACGTGGAAAATATTCCTGGCCTGGTGTACATCAAAAGGTCACCCCCCATGGCCCTATTCACTGCCCACGGTACTCAGCTTTCTACAATCGGGGCTTGACGCAGGCTTGACTCTGTGTTCGTTGAAAGACCAGGTATCAGCACTTTCGGTGCTCTTCCAGAAATGTTTGGCCAAGATCCCACAGATGCGGACTTTTCTGCAAGGGGCCTGTAACATTGTCCCGCTATATCGCAGACCCATGGATCCGTGGGATTTGAATTTGGTGCTCAAGGTGCTTCACAGTCCACCTTTTGAACCTCTGCAGGAGAAGTCCCTCTTCTCCGACTCACACAAAAGGTAGCGTTTCTTGTTGCTATCATGTCTCTTCGTAGGTTTTCGGAGCTGGCGGCGCTCTCCTGCAAACCACCGTTTCTGGTCTTTCACGAGGACAAAGTGGTCTTACATTCAGTACCGACCTTCCTACCCAAGGTTACGTCCAGTACCCACCTTCCTACCCAAGGTGGTGTCGGATTTTCATCTAAACCAGGACATCTCCCTGCCGTCCCTGTGTCCGGCCCCTGTCCACCGGGTGGAAAAGGCTCTACAGTACATACACTGGACCTGGTTAGTGCCCTTCGGATTTACATATCGAGAACGGCACCATTCAGAGACTCGGATTCTCTTTTTCTGCTCACATCTGGGACCCGTAAGGGTAAACCCGCTTCCAAGGCTACTGTAGCCAGATGGATACGATCCATCATCATGGAGGCTTACGAGCTCGAGCATTTGCCCCCTCCGACGGGCCTCAGAACGCATTCTACCAGATCTGTGGGGGCTTCCTGGGCTTTCAGGCACCAGGCGTCAGTACAGCAAGTGTGTAAAGCTGCCACTTGGTCCAGCTTACACACATTCACTAAACATTAAGTACATGCTTATGCATCAGCAGATGCAGGTCTGGGCAGGCGCGTTCTTCAGGCGGCCATTGCCCACCTATAGGTACAATGACGTGTAGTCAGCGTCGATGTTTCCATTGTTTTTCCCACCCAGGGACTGCTTTGGGTCGTCCCACGGTCCTGTGTCCCCCAATGAGGCGACAGAGAAAAGGAGATTTTTGTGTACTCACCGTAAAATCCTTTTCTCCGAGCCTCTAATTGGGGGACACAGTACCCACCCTGTTGGCTTTAGGGTCTTTACTACGGTTCTGTTTCATTACCTGTTATATGAAATGTTTGATTGCCTGTGGTTGTTCAGGCTTTGTGTTGTCATGTTCATGATACTCCTACTGCTTTAGCACTAAAACTGGCTGGGCATTGCCTGCCTGGGGGTGTATACTGCAGAGCAGGAGCCACTTTAATCTTTTTCAGATCACTTAGTGTCGCCTCCTGGTGGCAGCAGCATAACACCCACGGTCCTGTGTCCCCCAATTAGAGGCTCGGAGAAAAGGATTTTATGGTGAGTACACAAAAATCTCCTTTTCCTGCATATGGCCCCCAGTGATAGTACACACAGCCCCCCATCCTGCATATGTTCCCCAGTGATGCTTCATAATCCCCCATCCTGCATATGTTCCCCAGTGATTGTACACAGCCCCCCATCCTGCATATGGTACACAGCCCCCTTTCCTGCATACGGCCCCCAGTGATGGTACATTGCCTCCCATCCTGCATATATCCCCCAGTGATGGTACACATAGCCCCCCATCCAGCATATGGCCTCCATTGATGGTACACACAGCCCCCCATCTTGCATATGTCCCCCAGTGATGCTACATAACCCCCCATCCTGCATATGTCCGCCAGTGATGGTACATAGCCTCCCATCCTGCATATGGCCCCCAGTGATAGTACACAGCCCCCCATCCTGAATATGGCCCCTAGTGATGACACACATAGCCCCCCCATCCTGACTATGGCCCCCCAGTGATGGTACATAGCCACCCCACCTTGGATATGACCCTCGTCCTGCACTCACCCCCCCCCCCCCCCACCTTGGATCTGACCCCCCCTGTCCTGCAGCAGCATTAGATATGGCCCCCATTGTGAACTCACCCCCTCCATGACTCTGTCACTCATGTCTCCATGCTGGTGTGCACCTGGGTAATATAATAAACAGCTGATCACTTAGCCTCCGGCGCTTGGTGCTCTCATCTAGCCGCTTTCTACCTGTCTCTGGGCCCGGCAGCTTCCGATCATGTGATCCGGGCCCACAGCGATTACATCATCACTGTGGGCCCGGTCACATGATCGGATACAGAGCAGCACAGAGGATGAAAGTGGCCAGATGTGAGTGCCAGAGGGTAAGTAATCAGCTGTTTATTATTTTACTGAGTGCATGCCAGCATGGAGACATGAATGACAGGGTCATGGAGGGGGTGAGGGGGGGTGAGTGCACGACGTGTGGGGCTGGAAGGAGAAGAGCAGGTTCCCATATGCACCCCCGGTCCATCTCCAAGCGCAACTTCAGCACTGGGAGGTGGACAGCGGCAAATGCAGTGCATATGAAATGAGTATAATGAGCGGGAAACACATGACCTCCCGCTGTCTCTGCAGCCGCCACCCTCCTCCACCCCGGACATCACTCAAGAGCCCCCCTATTACCAGCGAAATCAGATCATAAGATGCACCCTCCACTTTCCCCCAAAATTTGGGGGAACTAAAGTGCGTCTTATAATCTGAAAATTACGGTAATTGTTTGCTTTACTTTTCAGACTTTTTTTTTCTTTGACATTTTTTTCTTTTTGCTCTTCCTAATGTTTTTACAAGTTGCAGCTACAGCGACCCTTGTACAACCGCATCACAACTGCAGAAATATAGAATATATATATATTCTATATATATAGAATATACCGACCCTCACATCCTCGTATTGTATACATTTTATCCTTTGATGCTGAGCAAAGTGGAAAATTAAGAAAATGAACTTGAGGTTCTTATGTTGAATTTATTTTTATTAAAGAAGTAAGAGACAACATACAAGAATTGACAATAACAAATAAACAGAGATGGCGAAATTGCTAGTCAAACAAGCGCATCAATAGATAGTCCTGGTGGTAAATTTGCAGATCAGGGAGGCCTGCGCCGCCCCTGGATTTTAGACGGGGATTAGAATTCCTCCAGATGAAACGGGTCAGGGCCGATCTGATGGTTTGGAAGAATGCCTTCGGCAGAACAATCGGGACCGCTTGGAACAGGTATAAAAACCTTGGAAGTATGTCCATGTTAAAGGTATTCATTCGACCAACCCATGAGACATTCTTCTGTCCAAATTCATGCAGATTTTTCAGAGTTTTTTTCTAAGAGAGGTATATAATTCAGTTTGTAAAGGTCCGTCATGTCACTTGGGACTTTGACACCTAGGTATTGAATAGCTACGGATTTCCAGCGGAAGGAAAAATTCCCTATGGTCCTCTCTAAGGCCCCTTTCACACTGGTGTTTTTGAAAAAATGCAGCAGATCCGGTCAAAAAAACCGCATCTGCCGCATATTCCGCCTAACGGCTGCACTTGCGGCACAGTTGCTGCAAGCCCCATGCATTGTCTATGAGGCTTGCGGTAAGTGTGCGGTTTCGGCAGATGCGGCCGTGGAAAAAAATCGCCGCTGACCGCGGTTTTTTTTTTTTCGCTGACGAAACCGCGTCTGCCGCACACTTACCTGTTTTTTTGACTGGATCTGCCGCATTTTTTCAAAAACGCCAGTGTGAAAGCACCCCAAGTCATCTTTCCCCATGGATATATTGAGAGCTTCAGTTTTATGGTAATTTATTTTAAAGTTGCTGATCTCTCTGTATGTTACAAACTCAGACATTAATGATGGGAGGGTGATGTGTGGTTGGGATATGCACAGGAGGAGGTCATCGATGTATAGAGAGGCTTTATAGTGAGTACAGTCCTGCAGAAGGGCCGGAATACAAGGTCATGATCCTATGAAGGAAGCGGTTACCCAAGCTCAACTGTCTGAAAACACGAAGCCTCAGTGTACACTGTCGAAAGCTTTCTCGGCGTCAATAGATAACAATGCCAATGGTTTACACTTTGACTTGACGTACGCTGCCAGTATGAGATTTTTACCGATACCATCTCTCGCCTCTCTCCCCTGTACAAAGCCCACTTGGTCTGTGTGGATAACCGAGGGCAAAAGAGGTGCTAATCTGTTGGCCAGAATCTTCGCGTAAAGCTTTACATCAATATTGATAAGGGATATCGGGTGATAATTAGTCACCACTGTGGGATGTTTGCCAGGTTTTGACAAGACTGTGATAAAAGCTTCTAGGGATTGCGGGACAAATGAGGAATGGGTCTGAGTTGCTCTCAAAACAGCTTTTACTGTTGGGGTATTTTGGATGACCTCATCAATTTCTGTGGCTGTAAAGTCTTCCTCAAGTTGCGTCGTCAGATCCGTATCTAAAGTCAGGAGGGCAGTGTCCGGAACGTACGTCTCTATATGGGGTTGAGGGTCCACTGGTGGATGGGTCGGGCCGTAGCCATTAATGTTGTATAGTTTCTGAAAATAACGTCTCATCAAGTCGAGAATTTCCATTGGGTTTGACATCTTATGGCCATTCTGTCTCTGGAGAGAGGAAATGTAGGTAGTCTGGCCGCGAGAGTGCAAAATGGGGCCAACAGGCGTCCACATTTATTAGCCTGGCCGTATAAGACTTTTAAAGCTGTTCCGGTGATGGAGAGACTTTTAGTTCAAAAGAGATTTCAAGTTGTCTCTACATCAATTCTGTTGGCACCTCCGCAGACAGATGTGCTTTGTGCGTCGCCTCGAGGGTATGTATTCTGTCAAGCAATTCCGTAATTTTCTGATCAACATAATGGGAGACCCAGACAATGGGGTTTAGGGCACTGCCCTCCGGAGGCCACACTAGGTACTACAAGTTTGTAGACACCGCCCCCTCCGCTTATAAACCCCTACCGCAGGAGATATCCTCAGTTTTAAACTTAGTGTGCTCGGAGGATCACACGCTTTGCTTGCACATCACAGCATTCTCTCAGCTTACGTGATGGCGTATGAAGACAAGGTAGGTCACGGTCGGGGACCTCCGGCAGTCTCCCTGTTCACCTTTGGGGAACACACAGGTTGAGGTACCGGAGGGCCCAGAGCCTGGACACGTCGTGTCCTCCCGGTACGCTGCCGCACTCCTTCCCATCCTTCCTTGGGGGCTCTGGGAAGTGGGAGACAGGAGCCTTGCACAGCTCCGCTCCGTCCGAGGCCTCCCTAAATGGTGCTCACAGACCGGACTGGAGCCAGCCCAGTCCGAGGCCTCCCTAAATGGTGCTTACAGACCGGACTGGTGCTGAACCCCCGTCCGAGGCCTCCCTTAATGGTGCTTACAGACCGGACCGGCACTGAGGTACCCTGTGTGTCTCCGGTGTGCCTGGGGGTAGTGTCTGGACCTTATGTGTTCTGACACTCAGACCGCGCGCAACCCTCGGATCCGCGGTTCTGGCGGTGTGCCCTGTGCTGGGATCACCCTGGCTGACCGCCCTGTGTGTCACAGGGGCTGCGGCTGTGGGCTACAGAGTTTTTTTGTCTGAAGCCCTGGGTATAGTGTTGGCACGATACCTCCCGCGCTGCGGGCTCCGGCACCAGATTTACTGAGATGGCTGCCTGGAGGGATGAGGAGCAGCCCATGGGATGACGTCATCGCTGGGCGTGTGTGTGTGCTTCCCGCGTGTTTTCTGCACCGCCCACAGCTTGTCCGGCGGCGGCCATTTTCCCCTCACTTCCCGGCTGGGACTGCTTGAGTGCACTACTGCACTCCCGTGGAGACCGGTCATAACCCTCGCGGAGGCCACACACACATCGCTCACCTCCACCGCATTGAAGCGGTCGGTAAGCCACCGGTGTACCGGTTTCCTGTTTGGCTTATTTTCCCCTGCTGTGGGTATGTCCTCAGCAAGGAAAAGTGCTGCTAAGGCAGCCAGTACCACCACTACCTTTGCTACATGCAACGGGACGCTGGTTGGGGGGTCCTGCAATAACTGCGGACGCCCAGATGCCCGGACTGATACTGCAGAGTCTGCAGCTCCGGTGCTGTACCCTGAGGTTCAGGTGATCCCAGGGCCATGGGAAACACAGAATAAGATTAATGAATCTGTGTTATCCAAACTGTCCTCCATGTCGCAATCCCTGGAGGCACTGACGAGGAGGCTGGAAAGCCCAGCTGCTCCTTCAAGTTACCCCCGGGTGTCACCCTTTTCAACCGCGAGACCCCTTAAGCGGGCTCGCCGAGATGACTCACCCGAGATCCAGAACCTCTCTGAGGAGGAGCGTCACTCTGATGGTGACGAGGATGATGGGGGTTCAATACTCGAGTCTGTGTCCGAACCACCAGACGGGGTGGAGGATCTGGTATCCTCCATCAACGAGACTCTACATCTCGTGGCACCCCCTGAGGAGGTGGAACTCCACCCGAAGGAGGTATATCAATGGTTGCAGCCGGAGGCTCGATCATGTGGCTCCTTTATGGACCACACTAATTTTGGAAGGGTGGTTAGAGCACCCAGGATTCACCCTGGGCGGCGTTATGTCCGCAAATCTAAGGACACTCGCTTCCCCTTCCCACAGGAGGTGCTTCAGGAGTGGTCGCAGTCCCCGAAGGTGGACGCTTCCATGACCAGGATTGCTGCACGCTCCCTTTTCTCTGCCTCTGATAGCTCCTCATTGAAGGACGCGACAGATAGACAGGTCGAACAACTCGCCAAGTCTTATGAGGCTGTGGGGTCTTCATTTGCCCCTTATTTTGCCGCGGTCTGGACCCTGCAGGCGATCACCACCTGCTTGGATGGTATCACTGACCTGGCGGGGTCCAATTCAGAGGTCCTGGCACTTACTGATAGGGCAAGGGCCTATGCGGATTACGCCAGGACGGCAACCTTAGAGACTGCCACCCGCTCTGCTGTGGCTTCGGCCAATGCTATAGCGATCCGCAGGTTGTTGTGGCTGCGTCTATGGGACTCAGATGCCACATCTAAGAAGATTCTGCAGAATCTTCCATTCTCTGGTGACAGGCTTTTTGGAACCGAGCTGGATAAACTGATAAAGGATTCTGCGGAGTCTAAGATCCCACAGAATAAGCCTAAGCCACGGTATACCGTCAAAAGGAACCCTAAACAGTGGTCCTTTCGTTCCAGCTCGCAGTCATCAGCATCGTCCGCTCGCACGGACAGAGGGGGCAAGCCCTCTACTCAGTGGCACCCCAAGGGTCGCCAGAAGAAGCCAACGGGGGCAGCGGCTGCCACCCCCAAACCCGCTTCCGCATGACTCGCTCTCTCGTCCTGCCGCCCCACAGGTGGGGGGCCGCCTGTCCCGTTTTCAGGACAGATGGTTACTCCATGTTCAAGATCAGTGGGTCCGAGACGTAGTCTCGCGCGGCTACAGGATAGAGCTGACGTCGCGGCCGGCACACCGATTCCATCGGTCTATCCCATCCCCAGAAAAGGCTCAGGCTTTTCATCTGGTGTTGGAGGGACTCCGAAGAGACGGGGTAGTGGTCCCAGTGCCTTCCGGGGAGAGGTTCCGGGGTTTTTACTCCAACCTCTTCATTGTCCCGAAGAAGGACGGCTCTTTTCGCCCGGTTCTGGACCTCAAGTTGTTCAACCGTCACGTGTTGGTTCGGAAGTTTCGCATGGAATCCCTGCGCTCCGTGATCGCGGCTGTGTCGCAGGGAGACTTCCTAGCGTCCATAGATATCCGAGACGCTTACCTTCATGTACCCGTTGCACCGGCTCATCAGCGCTGGTTGCGATTCGCAGTGGGGGACGAACACTTCCAATTCGTGGCGCTGCCTTTCGGGTTGGCCTCGGCACCGCGGGTGTTCACAAAAGTGATGGCCTCTATGATGGCTCTCCTACATGTGCAGGGACATGCCGTCATACCCTATCTAGACGACCTACTGGTCAGGGCGCCATCGGAACGCCTTTGTCGGCAAAGCCTGGAGGTGACCATGCAGTCTCTGGAACAGTTTGGGTGGCTTCTCAATATTCAGAAATCAACCCTGGTTCCGACCCAGTCACTGACATATCTGGACTTTCACACAGACTCAGCTCTGGTGTCTCTGCCGCGAGCCAAACAGCTGGCCATTCAATCAGGAGTGCAAGATATCCTCCTGTAACCGCACTCATCCCTGCGGGTCTTGATGAAGCTGGTGGGGCGCATGGTGGCAGCAATAGAGGCGGTGCCTTTCGCACAATTTCGCCTCCGTCCTCTCCAGCTGGAAATTCTCCGCAGGTGGGACAAGAGGACGTCTTCTCTGAATCGGCTGGTGGTCCTTTCCCAACCGACCAGGGATTCCCTGCAGTGGTGGCTCCAGCCATGTCACCTGTCACGGGGCCGGTCTTTTCTCAAACCGTCATGGTTAGTGGTGACCACTGACGCCAGTCTGAAGGGCTGGGGTGTGGTGTTCTTACACCACAGGGCTCAAGGCCTCTGGACACAGTCGGAGTCGGCGTTGCAAATCAACGTGCTGGAGATCAAGGCGGTCTATCTGGCGCTTCTGGCGTTTCAGATGTTCCTGTCAGGGCAACCCATTCGGGTTCAGTCCGACAATGCGACGGCCGTCGCCTATATAAACTATCAGGGAGGGACCAGAAGTGCTCAGGCCCTCGCCGAAGTCCACCGCATTCTATCCTGGGTGGAAGACAACGACTGCCTGATCTCCGCAGTTCACATCCCAAGGGTCGAAAACTGGGAGGCCGATTACCTGAGCCGGCAGGGGATGGACGCCGGAGAGTGGTCTCTTCATCCGGACGTCTTCCGGGACATTTGCAGCAGATGGGGCACCCCGGACGTGGACCTGATGGCCTCGCGGCTGAATCATCAGGTGCCTCAATACATGGCGAGATCGTGGGACCCTCAGTCTCTAGGGGCGGATGCTCTGATCTTGTGTTGGTCCAGGTTCCAACTGCCATATGTGTTCCCGCCTCTGGCCCTGATTCCCAAGGTTCTGTGGAAGATCAGGATGGAGTGCCGCGAAGCCATTCTAGTGGCACCGGATTGGCCCAGGAGGTCCTGGTATCCGGATCTGTGGCAACTGTCAGGCGGGAACCGGTGGGCTCTTCCAGAACGACCAGATCTTCTCGCGCAAGGCCCATTCTTCCACCTCAATTCCAGGGCCCTCAGATTGACTGCATGGCTCTTGAGGCCTGGCTTCTGACCTCAAAGGGGTTCTCTTCTACAGTGGTTGACACCATGAATCGGGCTAGAAAGTCCGTATCCCGGAAGATATACCACAGGACGTGGAAAATCTTTTTCGCCTGGTGTGCCTCTGGTGGACGGTCACCGTGGCCTTTGTCAGTTCCGACTCTGTTGGCTTTTCTACAGTCGGGTTTGGAGTTGGGCTTATCTCTCAGCTCCCTGAAGGGTCAGGTATCGGCGCTTTCAGTGCTGTTTGACAGGCGCTTGGCGCTCCTTCCAAGGGTTCGTCAGTTTCTACAAGGGGTGTCTAGGGTGGTCCCGCCTTATAGGCGACCACTGGACCCTTGGGACCTTAACATGGTCCTGGCGGCTCTGCAGAAACCGCCGTTTGAGCCACTGAGGGAAGTTTCCCTCTCTCGACTGTCCCAGAAAGTGGTCTTTCTGGTAGCCATTACGTCTCTCAGACGTATTTCAGAATTGGCTGCACTGTCGTGCAAGTCACCCTTCCTGGTAGTCCACCAGGACAAGGTGGTGTTGCGTCCGCGGGCAGAATTTTTGCCAAAGGTGGTTTCCACTTTTCACTTGAACCAAGAGATTGTTCTCCCATCATTTTGTCCCGCTCCCGTTCATCAGGTTGAGCGTGACCTCCACACTCTGGATCTCGTGAGGGCTGTACGCATTTATGTGTCCAGGACTGCCTCTTTCCGGAGTTCGGACTCTTTGTTCATCCTTACGGCAGGTCGCTGTAAGGGGTCCGCGGCGTCAAAATCGACCTTGGCCAGATGGATCAAGGCGCCCATTCAAGAGGCTTACCGTTCTGCGGGTCTGCCTCTCCCGGTGGGCTTGAAGGCGCACTCGACCAGAGCCGTCGGTGCTTCCTGGGCTTTGCGACATCGCGCTTCAGCTCTGCAGGTGTGTCAGGCGGCCACTTGGTCCAGCCTACACACCTTCTCTAAGCACTATATGGTGCATGCCCATGCCTCTGCGGATGCAAGTTTGGGCAGGCGGGTCCTCCAGGCGGCGGTTGCCCACCTTTGAGAGGGACCGTGTCTTTAAACGTCTTTTTGAGGAACTTTTCCCGCCCTGGGGTTTGCTTTAGGACATCCCCATTGTCTGGGTCTCCCATTATGATGATCAGAAAAAAGAGAATTTTGTTTACGTACCGTAAATTCTTTTTTCTTGAATCATCAATGGGAGACCCAGCACCCACCCAGTTGTTCCGTTGGATGTTTTTTCCTTTGAACTGTTCCCAGTTGGGGCAGTTTGTTTCGGGTTGTTGGACCGTCTGTACACGGTTTCTTTCCCGATGTTTCGGGTGTGGTTTTTTTTTTGTCTCCTCGCAGCTTATGGACCAAACTGAGGATATCTCCTGCGGTAGGGGTTTATAAGCGGAGGGGGCGGTGTCTACAAACTTGTAGTACCTAGTGTGGCCTCCGGAAGGCAGTGCCCTAAACCCCATTGTCTGGGTCTCCCATTGATGATTCAAGAAAAAAGAATTTACGGTACGTAAACAAAATTCTCTTTTTCTCTATTTTTCATTTGCTTTAGGCGAGAGCCATGTTTGATAAGTACCCCACGAAGGACGCACTTAAGGGTTTCCCATTTAATAGGCATAGCTGTGGTGTCCTGTGCATGGTCTTTCAGGAACATGTCTATGGTCGTTTTAATGTCGGTCGTACAGATCGAATCCTTTAGAAGATTATCATTCAATCTCCACAACCACGGGCGCGCCACTGAGTCAGGAGGATTGATGTCAAAAAAGATGGGAGTGTGATCTGACCATAGGAAACTACCTAAGGACGGTTTCATGTCCCAGGCCAGGGTACAATGGCTAAGGAGAAAGAAATCAATCCTGCCATAAGAATTGTGTGGTGTGGCGAAGAACGTGTAACCTTTCACAGTAGGATTGATAAATCTCCACATGTCCGTCCGTTAAGTGCAGATCAGGAGGTCTTTCTTCAGGGAGGACAACTGATGGAAAGAAAGATAGGATCTCACTGTCGTGGAGTCTGTTGTCAGATTAAGGGCCAAATTAAAGTGTCCTCCCAATATAACTACTCCCTCTGCAAAGTCGGCCACTGTCCTTAAAAAAGTTCTAGCAGCCCTCACTTGGTCCTGGCTGGGAGTGTACCAACCCGCAATGGTGTAAACTGTCGAAAAAATCTGAATTTTCAATAACCCGAATCTCCCCTCTGTGTTAATCACACTGAGTCCAATATGGAATGCTGGAGGGATTTATGAATTGATATAGACACTCCCCGAGATCGAGACACCATTTTGTGCATGCCATACAGAACCTGCAACCTTTTCTGTAGCACGTTAAAGCCTCTAACGTTCAATGAGCCTAATTTGATCTGTTTGTCTGGCTTACCGGGCATTGTAGATTTAGTCCAGGCTAAAGGTATGCAGGCTTCGATCATAGAGGCGAACCAGTGCCGAGGCCCAGCAATCACTGTGGGAAAATAAAACCGGGGACCAGAGAGTAGGTAGGAGGAAGAGGTTAACGGGGAAGGGAGGGCCGAAGAAGAGGAGGAGGACAGGAGAGTTTAGAAGAAAAGGCAATAAAATAAAATCTGAATGTACAAACTACAACTAAGTGCGGATAGTCATGGAAGAACATGAGGTTCTTAATTAACATTTTGATCAGTCTATAAACCTTCACCATGTCACGATGATCCTCAGGCATTGCTATCCTACTCTATATTTGCAATGAATGTCACCCTGGCCCTGGGCAGCACCCATGCTGTCGTGTAAAGCCCCTGGGTCCGGACCCCCCCACAGACACAGCACCAAGTCAACTGACTAACAATTAACCATCCGTAGTTTTAGCCAATAAACTGCATCTATCGCTCTGCCTGTTTTGTTCTCGGTCCCCTGCTAAAAAACAAAAACATCCATTGTTTGTGAGACTGCCGGATACAGCCAAGTTCTGGGTCAACTTCTGAGGCATATCCACATTTTGCCTTAGTGAGGATCGCAGTGGAGCAACCCCCCTGTTGTTTAGTCAGGAGAACTGCTTAAAGGAAACCAACTAGCAGGATTTAGGGCTGTAAAGTGAAGCCAGGGCCTTACAGGCTCTTAGATACTGAGTGCAATCATACCTTTTTCTCCATCGCCTCATTAGGGGACACAGGGCCGTGGGTGTTATGCTGCAGTCCACTAGGAGGCGACACTAAGCAGAATCTGAAAAATACAGAGTAGCTCCTCCCCTGCAGTATATACACCCTGGTTGGTACTAGCCGAACCAGTTTTAGCTTAGTGTCATTACGAGGCACACTTGGTCCTTAGACCACTTCTGTACTTTTTGATTTTATTTTTAATTCTACTTTTCACAAGATGATAGAGGACGGCGGTGCCTTTGCGTACCGATTTCCTACAACCATCAACAGACGGGAACGCAGGGTGGCACCTACACGTACCCCCTTCTGCTACGAGGGACAATATGGCGACGGTTCATAAGCATTCCGATCTCCACTGACAGACTGCTATACCTGCTGACATATCTGACCATCCTCCCCAGACCCCACAGTTGGGAATCTGGGTTGCAGTTGATATAATGGATTTTGGACTCTCAGTCCCCCCCATCCGCCCTCCTCAGGGCCCTTGGGCTGTAGGACACATGCTGGACAATGCCCTCCCCATCTTCCCCTCCTGAGGGCTATGGGTAAATGAGCCAACAAAGGTAACAGACCAGGACCCTGTCTATCAGTCCCTAACTAGATTCACCCAGCTTCCTATACCCACAGTGTCTCTGGTTTCTAAAGTCACTTAGGAACATTACCTCAGAGTTCCCTTTTCTCCCCAAGCTCCGGCTTGCAACTGTGTCTCGGAATCCTCCCGGGCACCAGAGGTCTCCTTCACCTTAGGGGGGCAGCTCCGGTGCGGCACTTTAAATTTCGGACCTCCGCGCCGGTCCCGTCACGTTTCCGGGGACACAAATTAATTTAGGCCCCAGCTTTGGCCTACGCATATCCCCTCCTCCGTCATTGCGGCCGGAAGGCCCCCCTTTCCCCCCGGCCGCATCACAGAAGAGGCAGGCTAGCTTGTTTGAGCGCTTCTCGCCCATCGCAAGGCTTAATTCCCTGTTTTTTTTTCTGGCCCGCCCACCTTCTCTTTATCTCAGAGACATCATCGGTCTGACAGCAGTCTCCATTACACTGTGCTCAGCACCTCCGCAGCCCAGTACACTATAGAAGGGACGCAGGATCCAGCCATCTTCTTCAGTGGGTACACAGGATCCCGGGAACAGCTGCACAGGATCCCGGTTCCTCTGGCGGTAAGAAGCTCCGCAGATTCTCCCTGCTGCAGCTCTCCCTCCTTTCTCCTCTCCCCTATTTTCTATACACAGGCAGTAAATCTATACACAGGCAGTATTTAGATATACTTCAGGTCTGGCAGACCTCTCTCCCCCAAGTATTCATAACATCTTTGGTGCCCATATTTTCAGTATGCAGAGCTCAAAGAACAAGAAGTCCTCTTAGATGGCGGGAGTGCACACGTTTTTGGCGCCCTGCCAGTGTCGCCGTCACATGTTGACATGCGGCGACACCTCTGACGATGCATCGGCGATCTCACAGGCGGCGGCGCGGCTGGGGTGTCTCAAAACCCCAGCGGCGATGCCGTAACATGGGAGCCTATGGCTCCCATCGCCTGGGAGATCGCCGTCCCCCGTTTACATGGGGCGATGTGTACACATCGCCACACAGTGGTCACCTGGTTTCACAGCAGTGCTGTGAAACCAGGTGACCACTCAAATGCGTCGCCCTCGCCTGTTTACATTAGACCTGGGTGTTAACTGGCTATGATCAGAGTGAGAAAACCCGCTTCCGCTCACATATACTACCGCACTTGGAAGATTTTCTTCGACTGGTGCGCTGCACGAAACCGATCACCACTTTGTTTTTCCCTCCCAGCCATTCTGAGTATTCCTCAGTCTGGTTTAGACGCTGGCCTCTCGCTTCGGCCAAATCTCTGCACTGTCAGTACTGTCAGTTAAGCCTCAGGTTAAGAGCATCTTTATTCAGGGGGTCTTCCGCCTCGTTCCCCCCTACAGGCGACCATTGGAAACTTGGGACCTTAATATGGTCCTGGATGCTCTTCAGAAACCCCCCTTTGAGCCCCTCAAAGAGGTCTTGCTCCCTCTTCTTTCTCAGAAGGTTGTTTTTCTTGTGGCGATTACTTCCATTCGTCGTGTCTCTGAACTCGCAGCGCACTCCTACAAGGCTCCTTTTCTCCTTCGCCTCATTGGGGGACACAGGACCATGGGTGTTATGCTGCTGTCCACTAGGAGGCGACACTAAGCAATCTGCAAAAGAGAAATAGTGGCTCCTCCTCTGCAGTATACACCCCTGGAGCAGGTACTGCCTCCCCAGTTTTTTGCTTAGTATTGTAGGAGGCACACGACCATTTTTCCTCCCGGTGAATTTTTCATCATTAAAGAAGAAAGGTGGGTCCGGCGTGGCCCCCGGCGTGCTCCTTCCTCGGCCACCCACTGTTGGGGCGCTGGGTTGAGGTTGAGAATGCTTTACATATGCCGTACTCCTTTCTCGGCCTCTCACTGTTGGGTTGCTGGGTTAAAGTTGAGACAGCCCAGCATACCACCCTCCTTCCTCACTCCCTTCCGGTCTGAGGTGAAGTTGAATCTGGATTGTCTGCCAGATGACGTCCCCCTAATCACCCCTGGGTGTTTTAGGCAGTGGCACCACAGGTATCAATAGCCCTGGCTGCATTGGGCTGGAGGTTGCAGGCTGCCTGCAGCAGCGCAGGTTACAGGCTGGCACAATGCTTATGCACAGCCTGCAGAAGGCTGATAGGGGCACAGCAGCAGGGCACTTGCAAGCTGCATCCATAGGAGCAGCTTGCATACATTGTGGAGCATGCCTTTGCTATACTGGCGGTTTCACCGCCAGTACTTTGCCCATTGCCCCTGGGACCCTTTCACCGGGATTCTGCATACCCCCCCCAGCGTCTTTACAGTGCCTCCGCGCCAGGCCCTCACTATTTCCGGGGACCTCAACTAATTGAGGCTCCGGCTTGGGCCTAGCACGGAGGCTGCCTCCCCTGTGCCACCCCCGCCCCGCCGGATGGCGCTGACCGTGTGTCATACTGGGGGCGGAGCCGAGAACGGGCGCGTTTTCCAGGCTGGAGGCCGCCCGTTTAGCTCCGTCCCTTCCTCCTTCTTCTCTACCGCCGCCATTAGCCTGCACGTGGAGCCCCTGCGCCTCAGCCATCTGGGGGGACACAGGATCCGGGCAGTCTCGTCACAGGAGCGCCGCTCGTGCTCGTAAGACCTCTGCAGGGATCTTCTCTGCAGAGGTTCTCTGTCCCTCTCCTCCACATCCCCTCCTGCAGCAGGCACTGCTAAATACTCAGTGACCCTATTCAGCCCCCTCCACTAAGGGTCCAGGCACCTAGCTGGATAGCTAGAGAGTGCCTGCTTACACAGGGGACACCTGGTTACCTCCTATTTTTTCACAATAGCTCATACCACAATGTCTGGCAATAGGACTAAGAAAAGCTCCAAGGCAGCCAGCACTTACTATGCTACCTGCACTGTTTGTAAGGCTGACCTTCCTGCAGGATGCACCTCGCCACATTGTGAGAGCTGCACGCAGGCTGCAGATACTGAGATCCCCACTACCCGGGCTTCTACCAGTGCCCCGACCCTACCCCTGCGTGGGCCAGAGTTATGTCTCAGAATATGACGCAGTCCATTGACAGATTCTCTGCCACACTGCTGCAGTTTATGCAGGCCCGTTCGCCACCTGAAACAGCCGTTCAGGCTTCTGCATCTCAGCCAGAAGTGTCGGAACCGCGACAGACTGCCGACCCTGCCCCGTCAGTTTCTGACTCGGCGTAAGAGACCACCTCCATTCTCAGAATCCCCTGGGGGCCCTGCAGCCTCTCCAACCCGCAGGCGTCAAGAAGACTCGCAGGAGTCCGAAGGTCCCTCTACTTCGGACTCAGAGAGTCACTTAGATGAGTCCCTAGACCTAGCTGCGACCGATACGGTGGCGCTGGTTGAGGATTTGATTACTTCCATCAACCAGGTTCTGGAAGAGTCAGACCCTCCGGCTGATGCTCTGGAGCATAAGTTGTCTTTTAAAAGGGCCAAGAGACCACATAAACGTGAGATAAATGCGCATAGGGTCTTATCCTTTTTACAAAGGGTTATAACGGTGTATATCAGGAACTGCTCACCTGCTCAACCGGTATAATCGCCTGTAAGATGGCTTGTAGAATGGCTGCTGCAGGGCCGCACCTTCACGATAACTGTGGAAACAGGAATGCTGTAATGGGACAAAATGCCGGAATGCCCGCACTGCCACCAAGAACATCCTGTTGTTCCCTGAGGAAGGAGCTCGGATAGAGGCTCTGAAACGCGTAGGATAGAATAAAAGAAAAATCTGCCCAGTTAGCTCTTCGTTTCCTGGTAAGTCTTGGTGGCAGCGCGGGCGTTCCGGCATTTTGTCCCATTACAGCAAGAGGCCACATAAATATTTCTCAGACCATCCAGAGTTCCAGGAAATCCTCAAAAAATATAAGTTGCACCCTGACAAGAGGTTTGGTAGCCGTAAGGCTCTGGAAACACGTTATCCATTCCTACCTAAGGTCACCCAGGATTGGACACTATTCAGGTTGGCGGCCGACTTTCACACTTTCGTCAGGTCTGGCTGGCTTCTACCGACGACAAGTGGGTAAAAACCTTAGTGTCTTCCGGATACACTACATAGTTCACGGTCCATCCTCCAAATCGTTTTTTCCTGTCAATCCTACCCGCTCACCCGCCCAAGGCTCGCGCCTTCTTTCAGGCGGTAGATTCCCTTTTGAAGGCCGGTGTCATCATACCAGTGCCGCCAGCCGAACGCTTCCAGGGGTTCTACTCAAACCTTTTTGTGGTACCCAAAAAAGGAGGGGCGGTTCGTCCCATTCTAGATCTAAAACAGTTTAACTCCTTCGTAAAGGTTCGGCATTTCCGCATGGAGTCACTGAAGGACGAATTTCTCGCGTCCATCGACATATAGGACGCTTACCTCCATATCCCAATCGCTGCAATTCACCAGCGGTTTCTCCGATTCGCCATCGTCCAGGACCATTATCAGTTTGTGGCCCTCCCGTTTGGTCTAGCGACGGCTCCCGGGGTGTTCACCAAGGTCATGGCGGCTGTCATGACCATACTGCACACAAGAGGAATGGTAGTCCTGCCATACCTAGATGATTTGCTCATCAAAGCCCCCCCCCTTCATCACCAGTCCCATCTCAGTCTCTGACGTTCTTCGGGATGCGTTTTTGACACCCCCAAGGGTCTGGTCCTCCTCCCTCAGGACAAGGCGAAGGCCCTTCGGCAGGGAGTCCACAGTCTCCTACGCCCGTTTCCTCAATCGTTTCGATTCGCCATGAGACTCTTTGGCAGGATGGTTGCCTCTATGGAGGCGGTGCCGTTTGCTCAACTTCACCCAATTCTGACTTCGTGGAACAGGAACCCTTCTGCCCTGGACAGACTATTCCGATTGTCACCTGCAGCAAGGAGTTCCCTCCATTGGTAGTTCAAACCTCGTTCCCTCACAGGGGGAAGGTCCTTTCTACCGGTTTGCTGGAAGATAGTCACCACCGACGCAAGTCTCAGCGGATGGGGAGCGGTACATCGTCATCACACGGCGCAGGGAACATGGTCCCCAGCAGAGTCGTCCAAGCCCATCAATCTCCTGGAGATCCGAGCCATATTTCTAGCTCTGAAGACCTTTCACTCCATGCTGGCAGGGGCACAAGTCCGGATTCAGTCGGACAATGCCACGGCCGTGGCATACATCAACCATCAAGGCGGAACCCGCAGTCTCCAGGCCATGCACGAAGTGCAACGCATTCTACACTGGGCAGAATCGACGAACTCAACGTTGTCAGCGGTTCATATCCCGGGAGTGGAGAACTGGGAAGCGGATTTTCTCAGTCGCCAGGGCATGGATTCGGGAGAGTGGTCCCTACATCCCGACGTGTTCCAGCAAATATGCCGTCGCTGGGGGACTCCGGACGTAGACCTGATGGCATCTCGATTCAACACGAACGTTCCCATGTTTATAGCCAGTTCTCACGACCCGCAAGCTCTAGGGGCGGATGCCCTAGTTCAGGACTGGTCACAGTTCCAGCTGCCTTACATCTTCCCTCCTCTGCCTCTCATTCCCAGAGTGGTGCGGAAGATCAAGCAAGAGGGCATTTAAGTCATTCTCATAGCCCCAGACTGGCCCAGACGGGCATGGTACGCCGATCTCGTACAGGTCACGGCGGACGTTCCTTGGCGCCTCCTATGTCGTCCCGATCTTCTGTCTCAGGGCCCGTTTTACCACCAGAATTCAGACACCCTGAATTTGATGGCGTGGCCCTTGAGACCTGGGTACTAACCCAAGCAGGTTTCTCCCCTGCCGTTATTCAGACCATGATCCAAGCACGAAAGTCGGCATCGACCAAAATTTATCATCACACCTGGAAAGCTTTCTTCGCATGGTGCTCTTCCCGAGATCAACCCCCTCTTCCCTATTCCTTGTCGCTAGTTCTAGGGTTCCTTCAGTCGGGGTTACAATTTGATCTCTCCCTAGGTTCCCTTAAGAGTCAGGTTTCAGCCCTTTCAGTACTTTTTCAATGTCGCCTTGCCGTTAAACCGCGGGTTAAAGCTTTTCTCCAAGGAGTTAATCGCATTGTCCCTCTGTACATACGACCTTTAGATGCATCGGACCATAACCTGGTCCTTACGGCTCTGCAGGAACCTCCCTTTGAACCTCTTCGGGACATCTCTCTCCACTTTCTGGCTCTGAAGGTGGTTTTTATAGTGGCTATCACTTCTCTTCGCCAAGTGTCAGAACTCTCAGCGCTTTCTTGTAAGCCACCCTTCCTGGTTGGTGTTCCATCAGGACAAGGTTGTACTCTGTCCGGTGCCGTCATTCCTTCCTAAGGTTGTCTCCTCTTTTCATTTGAACGAGGATATTTCATTGCCTTCTTTTTGTCCGGCTCCAGTTCACAGGTTCGAACGAGCCTTACATACTCTGGATCTCGTCATGGCTCTTCTCATTTATGTGTCCAGAACTGCACCTTTCCATAAGTCAGACTCTCTGTTCATTCTGACGGAAGGCCCTCGTAAGGGTATGCCAGCTTCCAAGGCTACACTGGCTAGGTGGATTAGATCAGCTATCCAAGAAGCCTACAAAATGACAAAATACTCCTCTTCCAGCCGGGATCAAGGCACATTCTACCCAAGCCTTGGGGGCCTCCTGGGCCATTCGGCACCAAGCCTCGGCTCTCCAAGTGTGTAAGGCGGCCACCTGTTGAGTTTACACACTTTTACCAAGCACTACCGTGTTCATACCCAGTCCTCGGCGGACGCCAGTCTGGGTAGGTGCATCCTTCAGGCGGCAGTTGCCCACCTGTAGGTATTTATCGGTTCACTGACTTGTTCTGTATCATTAGTTCCATTGTCTTTCCCGCCCAGGGACTGCTTTGGTACCTCCCACGGTCCTGTGTCCCCCAATGAGGCGAAGGAAAAAAGGAGAATTTTGTGTACTCACTGTAAATTCCTTTTCTCTTAGCCTCTAATTGGGGGACACAGCACCCACCCCCTGTTGGCCGTACCGACCTTGTTACATGTGGTTTTTGTTACTCTTATATTTTTACATTGAGGCCTTGCCAGGCTTTGTTGGTATTGGTTAACCTTGTTAATTCTCCTACTGCTTTAGCACAAAACTGGGGAGGCAGTGCCTGCTCCAGGGGTGTATACTGCAGAGGAGGAGCCACTGTTACTTTTTTGCAGATTGCTTAGTGTCGCCTCCTAGTGGACAACAGCATAACACCCACGGTCCTGTATCCCCCAATTAGAGGCTAAGAGAAAAGGAATTTACGGTGAGTACACAAATTCTCCTTTTCTGTTGTTTCACCAGGATAAGGTGGTGCTCCGGCCGGAAACGTCGTTCCTACCAAAGGTGGTTTCCTCATTCCACCTAAATGAGAAGATATCTCTCCCCATCATTTTGCCCGATGCACCGTGTGGAGAAGGCTCTGCATAAACTGGATCTAGTTAGAGCCATTCGATATTACGTTTCCAGGACGGCGTTCTTCAGTAAGTCTGATTCTCTTTTCATTCTTCCGGAGGGTCACCATAAAGGCTTGGCGGCATCCAAAGCCACCTTAACCAAATGGATCAAATCAACTATTCAAGAAGTATACCAGTTGAGGAACTTGCCTATTCCAGCTGGCTTAAAGGCACATTCCACTCGTTCTGTTGGGACATCCTGGGCCATTCGACACCAGGCTTCTGCAGACCAGGTGTGCAAAGCGGCTACCTGGTCCAGTCTTCACACATTTGTGAAGCAGTACAAAGTTCATACCTAGTCATCGGCAGATGCAAGTCTGGGTAGACGTATCCTTCAGGCGGCTGTAGCCCACCTGTAGGGTGCATGTCTTGCAGAGACTATAACATTAATCTGTACCCATCCAGTGATTGCTTTAGGACATCCCACAGTCCTGTGTCCCCCAATGAGGCGATGGAGAAAAGGAGATTTTTGTGTACTCACCGTAAAATGCTTTTCTCTGAGGGGACACAGCACCCACACCCTGTTGCCCGTTGAGGGCTATTTGATGTTCTTTGAGTTCTTTTAAGGTTGGCCTTCTTACAGGCCTGCATGTTCTATCTCCTACTGTCATAAAACTGGTTCAGCTAGTACCAGCTAGGGTGTATATACTGCAAGGAAGGAGCTTCTCTGTATTTTTCAGATTCTGCTTAGTGTTGCCTCCTAGTGGACTGCAGCATAACACCCACGGCCGCCCTGTGTCCCCCAACTAAAGACTCAGAGAAAAATATTTTACGGTTAGTACACAAAAATCTGCTTATTTCAATGATTACATGTATGATTGCAGAGAAAATTGTTATAAAAGTCCTCGAAAAGAGAGCAGCAAATTAACATAAGTGCAGCACAGGGTCACTATATGGGGCTAGGTTTATTTGTATTATTCTCGTTTGCTCTAAGCCAAACCCTCTCTTCCTCCCCAGAACTACAGTTAGGGCCAGAAATATTTGGACAGTGACACAAGTTTTCTTATTTTAGCTGTTTACAAAAACATGTTCAGAAATACAATTATATATATAATATGGGCTGAAAGTGCACACTCCCAGCTGCAATATGAGAGTTTCCACATCCAAATCGGAGAAAGGGTTTAGGAATCATAACTCTGTAATGCATAGCCTCCTCTTTTTCAAGGGACCAAAAGTAATTGGACAAAGGACTCTAAGGGCTGCAATTAACTCTGAAGGCATCTCCCTCGTTAACCTGTAATCAATGAAGTAGTTAAAAGGTCAGGGGTGGATTCCAGGTGTGTGGTTTTGCATTTGGAAGCTGTTGCTGTGACCAGACAACATGCGGTCAAAGGAACTCTCAATTGAGGTGAAGCAGAACATCCTGAGGCTGATAAAAAAGAAGAAATCCATCAGAGAGATAGCAGACATGCTTGGAGTAGCAAAATCAACAGTTGGGTACATTCTGAGAAAAAAGGAATTGACTGGTGAGCTTGTGAACTCAAAAAGGCCTGGGCATCCACGGATGACAACAGTGGTGGATGATCGCCGCATACTTTATTTGGTGAAGAAGAACCCGTTCACAACATCAACTGAAGTCCAGAACACTCTCAGTGAAGTAGGTGTATCTGTCTCTAAGGGCCCTTTCACATCAGCGTTTTTTTTAAATCGCGGCAGATGCGGTGAAAAAACCGCATCTGCCGCGATTACCGCATACCGGCTGCACTTGCGGCGCGGTTGCGGTTTTTTCCATGCAAAGTATAGGCGGACTTGCGGCAGGTGCGGCAAGTGCGGTATTGCACTTGCGGCAGGTGCGGCCGCGAAAAAAACCGCGGCTGACCGCGGTTTTTTTCGCGGCCGCACCTGCCGCAAGTGCAATACCGCACTTGCCGCACCTGCCGCAAGTATGCCTATACTTTGCATAGAAAAAACCGCAACCGCGCCGCAAGTGGAACGGTTATGCGGTAAACGCGGCAGATGCGGTTTTTTCACCGCATCTGCCGCGAATTACGAAAAACGCAGATGTGAAAGGGCCCTAAGTCAACAATAAAGAGAAGACTCCATGACAGTAAATACAAAGGGTTCACATCTAGATGCAAACCATTCATCAATTCCAAAAATAGACAGGCCAGAGTTAAATTTGCTGAAAAACACCTCAAGAAGCCAGCTCAGTTCTGGAAAAGTATTCTATGGACAGATGAGACAAAGATCAACCTGTACCAGAATGATGGGAAGAAAAAAGTTTGGAGAAGAAAGGGAACGGCACATGATCCAAGGCACACCACATCCTCTGTAAAACATGGTGGAGGCAACGTGATGGCATGGGCATGCATGGCTTTCAATGGCACTGGGTCACTTGTGTTTATTGATGACATAACAGCAGACAAGAGTAGCCGGATGAATTCTGAAGTGTACCGGGATATACTTTCAGCCCAGATTCAGCCAAATGCTGCAAAGTTGATTGGACGGCGCTTCATAGTACAGATGGACAATGACCCCAAGCATACAGCCAAAGCTACCCAGGAGTTCATGAGTGCAAAAAAGTAGAACATTCTGCAATGGCCAAGTCAATCACCAGATCTTAACCCAATTGAGCATGCATTTCACTTGCTCAAATCCAGACTTAAGACGGAAAGACCCACAAACAAGCAAGACCTGAAGGCTGCGGCTGTAAAGGCCTGGCAAAGCATTAAGAAGGAGGAAACCCAGCGTTTGGTGATGTCCATGGGTTCCAGACTTAAGGCAGTGATTGCCTCCAAAGGATTCGCAACAAAATATTGAAAATAAAAATATTTTGTTTGGGTTATGTTTATTTGTCCAATTACTTTTGACCTCCTAAAATGTGGAGTGTTTGTAAAGAAATGTGTACAATTCCTACATTTTCTATCAGATATTTTTGTTCAACCCTTCAAATTAAACGTTACAATCTGCACTTGAATTCTGTTGTAGAGGTTTCATTTCAAATCCAATGTGGTGGCATGCAGAGTCCAACTCGCGAAAATTGTGTCACTGTCCAAATATTTCTGGCCCTAACTGTATATAGCAGACACATTATATCTGACATTGTGACCCAGATCATCACTCCCTCCCTCGCCTGCGTCTCAGGCTTCACAATGATTCTCCTGTGATAGCATGGTCACTGAAGGGCAGAACACCCCACCCCCTGCAGAGAAGACCACGCCCCTCCAGAGAAGACCCCCCCCCTCCAGTCTGCACATACCCGATCTCTTCTCACAGATTGCAGTCAGAAGCAGGAGGAGACCGGGACAGATGGCTGCTACTGTGATCTGTCATCATGATCTGTTATGACAGTAGCCGCGATCTGTCCCGGTCTCCTCCTGCTTGTGACCGCAATCTGTGAGGAGTAGAGACCGGGGATGCACAGGCTGGAGGGGCGGGGTTTTCTCTGGAGGGGCGGGGTCTTCTGCCCTCCGGTGAGCGGTCTGTCACAGGAGAAGCATTGTGAAGCAAGTGAAGGAGGGAGTGATGATCTGGGGCACATAGGAGCCTGACATTGTGCTATCACCATGATCAATGTCAGATGTAATGTGCCACTGCCTGGTATATAGTGAAAGGTAAGGAGGAGGGTTTGGCTTAGACCAAACAGGGGAATAATACAAATAAACCCAACCCCTCATAGTGACGCTGTGCTGCACTTATGCTAATTTGCTGCTTCTCTTTCTGAGGATTTTTATAACCGTTTTCTCTGCAATCATACATGTAATCATTGAAGTTAAGGTATGATTGCACTCAGTATCCCAGTGCCTGTAAGGCCCTGGCTTCACTTTAAGGCAACTGTATAATCTAATATTGATGGTTCGGGGGTTTCCAGGGTGTAGAAATGTGAGATGTCGAGATGGGAACTTCTCTTATAAAATACCATTATCAGACTGATATTGCATGTACCGTGTCAGCCATGGCGTGTTCCCATCTTCTCCTTTTCCCCCTTGGGCTCATCTTTTCGTTTATTGCCTCACTTTTTTATAACACAGGTTTGACAGACAGGATGCGAAACGACTACACTGTCATGAAGGATCTGGCCGTTCACACCCGCTTACCACCAGACCAGAGGGAGAAGCAGTATGGGAAGTTCCTGAGCCGCATACACAAGTAAGTCGCTGGTTGGTTGGTAAGGGCCATCCGCCTCTTTCCTTGGCTTTCTATAAGGCACGGTGAGATTGGTCAGGCGTGAGATAGCTGGATATGCTGTGGTTGGTTTCGCAGTGCAGCTCGGCACTGAGCTACTCTTGGGCTGTCAGTTTGGCTGACACATGACGGATCAGTCAGTGCCTGCCTCAGGATACCGGAGTTAGCGGTGCAGGAGATCCTGACCCTGCCAGACTGCGGTGCATGAGATCCTACGGTCCTGACCCTGCCAGACTGCTCAGAGCCATACAAACAAAGGGGAATTAACCACAGCACCTCATGGAAAGGGAATCCTTTGGGTTCCTCACATTTGGGCGCACGTCCAAGGCCAGGGAGATCCACCCGGCAACGACAACACTCATGTAAAGGGAAGAACAGCGCCTCACAAGCTGGTAGCTCAAATCTTCAAAATTTTTTAGTGTATTTTGTAAGCTCGCGCCGGAATTACGTATTTTGTTCCGACACCGACACCCGGAACATGTCAGGAGCTGTCCCTTTAGAATAACAGGAGGACTGCCCAATAGATGACGGACGCCGGCGCATGCGCAAGAATATCCCGGAAGTGCGTTGTCCCGATAGGTGGAAGATCAATGTGACGTGGAGTCACTATGACGAAGGGCGATGCCTGGAGGTGATTGGCTGTACTCCGTTATTACTGGCAATCGAGAATACTGGACTATTCATAGGACGATGTGCAAACTGTATGTGCGTTCTTGCATGCTTATATGCCCCCATTATGTTTCTGTATTGGTAGTCGATCTATGTCTAGTAATTAGGTGATTTTTAACTTTGTTTATCTTTCACTCCCCCATTGATTGGTTGCTTGTTAGTGGGGGTGGAGTTTTATACTATAAAACACATGGTGTATCTGTGTAATGTGTGCACTTGAAGAAGGTTCTTGTGCTGTGGTGGATGGAATAAAGTTTTGAAGATTTGAGCTACCAGCTTGTGAGGCGCTGTTCTTCCCTTTACATGAGTGCTCAGAGCCATACATGCAATATTTTTATCGCTGCATGACTGAAAATGGTTCTCCACACTAAATGCAAGGGAGACCTTCCCAGATAATTTACCTGACCATAGATTGGTGCTAACCCACCTCAACACAGGTTTCGCTGATGCTTCCTCAGGGGAATCACTGTCCTGAAGAAGTAACAACGAAACGCATGCTCGGATGTAAAACTGGCTCGTATCTCTTGTGAACCCTAAAGCTGCTGTTTAGTGTCATCTGGAACCAATAGAAGTAAAGGCCTCTTCTCCATTTCTGATGGCACATGACGGGGCCCTGTTCCTAGGATAGATAACGTCCCTCAACAGGATCGGCATTTATGGGATTTCGATAGTGGAAGACGGATAAACCCTGATTGTTCTCCACAACATCCACTACTCCTGATTGATGGTGGAAGCGACCAACCGGGAACCTGCTACTAGAGCAGAGGATGAGGATTGATGGGCACTTATTATTATTTATTATTATAGCGCCATTTATTCCTTGGGGGCTTTACATGTGAAAAGGGGCATACATCAATAATCCTGAACAATACAAAGAAAAGGAGGACAGGATTCTGCCCGCCATGGCTCACAGTCTTCAATGGATGGGAGAGGATACAGTAAATGAGAGAGAACCCTGCCTGCGAGGGCTCACAGTCTACAAGGGATGGGTGAGGATACAGTAGGTGACGAGAGAGGACCCTGCCGCGAGGGCTCACAGTCTACAATGGATGGGAGAGGATACAGTAGGAGAGGAGAGAGGACCCTGCCGCGAGGGCTCACAGTCTACAATGGATGAGAGAGGATACAGTAGGTGAGGAGAGAGGACCCTGCCGCGAGGGCTCACAGTCTACAATGGATGGGAGAGGATACAGTAGATGAGAGAGGACCCTGCCCGCGAGAGCTTACAGTCTACAAGGGATAGGTGAGGATACAGTAGATGAGAGAGGACCCTGCCTGCGAGGGCTCACAGTCTACAAGGGATGGGTGAGGATACAGTAGATGAGAGAGGACCCTGCTCATGAGGGCTCACAGTCTGCAATGGATGGGTGAGGATACAGTAGATGAGGAGAGAGGACCCTGCCTGCGAGGGCTTACAATCTACAAGGGATGGGGTGAGGATACAGTAGGTGACGATAGAGGACCCTGCCCGCGCGGGCTCACAGTCTACAATGGATGGGTGAGGATACAGTAGATGAGGAGAGAGGACCCTGCCTGCGAGGGCTTACAGTCTACAAGGGATGGGGTGAGGATACAGTAGGTGACGATAGAGGACCCTGCCCGCGCGGGCTCACAGTCTACAATGGATGGGTGAGGATACAGTAGATGAGGAAAGAGGACCCTGCCTGCGAGGGCTTACAGTCTACAAGGGATGGGGTGAGGATACAGTAGGTGACGATAGAGGACCCTGCCCGCGGGGCTCACAGTCTACAATGGATGGGTGAGGATACAGTAGATGAGGAAAGAGGACCCTGCCTGCGAGGGCTTACAGTCTACAAGGGATGGGTGAGGATACAGTAGATGAGAGAGAGGACTCTGCTCATGAGGGCTCACAGTCTACAATGGATGGGAGAGGATACATTAGATGAGGAGAGAGGACCCTGCCTGCGAGGGCTTACAGTCTACAAGGATGGGTGAGGATACAGTATGTGACGAGAGAGGACCCTGCCCGCGAGGGCTCACAGTGTACAAGGGATGGGTGAGGATACAGTAGACGAGGAGAGAGGACCCTGCTGCGAGGGCTCACAGTCTACAATGGATGGGTGAGGATCAGTGGCGTAGCTAGCCTGCTCTGGGCCCGGGGGCGAGATCTGCACCCAGGGCCCCCATGTGAAGAGTTGGGGGGGGGGGTATGGGGTGCTGTCAGAGAATTCTCGTGCCACCCAAGTGGCATAGCAAGTGTTTGTGGCGCCCTGGTGGTGGAAAATTTGCCGCAGCTGCCGCCCCTAAGAATTGGGCCACATGGCCACTCTCCTCCTGAACTCTCCATCCTTCTGCACTCCCCATCTTCTATCTTTTTTTAATCAGATAGTTTTTATTAAAACTTTTCAACAACAATACAGAAAGAAACGCATTGCATTAAATCCCCACCACCACCACCATCCCTCCCTTCCCCCCTCCCGGTCCAGTGGGTCAGTATTCCTCAACAAAGATAGTAGTGCACATATGGATATAACATGTACCCAAGATGTTCCAAAAATCTGCATAACACATCTCCCAACTTAAAGAAATAACTCAGTCCAAAAGCAATTAATTAACAGTCGGCAGCCCCTGAAGGTCCATCCAGCCCTTCCATATTTTATCAAATACCCTCGATCTGTCCCGTTTGAGGTATATAGCTTTTTCCCTACTCACGGTCAGATTCATGCTGCAGATATACTCTTTGCGAGAGGGTACCGTATCAGATATCCAATGAGCCGCTATTAATTTTTTGGCAGCAAACAACATCCTAGCCACTGCTATATGCGAATAGTCATCTCCCCCTACATCCTCTGTACAGCCAAGGACACAGACAATCGGGTCTCTGGGGATGTCCAGCTCTGTTGCCCCCCGGATCAAGTGGAGTACCATAATCCAAAAAATCTGGAGGCGCGGGCACGTCCAAAACATGTGGAGAATGTCCGCGTCCTCATGTGAACATTTGGGGCAACATGAGTCCTGTCTCAGGCCTAAATCATGAAGCCACTTAGGCGTCCTGTATACCCTATAAAGGATATACAGTTGAGAGAGGCGTCTGGGCTCATTGAGCGACAGCCGGGGTAATCATACTCATGATCGACTCCCAACGTTCAGCTGTTATACCCTCTATTTGCTGTTCCCATTTGTCCAGTGCCCGTATCGGGTGTTTTAACAGAGCCATTGCCAAGAGGTATCCGTATACAAAGGAAATTATGCCTTTAGTGGAGGTTTGCGCGCCAATCATAGTGATAGCAGTATCATGGTGTATGTCCATACAATGTGTTTGAGCCTGCACCATGTAGGCATGTCGCACCTGCAAATACCGGTAGAACGAGGAGTGTGGGAGCGAAAATTCACTCTGCAAGGTTTCAAATGTTTTAAAGACTCCCCGTTCCACCAGCTGAGAGAGCCACCAAATGCCCACACGTCGCCACTCCGCGAATCCCCTCAGCGCCTGCAGGTGCGGCAGATGAGGGTTGTTCCAAATGGGGGTATACCGTGTAAAACCAGTGATGCCTCTCAGCCTTTTCAATTTTTCCCATACTTTAATCATGAGTAGCACCGTGGGGAGCCTGTGGGCCCAGGGTCGAAGGGTTCCAGCTTCTAATTTCGCCAGCAGCAGTCCTCGCCCCCCCAGAAACTGAAGGATACCCTTTCCTCCCCCCTGCCCCGCAACTGAGTGCTCCGCGCCCCCGGTCAAATGCTGACACTGAGGACAGAAAATACAACCAAGGGTTGGGCAAGGCCAGCCCCCCCTCCTCCTTACCCCTCTGCAGGTGTTCCAATTTTATCCATTCTCCCTTTTTCCCCCAAATAAGCTCCCTGAATAAGGCGTTAATTTAAAAAAATCTATTCTGCGGAAGCCAAATTGGGGAGTTATGAAGGACGTACAAAAGCTGAGGCATGATCACCATCTTCAGCAGGTTCACCCCCCCCCCCACTACCACCACCGAGAGGTGTAGCTTGGCCCAGGCCTTAATCTTCTGCTTAATCGTAGACATTAGAGGTGCAAGGTTTAAACGCTCATAGTCAGAAATGTCGCCCGATATATTAATGCCCAGGTATTTGAAGCTGTTTACGACTGGCACGTGGGGTATGTTAAGGACTGTGGGATCTATCTGCAAAACCACTGCCTTTTCCCAATTTACGGTCAACCCCGAAACGGCCCCAAACTGTGTAAGGAGCGACATGGTATTGCGAAGTGAAGTATCAGGGTCAGCTAAAAACAACAGAAGGTCATCCGCATAGAGGTCCACCTTCTCTCCAGCTCGCCATATCGAAATCCCTCAATATCCGGAGCACGTCTTATCCTCGAAGCCAAGGGCTCAATAGCCAGGGCGAAAAGCAGCGGGGACAGCGGGCAGCCCTGCCTCGTACCTCTCTGAAGAGGAAAGTACCCAGACAGTGAACCATTGGTCCGTATCCGTGCCTGTGGCTGAGAGTACAAGAGCCTGAACCAGCCAATAAAGCCAGGTCCAAAGCCCATGCCCTCCAGTACCGCAAAAAAGGTACGGCCACTCCACGCTGTCAAATGCCTTGGCGGCATCCAAAGACAGGACTACCCGCCGCCCCACATTATCCGCCTCAACCTGCATATTTAAAAACAATCTACGAATATTCAGAGCCGTTGACTTACGGGGCATAAAACCAGTCTGATCCGGGTGCACCAACGACTCTACCACCTTTGAAAGGCGTATAGCCAACACCTTCGCCAGAAGCTTGATGTCTGCTGTCAGGAGGGAAATAGGCCTATAGGAAGCTGGAGAAGCAGGATCTTTATCTTTCTTAGGCAAAACAGTAATAATTGCCTCCCGCATAGATGGAAGCAGGGTCCCTCGCGTGAGACTGTCATTAAACGTGTCTAGCAATACTGGGAGTAGGACTGTTTTCTGATCATCATAATGGGAGACCCAGACAATGGGGTTTAGGGCACTGCCCTCCGGAGGCCACACTAGGTACTACAAGTTTGTAGACACCGCCCCCTCCGCTTATAAACCCCTACCGCAGGAGATATCCTCAGTTTTAAACTTAGTGTGCTTGGAGGATCACACGCTTTGCTTGCACATCACAGCATTCTCTCAGCTTACGTGATGGCGTATGAAGACAAGGTAGGTCCCGGTCGGGGACCTCCGGCAGTCTCCCTGTTCACCTTTGGGGAACACACAGGTTGAGGTACCGGAGGGCCCAGAGCCTGGACACGTCGTGTCCTCCCGGTACGCTGCCGCACTCCTTCCCATCCTTCCTTGGGGGCTCTGGGAAGTGGGAGACAGGAGCCTTGCACAGCTCCGCTCCGTCCGAGGCCTCCCTAAATGGTGCTCACAGACCGGACTGGAGCCAGCCCAGTCCGAGGCCTCCCTAAATGGTGCTTACAAACCGGACTGGTGCTGAACCCCCGTCCGAGGCCTCCCTTAATGGTGCTTACAGACCGGACCGGCACTGAGGTACCCTGTGTGTCTCCGGTGTGCCTGGGGGTAGTGTCTGGACCTTATGTGTCCTGACACTCAGACCGCGCGCAACCCTCGGGTCCGCGGTTCTGGCGGTGTGCCCTGTGCTGGGGTCACCCTGGCAGACCGCCCTGTGTGTCACAGGGGCTGCGGCTGCGGGCTACAGATTTTGTCTGCAGCCCTGGGTATAGTGCTTGCACGATATCTCCCGCGCTGCGGGCTCCGGCACCAGATTTACTGAGATGGCTGCCTGGAGAGATGAGGAGCAGCCAATGGGATGACGTCATCGCTGGGCGTGTGTGTGTGCTTCCCGCGTGTTTCTGCCCCGCCCACAGCTTGTCTGGCGGCGGCCATTTTCCCCTCACTTCCCGGCTGGGACTGATTGAGTGCACTACTGCGCTCCCGGGGAGACCGGTCATAACCCTCGCGGAGGCCACACACACATCGCTCCTCTCCACCGCATTGCAGCGGTCGGTAAGCCACCGGTGCTCCGGTTTCCTGATTGGCTTATTTTTCCCCTGCTGTGGGCATGTCCTCAGCAAGGAAAAGTGCTGCTAAGGCAGCCAATACCACCACTACCTGTGCTACATGCAACGGGACGCTGGTTGGGGGGTCCTGCAATAACTGCGGACGCCCAGATGCACGGGCTGATACTGCAGAGTCTGCAGCTCCGGTGCTTACCCTGAGGTTCAGGTGACCCCAGGGCCATGGGAAACGCAGAATAAGATTAATGAATCTGTGTTATCCAAACTGTCCTCCATGTCGCAATCCCTGGAGGCGCTGACGAGGAGACTGGAAAGCCCAGTTACTCCTTCATACCCCCGGGTGTCACCCGGTTTAACCGCGAGACCCCTTAAGCGGGCTCGCCGAGATGAATCACCCGAGCTCCAGAACCTCTCTGAGGAGGAGCGTCACTCTGATGGTGACGAGGATGATGGGGGTTCAATACTCGAGTCTGTGTCCGAACCACCGGACGGGGTGGAGGATCTGGTGTCCTCCATCAACGAGACTCTACATCTCGTGGCACCCCCTGAAGAGGTGGAACTCCACCCGAAGGAGGTATATCAATGGTTGCAGCCGGAGGCTCGATCATGTGGCTCCTTTATGGACCACACTAATTTTGGAAGGGTGGTTAGAGCACCCAGGATTCACCCTGGGCGGCGTTATGTCCGCAAATCTAAGGACACTCGCTTCCCCTTCCCCCAGGAGGTGCTTCAGGAGTGGTCGCAGTCCCCGAAGGTGGACGCTTCCATGACCAGGATTGCTGCACGCTCCCTTTTCTCTGCCTCTGATAGCTCCTCATTGAAGGACGCGACGGATAGACAGGTCGAACAACTCGCCAAGTCTTCTTATGAGGCTGTGGGGTCTTCATTTGCCCCTAATTTTGCCACGGTCTGGACCCTGCAGGCGATCACCACCTGCTTGGATGGTATCACTGACCTGGCGGGGTCCAATTCAGAGGTCCTGGCGCTTACTGATAGGGCAAGGGCCTATGCGGATTACGCCAGGACGGCGACCTTAGAGACTGCCATCCGCTCTGCTGTGGCTTCGGCCAATGCTATAGCGATCCGCAGGTTGTTGTGGCTGCGTCTATGGGACTCAGATGCCACGTCAAAAAAGATTCTGCAGAATCTTCCATTCTCTGGTGACAGGCTTTTTGGTACCGAGCTGGATAAACTGATAAAGGATTCTGCGGAGTCTAAGATCCCACAGAATAAGCCTAAGCCACGGTATACCGTCAAACGGAACCCAAAACAGTGGTCCTTTCGTTCCAGCTCGCAGTCATCAGCATCGTCCGCTCGCACGGACAGAGGGGGCAAGCCCTCTAATCAGTGGCGCCCCAAGGGTCGCCAGAAGAAGCCAACGGGGGCAGCGGCTGCCGCCCCTAAACCCGCATGACTCGCTCTCTCGTCCTGCCGCCCCACAGGTGGGGGGCCGCCTGTCCCGTTTTCAGGACAGATGGTTACTCCATGTTCAAGATCAGTGGGTCCGAGACGTAGTCTCGCGCGGCTACAGGATAGAGCCGACGTCGCGGCCAGCACACCGATTCCATCGGTCTGTCCCATCCCCAGAAAAGGCTCAGGCTTTTCATCTGGTGTTGGAGGGACTCCGAAGAGACGGGGTAGTGGTCCCAGTGCCTTCCGTGGAGAGGTTCCGGGGTTTTTACTCCAACCTCTTTATTGTCCCGAAGAAGGACGGCTCTTTTCGCCCGGTTCTGGACCTCAAGTTGTTCAACCGTCACGTGTTGGTTCGGAAGTTCCGCATGGAATCCCTGCGCTCCGTGATCGCGGCTGTGTCACAGGGAGACTTCCTAGCGTCCATAGATATCCGAGACGCTTACCTTCATGTGCCCATTGCACCGGCTCATCAGCGCTGGTTGCGATTCGCAGTGGGGGACGAACACTTCCAATTCGTGGCGCTGCCTTTCGGGTTGGCCTCGGCACCGCGGGTGTTCACAAAAGTGATGGCCTCTATGATGGCTCTCCTACATGTGCAGGGACATGCCGTCATACCCTATCTAGACGACCTGCTGGTCAGGGCGCCATCGGAACGCCTTTGTCGGCAAAGCCTGGAGGTGACCATGCAGTCTCTGGAACAGTTTGGGTGGCTTCTCAATATTCAGAAATCAACCCTGGTTCCGACCCAGTCACTGACATATCTGGGCATGGACTTCCACACGGACTCGGCTCTGGTGTCTCTGCCGCGAGCCAAACAGTTGGCCATCCAATCAGGAGTGCAAGATATCCTCCTGTCGCCGCACTCATCCCTGCGGGTCTTGATGAAGCTGGTGGGGCGCATGGTGGCAGCAATAGAGGCGGTGCCTTTCGCACAATTTCGCCTCCGTCCTCTCCAGCTGGAAATTCTCCGCAGATGGGACAAGAGGACGGCCTCTCTGAATCGACTGGTGGTCCTTTCCCAGCCGACCAGGGATTCCCTGCAGTGGTGGCTCCAGCCATGTCACCTGTCACGGGGCCGGTCTTTTCTCAAACCGTCATGGTTAGTGGTGACCACCGACGCCAGTCTGTAGGGCTGGGGTGTGGTGTTCTTACACCACAGGGCTCAAGGCCTCTGGACACAGTCGGAGACGGCGTTGCAAATCAACGTGCTGGAGATCAAGGCGATCTATCTGGCGCTTCTGGTGTTTCAGATGTTCCTGTCAGGGCAACCCATTCGGGTTCAGTCCGACAATGCGACGGCCGTCGCCTATATAAACCATCAGGGAGGGACCAGAAGTGTTCAGGCCCTCGCCGAAGTCCACCGCATTCTATCCTGGGTGGAAGACAACGGCTGCCTGATCTCCGCAGTTCACATCCCAGGGGTCGAGAATTGGGAGGCCGATTACCTGAGCCGGCAGGGGATGGACGCCGGAGAGTGGTCTCTTCATCCGGACGTCTTCCGGGACATTTGCAGCAGATGGGGCACCCCGGACGTGGACCTGATGGCCTCGCGGCTGAATCATCAGGTGCCTCAATACATGGCGAGATGTGGGACCCTCAGTCTCTAGGGGCGGATGCTCTGATCCTGTGTTGGTCCAGGTTCCAACTGCCATATGTGTTCCCACCTCTGGCCCTGTTTCCCCAAGGTTCTGTGGAAAATCAGGACTGAGTGCCAAGAAGCCATTCTGGTGGCACCGGATTGGCCCAGGAGGTCCTGGTATCCGGATCTGTGGCAACTGTCAGGCGGGAACCGGTGGGCTCTTCCAGAACGATCAGATCTTCTCGCGCAAGGCCCCTTCTTCCACCTCAATTGCAGGGCCCTCAGATTGACTGCATGGCTCTTGAGGCCTGGCTTCTGACCTCAAAGGGGTTCTCTTCTACAGTGGTTGACACCATGAATCGGGCTAGAAAGTCAGTATCCCGGAAGATATATCACAGAACGTGGAAAATCTTTTTCGCCTGGTGTGCCTCTGGTGGACGGTCACCGTGGCCTTTGTCAGTTCCGACTCTGTTGGCTTTTCTTCAGTCGGGTTTGGAGTTGGGCTTATCCCTCAGCTCCCTGAAGGGTCAGGTATCAGCGCTTTCAGTGCTGTTTGACAGGCGATTGGCGCTCCTTCCAAGGGTTCGTCAGTTTCTACAAGGGGTGTCTAGGGTGGTCCCACCTTATAGGCGACCACTGGACCCTTGGGACCTTAACATGGTCCTGGCGGCTACTGCAGAAACCGCCGTTCGAGCCACTGAGGGAAGTTTCCCTCTCTCGACTGTCCCAGAAAGTGGTCTTTCTGGTAGCCATTACGTCTCTCAGACGTATTTCAGAATTGGCTGCACTGTGTGCAAGTCACCTTTTCTGGTAGTCCACCAGGACAAGGTGGTGTTGCGTCCGCGGGCAGAATTTTTGCCAAAGGTGGTTTCCACTTTTCACTTGAACCAAGAGATTGTTCTCCCATCATTTTGTCCGCTCCCGTTCATCAGGTTGAGCGTGACCTCCACACTCTGGATCTTGTGAGGGCTGTACGCATTTATGTGTCCAGGACTGCCTCCTTCCGGAGTTCGGACTCCTTGTTCATCCTTACGGCGGGTCGCTGTAAGGGGTCCGCGGCATCAAAATCGACCTTGGCCAGATGGATCAAGGCGCCCATTCAAGAGGCTTACCGTTCTACGGGTCTGCCTCTCCCGGTGGGCTTGAAGGCGCACTCGACCAGAGCCGTCGGTGCTTCCTGGGCTTTGCGACATCGCGCTTCAGCTCTGCAGGTGTGTCAGGCGGCCACTTGGTCCAGCCTACACACCTTCTCTAAGCACTATATGGTGCATGCCCATGCCTCTGCGGATGCAAGTTTGGGCAGGCGGGTCCTCCAGGCGGCGGTTGCCCACCTTTGAGAGGGACCGTGTCTTTAAACGTCTTGTTGAGGAACTTTTCCCGCCCTGGGGTTTGCTTTAGGACATCCCCATTGTCTGGGTCTCCCATTATGATGATCAGAAAAAAGAGAATTTTGTTTACGTACCGTAAATTCTTTTTTCTTGAATCATCAATGGGAGACCCAGCACCCACCCAGTTGTTCCGTTGGATGTTTTTTTCCTTGGAACTGTTCCCAGTTGGGCAGTTTGTTTCGGGTTGTTGGACCGTCTGTGCACGGTTTCTTTCCCGATGGTTCGGGTGTGGTTTTTTGTCTCCTCGCAGCTTATGGACCAAACTGAGGATATCTCCTGCGGTAGGGGTTTATAAGCGGAGGGGGCGGTGTCTACAAACTTGTAGTACCTAGTGTGGCCTCCGGAAGGCAGTGCCCTAAGCCCCATTGTCTGGGTCTCACATTGATGATTCAAGAAAAAAGAATTTACGGTACGTAAACAAAATTCTCTTTTTTATACGCCTTATAAACTTCCACCGGTAAGCCGTCCACCCAGGGGTGCACCGAGCCCCACTGCCGCCTGAGCCGCGGCCGATTAGGGGCGTGAGTTAGGCGCGCCCGGGGGGTGGGGGGCGGGGGGGGGGGTGCTATGAAGCCCAGGCTGCCGCCCCTTCGTGCCTCTCCCCCGGCGGTCGCCGCTTACCTGCGGGGCGAGCGGCCGGCGCCATGACAGGAGGCGGCTGTTTGCATGAGGCGCCGCCCCCTTCTGCACTGCCGCTCCCCCTGCCGGCTGCCGCCTGAATGACAGGGCTCACACTGTCCAATGGACGGTGCGGCCCTGCGTCCACCCCTGGAGTTTTGCCATTCGTCATAGTGCCTAAAGCCCCCTCCAACTCCTCCAGACCCAAAGGTTCATCCAGCAAAGCCCTGTCCGCATCCGTGAGTCGTGGAAGGCCAGCAGCCCCTATAAACCCAGCAAGCTCGTCTGCAGATCCCCCCGCATGAGAGGAATATAAGTCAGTATAGAATAGTTCCAGCGTATTAAGAATATCAGGAGTGTCTGTAACTAATGACCCGTCTTCCCTTCGAAGTCCCGCTATGAATGACGACCCCCTCTGTGCTGACGTGATGACCGAAAGCAGATGCCCCACACTCTCCGCACTCTCATAATACTGGATCGACTGAAACATACGTTTCTGTGCCGCCGTTTCCAGAGTCAGTTTATTCACACGGGTCTGAGCCTCCTTAAGTCTCCGTTGTGTAGAGGGGGTGAACCGCACCGACAAGGCCTCCTCTGCAGCCTTCAAGTCCCGCAGCAGAAGTTCCGAGTTAGTTGTAGTGCTAGACCTGATCTTAGAGATTTCACGGATATACATGCCCCGCAAGTACGCCTTCAAAGACTCCCAGACTACCAGGCTTGATGTCATGTTTATATTAAAAGAAAGGAATTCCTGCAGTTCAGAGGCAAAATTACCTGCCCTGTCCACTAACTGCATCCAAATGGGTTCAATCGCCATAGGGGCCTTTCCCCGGTTGCATGCACACCCCCCCTAATCTTAACAAGTATAGGAGAGTGGTCCGATACCGTTCTTTGTAAATATTTAGCGTACACAACCCTTCCCAACATAGGATCATTCCCCAAGGCTAAATCTATACGGGAGAGGGAGGAGAATGTAGAAGAGAAACACGAGTATTGGTATACCTCAGGGTTGCAGCACCTCCATAAGTCAGTGCCAACTCGCGTATAAGCGTCCCAACCCCATCCTCTATCTACCTGCACTCCCCATCCTCCTGCACCCTCCATCCTCCTGCACCCTCCATCCTCCTGCACTCACCATTCTCCTGCACCCTCCATCCTTCAGCACTCTCCATCCTCCTGCACCCTCCATCCTCCTGCACCCTCCATCCTCCTGCACTCCACCATCCTCCTGCCTCCCCATCCACCTGCGCTCCATCCTTCTGTGTGCTCCATCTCCTGCACTCTTCACCCTTGCGCTCTCTGTCCTCTGCCATCTTCTGTGTGCTCCATCCTCCTGCACTCTTCATCCTCTTGCGCTCTCTGTCCTCCTGCCATCCTTCTGTGTGCTCCATCCTCCTGCGCTCTTCATCCTCTTGCGCTCTCTGTCCTCCTGCGCTCTCTATCCTCCATCCTCCTGCGCTCTCCATCCTCCTGCACTCCCCATCCACCATCCTGCAGCACGCTCCATCCTCCTGCACGCTCCATCCACCTGCGCTCTCCATCCTCCATCCTCTCTTGCATTCCCTGTCCTCCGTCCTCCTGCACTCCCCATCCTCCTGCAGTCCCCATTCTTCTGCGCTCTCCATCCTCCTGCGCTCTCCATCCTCCTGCGCTCTCTATCCTCCTGCGCTCTCCATCCTCCTGCGCTCTCCATCCTCCTGCGCTCTCCATCCTCTATTCCCTGCAGATCCCATCCTCTGTCCTCCTGCAGATCCCATCCTCCAGCCTCCCTGTATCCTTCATCACCCTTGCACAGCCTGACACCCTCAGCACCTCTCTCACACACCTGCGTTGCAGACTCACCGCGGCTGCCGTGTGCGTCTGCTGTGGAGGGGCGGGCAGAGCTTTCAAGACAGGAAGTCCCGTCCTCCCTCCTCTCCGGCCGGCACGATGGGCCCCTGATGTCGGGGGGGCCCGGGGTGCTCGCCCCCCCCCCCCGCTAGCTACGCTACTGGTGAGGATACAGTAGATGAGGAGAGAGGATCCTGCCTGCGAGGGCTCACAGTCTACAAGGGATGGGGTGAGGATACAGTAGATGAGGAGAGAGGACCCTGCCCGCGAGGGCTCACTGTATACAATGGATGGGAGAGGATACAGTAGATAAGAAGAGAGGACCCTGCCCATGAGGGCTCACAGTCTACAATAGATGGGTGAGGATACAGTAGATAGGAGAGAGGACAGACAATAATTAGAGCACACAACGATCAATGCTGAGCTGTTTCAGAGTCTCGATCGCTGGGGTTCCCATCAGTCTGATCATTTCATAGACTTTCTTTGATATTTGTGTTACCGCAGGTCTGTTAAATGTAAAAACGCCATAAATTTCCCCCGTCCTCGATCGTGCTTGTGCCGTCATTCAGAATCACAGATATCAGCTCCTTCCTTTCACCAAATTAGTGATGAGTATGGAGATTGTATGTCTTTTATTATCTTTTAGGGATGAGAGCGTACAGGAAGAGCTACGCGACTGGGGCTGAACTTCGATACCGGACTCCTGCAGTTCGAAGGGAGAGTCGCTCCTGCCGAGAAAATCCTGCAAAAAGACAAAATTGTGAGTAGATGATTCTACAGATGAACCACAGCCCCTTCCCCAACCATTGTCTTTGATTTTCATCTCCATAGACGCACAAGGTCTGTACAGACAGTTATAGTTTTCTGATCATCATAATGGGAGACCCAGACAATGGGGTTTAGGGCACTGCCCTCCGGAGGCCACACTAGGTACTACAAGTTTGTAGACACCGCCCCCTCCGCTTATAAACCCCTACCGCAGGGAGTATCCTCAGTTTTAAACTTAGTGTGCTCGGAGGATCACACGCTTTGCTTGCACTTCACTGCATTCTCACAGCTTACGTGATGGCGTATGAAGACAAGGTAAAATGGTCCCGGCGGGACCTTCGGCAGTCTCCCTGCTCACCCTCGGGAACACGCAGGTGGAGGTACCGGAGGGCCTAGGGCCTGGACACTTCGTGTCCTCCCGGTACGCTGCCGCGCTCCTTCCCATCCTCCCATGGGGGCTCTGGAAAGTGGGAGACAGGAGCCTCGCACAGCTCCGCTCCGTCCGAGGCCTCCCTAAATGGTGCTTACAGACCGGACTGGAGCCAGCCCAGTCCGAGGCCTCCCTAAATGGTGCTTACAGACCGGACTGGCACTGAGATACCCTGTGTGTCTCCGGTGTGCCTGGGGGTAGTGTCTGACACTTCATGTGTTCTGATACTCAGACCGCGCGCAACCCTTGGGTCCGCGGTTCTGGCGGTGTGCCCTGTGCTGGGGTCACCCTGGCTGACCGCCCTGTGTGTCACAGGGGCTGAGGCTGTAGGCTGCAGCTGTTTTTTGTCTGCAGCCTAAGTATTGTATTGACACGATACTTCCCGCGCTGCGGGCTCCGGCACCTACATTACTGAGGCTGCTGAGGGGATGTGAAGCAGCCCTTGTGGTGATGTCATCGATGGGCGTGCGTGTGTGCTTCCCGCGTGTTTTCGGCGCCGCCCACAGCTTGTCTGCCGGCGGCCATCTTTCCCCTCACTTCCCGGCTGGGATCTGATTGCTGTGCACGACTGCACTCCAGGGGAGACCGGAAACCCTCGCGGAGGCCACACACACACCGCTTCCTTCCACCGCTTTACGGCGGTCGGTAAGCCACCGGTGTAACCGGTTTTTTTCTGTACCAGATTGGCTTATTTTCCCCTGCTGTGGGTATGTCTTCAGCTGGGAAACGGGCTGCTAAGGCGGCCAGTACCACCACTGCCTGTGCTACATGCAACGGGACACTGGTTGAGGGGTCCTGCAATAACTGCGGACACCCAGAGGCCCGGACTGATACTGCTGAGTCAGCAGCTCCGGTGCTGTACCTGAGGTTCAGGTGATCCCAGGGCCATGGGAAACACAGAATAAGATTAATTGAATCTATGTTGTCCCAGCTGTCCTCCATGTCGCAATCCCTGGAGGCACTTAATAGGAGACTGGAAAACCCAGCTACTCCTTCCAGTTACCCCCGGGTGTCTCCTTCTTCAGCTGTGAGACCCCTTAAGTGGACTCGTCGTGAGGATTCACCCGAGCTCCAGGTTCTCTCTGAGGAGGAGCGTCACTCTGATGGTGCCGAGGATGATGGGGGTTCAATCCTCGGGTCTGTGTCAGAACCACCAGACGGGGTGGAGGATCTGGTGTCCTCCATCAACGAGACTTTACGTCTCGTGACACCCCCTGAGGAGGTGGAAGTCCACCCGAAGGAGGTCTATCAATGGCTACGGCCGGAGGCTAGACCAAGTGGTTCCTTTATGGACCACACTAACTTTGGAAGGGTGGTTAGAGCACCCAGGTTACATCCTGGGCGGCGTTATGTCCGCAAATCTAAGGACAATCGCTTCCCCTTCCCCCAGGAGGTGCTTCAGGAGTGGTCGCAGTCCCCGAAGGTGGACGCTTCCATGACCAGGATTGCTGCACTCTCCCTTTTCTCTGCCTCTGATAGCTCCTCGTTGAAGGATGCGACTGATAGACAGGTCGAACAACTCGCCAAGTCTTCTTATGAGGCTGTGGGTTCTTCATTTGCCCCTAATTTTGCCGCGGTCTGGACCCTGCAGGCGATTACCACCTGCTTGGATGGTATCACTGAACTAGCAGGGTCCAGTTCAGAGGTCCTGGCGCTTACCGATAGGGCAAGGGCCTATGCGGACTACGCCAGGACGGCAACATTGGAAACTGCCACCCGCTCTGCTGTGGCTTCGGCCAATGCTATAGCGATCCGCAGGTTGTTGTGGCTGCGTCTTTGGGACTCAGATGCCACGTCTAAGACGATTTTGCAAAATCTTCCGTTCTCTGGTGACAGGCTTTTTGGTACCGAGCTGGACAAGCTGATAAAGGATTCTGCTGAGTCTAAGATCCCGCAGAATAAGCCTAAGCCACGGTATACCGTCAAAAGGAACCCTAAACAGTGGTCCTTTCGTTCCAGCTCGCAGTCATCAGCATCGTCTGCTCGCGCGGACCGAGGGGGCAAGCCCTCTACTCAGTGGCGTCCCAAGGGTCGCCAAAAGAAGCCGGCAGGGGCAGCAGCTGCCACCCCCAAACCCACTTCCGCATGACTCGCTCTCTCGTCCTACCTCCCCACAGGTGGGGGCCGCCTGTCCCTTTTTCGGGACAGATGGCTACTTCACGTTCACGATCAGTGGGTCCGAGACGTAGTCTCGCGAGGTTACAGGATAGAGCTGACGTCGCTGCCGGTGCACCGATTCCATCGGTCTGTCCCATCCCCAGAAAAGGCTCAGGCTTTTCATCTGGTGTTGGAGGGACTCCGCAGAGACGGGGTAGTGGTCCCAGTGCCTTCAGGGGAGAGGTTCCGGGGTTTTTACTCCAACCTCTTTATCGTCCCAAAGAAGGACGGCTCTTTCCGCCCGGTTCTGGACCTCAAGTTGTTCAACCGTCACGTGTTGGTGCGTAAGTTCCGTATGGAATCCCTGCGCTCCGTGATCGCGGCTGTGTCGCAGGGAGACTTCCTGGCGTCCATCGATATCCGGGACGCTTACCTTCACGTACCCATTGCACCGGCTCATCAGCGCTGATTGCGATTCGCAGTGGGGGACGAACACTTCCAGTTCGTGGCGCTCCCCTTCGGGTTGGCCTCGGCACCGCGGGTGTTCACGAAGGTGATGGCCTCTATGATGGCTCTCCTACATGTGCAGGGACACGCCGTCATACCCTATCTAGACGACCTGCTGGTCAGGGCGCCGTCGGAACACCTTTGTCGGGAGAGTCTGGAGGTGACCATGAAGTCTCTGGAACAGTTTGGGTGGCTTCTCAATGTCCAGAAATCAACCCTGGTTCCGACCCAGTCACTGACATATCTGGGCATGGACTTCCACACAGACTCAGCCACGAGCCAAACAGCTGGCCATCCAATCAGGAGTGCAAGATATCCTCCTGTCACCACAATCATCCCTGCGGGTGTTGATGAAGCTGGTGGGGCGCATGGTAGCAGCGATAGAGGCGGTGCCTTTCGCGCAATTTCGCCTCCGTCCTCTCCAGCTGGAAATTCTCCGCAGATGGGACAAGAGAACATCCTCTCTGAACCGGCTGGTGGTCCTTTCCCAACAGACCAAGGATTCCCTGCAGTGGTGGCTTCAGCCTGCTCACCTGTCACGGGGCCGGTCGTTTATCAAGCCGTCATGGTTAGTGGTGACCACCGACGCCAGCCTGAAGGGCTGGGGTGCGGTGTTCTTGCACCACAGGGCTCAAGGCCTTTGGACTCAGGCGGAGTCGGCGTTGCAGATCAACGTGCTGGAGATCAAGGCGGTCTATCTGGCGCTCCTGGCGTTTCAGAAGTTCCTGTCAGGACAGCCCATCCGGGTTCAGTCCGACAATGCGACGGCCGTCGCATATATAAATCATCAGGGAGGGACCAGAAGTGCTCAGGCCCTCGCCGAAGTCCACCGCATTCTATCCTGGGTGGAGGACAACGACTGCCTGATCTCCGCAGTTCACATCCCAGGGGTCGAGAACTGGGAGGCCGACTACCTGAGCCGGCAGGGGATGGACGCCGGAGAGTGGTCTCTTCATCCAGACGTCTTCCGGGACATCTGCAGCAAATGGGGCACTCCGGACGTGGATCTGATGGCCTCGCGGCTGAATCATCAGGTGCCGCAATACATGGCGAGATCATGGGATCCTCAGTCTCTGGGGGCAGACGCCCTGATCCTGAGTTGGTCCAGCTTCCATCTACCATATGTGTTCCCGCCTCTAGCTCTGATTCCCAGGGTTCTGTGGAAAATCAGGACGGAGTGCAGAGTAGCCATTCTGGTGGCTCCGGATTGGCCCAGGAGGTCCTGGTATCCGGACCTGTGGCACCTGTCAGGCGGACACCGGTGGGCTCTTCCAGAACGCGCAGATCTGCTCGCGCAAGGCCCATTCTTCCACCTCAATTCCAGGGCCCTCAGATTGACTGCATGGCTCTTGAGGCCTGGCTGCTGACATCCAGAGGCTTCTCTCCTACGGTGGTTGCCACTATGAATCGGGCTAGGAAGCCTGTTTCCCGGAAGATATACCACAGAACGTGGAAAATCTTTTTCACCTGGTGTGCCTCTGGTGGACGGTCTCCGTGGCCCTTGTCCATCCCGACGTTGTTGGCTTTCCTACAGTCGGGTTTGGAATTGGGCTTATCCCTCAGTTCCCTGAAGGGTCAAGTATCGGCTCTTTCAGTGCTGTTTGACAGGCGCTTGGCGCTCCTCCCGAAGGTCCGTCAATTTCTACAGGGGGTGTCTCGGGTGGTCCCGCCCTACAGGCGACCACTGGACCCTTGGGACCTTAACATGGTCCTGGCGGCACTGCAGAAACCGCCATTTGAGCCTCTGAGGGAAGTTTCCCTCTCTCGTCTGTCCCAGAAAGTGGCCTTTTTGGTGGCAATTACGTCTCTGAGAAGGGTCTCAGAATTGGCTGCACTATCGTGCAAGTCACCCTTTCTGGTGGTTCACCAAGACAAGGTGGTGTTACGCCCGCGGGCAGAATTCTTGCCAAAGGTAGTTTCCACTTTTCACTTGAACCAGGAGATTGTTCTCCCATCATTTTGTCCCGCTCCCGTTCATCAGGTTGAGCGCGACCTTCACACTCTGGATCTCGTGAGGGCTGTACGCATTTATGTGTCCAGGACTGCCTCCTTCCGGAGTTCGGACTCTTTGTTCATCCTTATGGCGGGTCGCTGTAAGGGGTCCGCGGCGTCAAAGTCAACCTTGTCCAGATGGATCAAGGCTCCCATTCAAGAGGCTTACCGATCTTCAGGTTTGCCTCTCCCGGTGGGATTGAAGGCACACTCGACCAGAGCTGTCGGTGCCTCCTGGGCTTTGCGACATCGCGCTTCTGCTCTACAGGTGTGTCAGGCGGCCACTTGGTCCAGCCTGCACACTTTTTCTAAGCACTATATGGTGCATGCCCATGCCTCTGCGGATGCAAGTTTGGGCAGGCGGGTCCTCCAGGCGGCGGTTGCCCACCTTTGAGGGGGACCGTGTGTTTATCCGTCTTTTGAGGAATTTTTCCCGCCCTGGGGTTTGCTTTAGGACATCCCCATTGTCTGGGTCTCCCATTATGATGATCAGAAAAAAGAGAATTTTCTGGTCATCATAATGGGAGACCCAGACAATGGGGTTTAGGGCTCTGCCCTCCGGAGGTCACACTAGGTACTACAAGTTTGTAGACACCGCCTCCTCCGCTTATAAACCCCCACCGTAGGGAACATCCTCAGTTTTAAACTTAGTGTGCTCGGAGGATCACGCTTTGCTTGCACTTCACTGCATTCTCACAGCTTACGTGATGGCGTATGAAGACAAGGTAAAATGGTCCCGGTCGGGACCCTCGACAGTCTCCCCGCTCACCTTTGTGGAACACGCAGGTGGAGGTACCGGAGGGCTTTTAGCCTGGACACTTAGCTGTTCTCCCGGTACGCTGTCGTACTCCTTCCTCTCCATCCCTCACTGGAGGCTCTGGAGAGGGGGAGTCTGGAGCCTTGCACAGTTCCGCTCCGTCCGAGGCCTCCCTAAATGGTGCTTACAGACCGGACTGGAGCCAGCCCAGTCCGAGGCCTCCCATTATGGTGCTTACATTCCGGACTGGTGCTGCACCCCCGTCCGAGGCCTCCCTAAAGGTGCTTACAGACCGGACTGGCACTGATGTGCCTGGGGGTAGTGTCTGTCACTTGGTGTCATGACACTCAGACCGCGCGGTTACCCTCGGGTCCGCGGTTCTGGTGGTGTACCCCGTCCTGGGGTCACTCTGGCTGACCGCCCTGTGGCTCACAGGGGCTGAGGCTATAGATTGCTGCTGTTTGTATGGCGCATGCAGTCTGGGTGTGTATGTGTTTTTGCTTCACACTTTTTCCCGCGCTGCGGGCTCTGGCACCTCCATGGCTGAGGCAGCCTGGAGAAGGAGGAAGCAGCTCCTAAGGTGACATCACCGATGGGCGTGTTTTGTGTTCTCCCGCGTGTTCCTGGCCACGCCTGCGTCTCTACTGTCGGCGGCCATCTTCTCTCTTGCTTCCCGGCTGGGATCTGGCTGCAGCGTGTGTCTGCACTCGCAAGGGAGACCGGAACTCGCGGAGGTCACACACGAACACCGCTTCCTCCTACCGCTTCTTGCGGTCGGTAAGCCACCGGGATCTCCGGTTTGTTACATCTTAAAAGGCTTATTTCCCCTACTGTGGCGATGTCCTCAGTAAGGAAGCATGCTGCTAGGGCAGCAGAGGACACCATTACCTGCGCTACTTGCAACGGTTCACTGGTGGAGGGGTCCTGCAATAATTGCGGGCGCCCAGATGCCCAGACAGTTACTGCTGAGTCAGTATCTGCGGGTCTGTACCCTGAGGTCCGGATGATCCCGGGGACATGGGAAACGCAGAGTAAAATAAATGAATCTCTGCTGGCCCAGATGTCCTCCATGTCGCAATCCCTGGAGGCACTTCATAGGAGGCTGGAAACCCCAGCTACTCCTCCTAGTTACCCCCGGGTGCATCTTACTTCTTCTGTGAGACCCCCTAAGCGAGCTCGTGAGGCCTCTCCAGAGCTCCAGGCTCCCTCTGATGAGGAGCGTTCCTCTGATGGAGAGGATGATGGGGGTTCTACTCTCGGGTCGGTCTCTGAACCTCCAGATGGGGTGGAGGATCTGGTGTCCTCCATCAATGAGACATTACGTCTTGTCACTCCTCCTGAGGAGGTGACTGTACACCCCAAGGAGGCCTATCAATGGCTACGGCCGGAGGCTAGACCAAGTGGATCCTTTATGGACCACACTAATTTTGGAAGGGTGGTTAGAGCACCCAGGTTACATCCTGGGCGGCGTTATGTCCGTAAGCCTAAGGACAATCGCTTCCCCTTTCCACAGGAGGTGCTTCAGGAATGGTCGCAGTCTCCTAAGGTGGACGCTTCCATGACTAGGATTGCTGCACGCTCCTTGTTTTCTGCCTCTGATAGCTCCTCTTTGAAGGATGCTACTGATAGACAGGTCGAGCAACTCGCCAAGTCTTCCTATGAGGCTGTGGGGTCTTCATTTGCCCCTAATTTTGCCACGGTCTGGACCCTACAAGCGATTACCACCTGTTTGGAGGGTATCTCTGATCTAGCTAGGTCCAGCCCAGAGGTCCTGGCGCTTACCGACAGAGCAAGGGCTTATGCGGATTACGCCAGGACGGCAACTTTGGAAACTGCCACTCGCTCTGCTGTGGCTTCGGCCAATGCTATAGCGATCCGCAGGTTGTTGTGGCTGCGTCTTTGGGACTCAGATGCCACGTCTAAGAAGATTTTGCAAAATCTTCCGTTTTCCGGTGACAGGCTCTTCGGCACCGAGCTGGACAAATTGATAAAGGATTCTGCTGAGTCTAAGATACCGCAGAATAAGCCTAAGCCACGGTATACCGTGAAAAGGAACCCAAAACAGTGGTCCTTTCGTCCCAGCTCGCAGTCATCGGCAGCGTCCGCTCGCGCGGACTGTGGGGGCAAGCCCTCCACTCAGTGGCGCGGCAAAAGTCGCCAAAAGAAGCCGGCAGGGGCAGCAGCGGCCACCCCAAAACCCGCTTCAGCATGACTCGCTCCGTCATCCTGTCTCCCCACAGGTGGGGGGCCGCCTGTCTCTGTTTCAGGACAGATGGCTTCTCCACGTCCAAGACCAGTGGGTCCGAGACGTAGTCTCAAAAGGCTACAGGATAGAGCTGACGTCACAGCCGGTACACCGTTTTCATCGGTCTGTTCCATCCCCAGAAAAGGCTCAGGCTTTTCATCGGGTGTTGGAGGGACTCCGCAGAGACGGAGTGGTGATCCCAGTGCCCACGGGAGAGAGGTTCAGGGGTTTTTACTCCAACCTCTTTATTGTCCCAAAGAAGGACGTCCGGTTCTGGACCTCAAGTTGTTCAACCGTCACGTGTTGGTTCGGAAGTTTCGTATGGAATCCCTGCGCTCCGTGATCGCGGCTGTGTCACAGGGAGACTTCCTGGCGTCCATCGATATCAGAGACGCTTACCTTCACGTGCCCATTGCGCCAGCTCATCAGCGCTGGTTGAGATTTGCAGTGGGGGAAGAACACTTCCAATTTGTGGCACTGCCATTCGGGCTAGCCGCGGCACCGCGAGTGTTCACAAAGGTGATGGCCTCAATGATGGCTCTACTGCATGTGCAGGGACACGCCGTCATTCCCTATTTGGACGACCTGCTGGTCAGGGCGCCATCGGAAGACCTTTGTCGGGTGAGCCTGGAAGTGACCATGAAGTCTCTGGAACAATTCGGGTGGCTTCTCAATATTCCAAAGTCGACCCTGGTTCCGACCCAGTCATTGACGTATCTGGGCATGGACTTCCATACGGACTCGGTTCTGGTGTCCCTACCTCAAGCCAAACAGCTTGCGATCCAATCAGGAGTGCAGAATGTTCTCCTGTCACCACAATCTTCCCTGCGGGGGTTGATGAAGCTGGTGGGACGCATGGTAGCGGCGATAGAGGCAGTGCCTTTCGCACAATTTCGCCTCCGTCCTCTCCAGTTGGAGATTCTTCGCCGATGGGACAAAAGGACGATTTCTCTGAATCGGCTGGTGACGCTGTCACAATCGACCAGGGACTCCCTGCAGTGGTGGCTCCAACCACATCATCTGTCACGGGGTCGGTCATTTCTAAAACCGTCATGGTTAGTGGTGACCACCGACGCCAGTCTGAAGGGCTGGGGTGCGGTGTTCTTGCACCACAGGGCTCAAGGCCTCTGGACTCAATCGGAATCGGCATTACAGATCAACGTGCTGGAGATCAAGGCGGTCTATCTGGCGCTCCTGGCGTTTCAGACATTCCTGTCAGGACAACCCATTCGGGTTCAGTCCGACAATGCGACGGCCGTCGCCTACATAAATCATCAAGGAGGGACCAGAAGTGCTCAGGCCCTCGCCGAAGTCCACCACATTCTATCCTGGGTGGAGGAAAACGACTGCCTGATCTCCGCAGTTCACATCCCAGGGGTCGAGAACTGGGAGGCCGATTACCTGAGCCGACAGGGGATGGACGCCGGAGAGTGGTCCCTGCATCCAGACGTCTTCCGGGACATCTGCGGGAGATGGGGCACTCCGGACGTGGATCTGATGGCCTCATGGCTGAATCATCAGGTGCCCCAATACATGGCACGTTCGTGGGATCCTCAGTCTCTAGGGGCGGATGCCCTGATCCTGAGTTGGGCCAGCTTCCAGCTGCCATATGTGTTCCCGCCTCTGGCTCTGATTCCCAGGGTTCTGTGGAAAATCAGGACAGAATGCAGAGTAGCCATTCTAGTGGCTCCAGATTGGCCCAGGCGGTCCTGGTACCCGGACCTGTGGCAACTGTCAGGCGGACACAGGTGGGCTCTTCCAGAACGCGCAGATCTACTCGCGCAAGGCCCATTCTTCCACCTCAATTCCAGGGCCCTCAGATTGACTGCATGGCTCTTGAGGCCTGGCTGCTGACATCCAGGGGCTTCTCTCCTACAGTAGTTGCCACGATGAATCGGGCAAGGAGACCTGTCTCCAGGAAGATATACCACAGAACGTGGAAAATCTTTTTCTCCTGGTGTGCCTCTGGTGGACGCTCGCCGTGGCCCTTGTCCATCCCGACATTGTTGGCCTTCCTACAATCGGGTTTGGAGTTGGGCTTATCCCTTGGCTCCCTGAAAGGTCAGGTATCAGCACTTTCAGTGCTATTTGACAGGCGCTTGGCGCTCCTCCCGAAGGTTCGTCAATTTCTGCAGGGGGTGTCTCGGGTGGTTCCGCCTTATAGGCGACCTCTGGACCCTTGGGACCTCAACATGGTCCTGGCGGCACTGCAGAAACCGCCGTTTGAGCCACTGAGAGACATCTCTCTCTCTCGTCTTTCCCAGAAGGTGGTTTTTCTGGTGGCGATTACGTCTCTGAGAAGGGTCTCAGAATTGGCTGCACTTTCGTGCAAGTCACCCTTTCTGGTGGTTCACCAAGACAAGGTGGTGTTGCGCCCACGGCCTGAATTCTTGCCAAAGGTGGTTTCAACTTTCCACCTAAACCAGGAGATTGTTCTCCCATCATTTTGCTCCGCTCCCGTTCATCAGGTTGAGCGCGACCTCCATACTCTGGATCTCGTGAGAGCTGTACGCATTTATGTGTCCAGGACCGCCTCCTTTAGGAGTTCGGATTCCTTATTTGTCCTCACGATGGGTCGCTGTAAGGGGTCCGCGGCTTCGAAGTCGACCTTGGCCAGATGGATCAAGGCTCCCATTCAGGAGGCATACCGGTCTTCTGGTTTGCCTCTCCCGGTGGGGTTGAAGGCACACTCTACTAGAGCTGTAGGTGCCTCATGGGCCTTGCGACATCGAGCATCTGCTCTACAGGTGTGTCAGGCGGCCACTTGGTCCAGCCTGCACACTTTCTCAAAGCACTATATGGTGCATGCCCATGCCTCTGCGGATGCGAGTTTGGGCAGGCGGGTTCTCCAGGCGGCGGTTGCCCACCTTTAAGGGGAACCATGTGTTATCCGTCTTGTTGAGGAACTCTTCCCGCCCTGGGGTATTGCTTTAGGACATCCCCATTGTCTGGGTCTCCCATTATGATGACCAGAAAAAAGAGAATTTTGTTTACGTACCGTAAATTCTTTTTTCTTTAATCATCAATGGGAGACCCAGCACCCACCCAGTTGTTCCGTTGCATGTTTGCATTGGGTCTGTTCTCTGTTGAGACAGTGTTTTTCCGGGTTGTTCAAACCGTCTGTGCACGGCATTCTTCCCGATGTTTCGGGTGTGGTTTATTTTCTCCTCGCAGCTTATGGACTAAACTGAGGATGTTCCCTACGGTGGGGGTTTATAAGCGGAGGAGGCGGTGTCTACAAACTTGTAGTACCTAGTGTGACCTCCGGAGGGCAGAGCCCTAAACCCCATTGTCTGGGTCTCCCATTGATGATTAAAGAAAAAAGAATTTACGGTACGTAAACAAAATTCTCTTTTTTGTTTACGTACCGTAAATTCTTTTTTCTTGAATCATCAATGGGAGACCCAGCACCCACCCAGTTGTTCCGTTGGATGTTGGTTTCCTTTGAACTGTCCACTGTTGGGACAATGTTCTTTTCTTCGGGTTGTTGCACCGTCTGTGCACGGTCTTCCCGATAGTTCGGGTGTGGTTTGCCTCCTCGCAGCTTATGGACCAAACTGAGGATACTCCCTGCGGTAGGGGTTTATAAGCGGAGGGGGCGGTGTCTACAAACTTGTAGTACCTAGTGTGGCCTCCGGAGGGCAGTGCCCTAAACCCCATTGTCTGGGTCTCCCATTGATGATTCAAGAAAAAAGAATTTACGGTACGTAAACAAAATTCTCTTTTTTGAAGGACAAAGTAAGTGAAAAAATGGGAAAAAGTTCAGTTCCAGTGAAACAAAGAAAGTAAAATGCAATTATTGCTCTGGTGTCGTTTCTCCAGTGTTCAGTGTGATTCACTGGTCTGGTCACAATTCTACAGGTCCGTACTTCTTAGGGCCCTTTCACATCTGCGTTTTTCGTAATTCGCGGCAGATGCGGTGAAAAAAACCGCATCTGCCGCGTTTACCGCATAACCGTTCCACTTGCGGCGCGGTTGCGGTTTTTTCTATGCAAAGTATAGGCATACTTGCGGCAGGTGCGGCAAGTGCGGTTTTGCACTTGCGGCAGGTGCGGTCGCGAAAAAAACCGCAGTAAGCCGCGGTTTTTTTCGCGGCCGCACCTGCCGCAAGTGCAAAACCGCACTTGCCGCACCTGCCGCAAGTATGCCTATACTTTGCATAGAAAAAACCGCAACCGCGCCGCAAGTGGAACGGTTATGCGGTAAACGCGGCAGATGCGGTTTTTTCACCGCATCTGCCGCGAATTACGAAAAACGCAGATGTGAAAGGGCCCTTAGAAAGATGTAATAATAAGCGGGATTTTTGTTGTTTAAAAGCCCCCACCCCAGCGTGGTTTTTTTTTTTATATTGGTGGAGCGCTGCTTTAAATCTAAGTCTCGTCTTCATCTTCTATCACTGTCGCTCCAGTCGGTCTCCTGCAATCTGTGCTGACAGCTCCAGTGTTTCATGGAGCGTGCCTGAGGTCACAGCTCAGCACATGGAAACCTCATTCCTGCCCCTCGTAGACATGCATTGAGACCATGTAACGTAACTGCTGGCTTTCAGCCAGTCAGAAGTTAGGGGCGAAAGATGGGACCAAAGGGGGACGAAAACAATGAATCCACCAGAAGGTGAGAGTGTAAGACCAAGAGCAGGGGTATCATGCTGGACAAGAGGTAAACCAAGGAAGGCCCTGGCGATACAGAGAAGGGTCACCACCTGTACTCACCTAAGGCTGTCGTCAACAGTTCTTCTCCCCTATGCTCGATCACATGCCTAGCCATAGCTGACCCTGGTCTGGCCCTGTCTAGTACGCAGGCCAGCAAGACACTAGTCTTACTACTAGTATAAAGATAACACGAGGGAGGGGGGACAGACATGGGAAACAGATATAACTTAGACACCCATTCTTCTCCAGAGACAGGAGATATCCTCAGTTTTAACCTTAGTGTGCTCGGAGGATCACACGCTTTGCTTGCACATCACAGCATTCTCACAGCTTACGTGATGGCGTCTGAAGATTGGTAGGTCCCGGTCGGGGACCTCCGGCAGTCTCCCTGCTCACCCTCGGGAACACGAAGGTCGAGGTACCGGAGGGCCCTGAGCCTGGACACTTCGTGTCCTCCCGGTATGCTGCCGCGCTCCTTCCCATCCTCCCCTGGGGCTCTGGTGAAGTGGGAGCCAGGAGCCTTGCACAGCTCCGCTCCGTCCGAGGCCTCCCTAAATTGTGCTCACAGACCGGACTGGAGCCAGCCCAGTCCGAGGCCTCCCTAAATGGTGCTTACAGACCGGACTGGTGCTGAACCCCCGTCCGAGGCCTCCCTAAATGGTGCTTACAGACCGGACCGGCACTGAGGTACTCTGTGTGTCTCCTGTGTGCCTGGGGGTAGTGTCTGGCACTATGTGTGTTCATGACACTCAGACCGCGCGCACCCCTCGGGGTCCGCGGTTCTGGCGGTGTTCCCTGTGCTGGGGTCACCCTAGCTGACCGCCCTGTGTGTCACAGGGGCTGAGGCTGTGGGCCGCAGATTTTGTCTGAGCCCTGGGTATGGTGCTTGCACGGTATCTCCCGCGCCGCGGGCTCCGGCACCAGATTTCTTAAGATGGCTGCCTGGAGAGATGAGGAGCAGCCCATGCGGTGACGTCATGCTGGGCGTGTGTGTGTGTGCTTTTCCCGGGTTTTTCTGCACCGCCCCCGGCTTGGCCGGCGACGGCCATTTTTTCCTCACTTCCCTGCTGGGATTGGTCGAGTGCACTGCTGCACTCCCGGGGAGACCTTGCAGAGTCCTTTCGGAGGCCACACACGCGTCGCTCCTCTCCACCGCATTAGCGGTCGGTAAGCCACCGGTGTACCGGTTTTCAGATTGGCTTATTTCCCCTGCTGTCGGTATGTCCTCAGCAAGGAAGGGTGCTGCTAAGGCAGGCAATACAACCACTACCTGCGCTACGTGCAACGGGACGCTGGTTGGGGGGTCCTGCAATAACTGCGGACGCCCAGATGCCCGGATTGATAGTGCAGCGGCAGAGGCTGCAGCTCCGGTGCTGTACCCTGAGGTTCAGGTGAACCCAGGGCCATGGGAAACACAGAATAAGATTAACGAATCTGTGTTATCCAAGCTGTCCTCCATGTCGCAATCCCTGGAGGCACTGACGAGGAGACTGGAAATCCCAGCTGCTCCTTCAAGTTATCCCCGGGTGTCCCCCGGTTCAACCGCGAGACCCCTTAAGCGGGCTCGCCGAGATGAATCCCCCGAGATCCAGACCCTCTCTGCGGAGGAGCGTCACTCTGATAGTGACGAGGATGATGGTGGGACTGTTCTCGAGTCTGTGTCCGACGGTGGGCCACCAGACGGGGTGGAGGACCTGGTATCCTCCATCAACGAGACATTGCATCTCGTGGCACCCCTGAGGAGGTTGAACTCCATCCGAAGGAGGTGTATCAATGGTTGCAGCCGGAGGCTCGACCACTTGGCTCCTTTATGGACCACACTAATTTCGGAAGGGTGGTCAGAGCACCCAGGATTCATCCTGGGCGGCGTTATGTCCGCAAATCTAAGGACCCTCGGTTCCCCTTCCCCCAGGAGGTGCTTCAGGAGTGGTCGCAGTCCCCGAAGGTGGACGCTTCCCTGACCAGGATTGCTGCACGCTCCCTTTTCTCTGCCTCTGATAGCTCCTCGCTGAAGGACGCGACGGATAGACAGGTCGAACAACTCGCCAAGTCTTCCTATGAGGCTGTGGGGTCTTCATTTGCCCCCAATTTTGCCACGGTCTGGACCCTGCAGGCGATCACCACCTGTTTGGATGGTATCGCTGAACTGGCGGGGTCCGACTCAGAAGTCCTGGCGCTTACCGATAGGGCTCGGGCCTTCGCGGACTACGCCAGGACGGCTACCTTGGAGACTGCCACCCGCTCTGCTGTGGCCTCGGCCAATGCAGTGGCGATCCGCAGGTTATTGTGGCTGCGTCTATGGGACTCAGATGCCACATCGAAGAAGATTCTGCAAAATCTTCCATTCTCTGGTGACAGGCTTTTGGCACCGAGCTGGACAAGCTGATAAAGGATTCTGCGGAGTCTAAGATTCCACAGAATAAGCCTAAGCCACGGTATACCGTCAAAAGGAACCCTAAACAGTGGTCCTTTCGCTCCAGCTCGCAGTCCTCAGCATCGTCCGCTCGCACGGACAGAGGGGGCAAATCCTCTACTCAGTGGCGCCCCAAGGGTCGCCAGAAGAAGCCGGCAGGGGCAGCGGCTGCCACCCCCAAGCCCACTTCCGCATGACTCGCTCCCTCGTCCTGCCGCCCCACAGGTGGGGGGCCGCCTGTCCCGATTTCAGGACAGATGGTTACTCCACGTTCAAGATCAGTGGGTCCGAGACGTAGTCTCGCGCGGCTACAGGATAGAGCTGACGTCGCGGCCGGCACACCGATTCCATCGGTCTGTCCCATCCCCAGAAAAGGCTCAGGCTTTTCACCTGGTGTTGGAGGGACTCCGCAGAGACGGGGTAGTGGTCCCAGTGCCTTCTGGGGAGAGGTTCCGGGGTTTTTACTCCAACCTCTTTATTGTCCCGAAGAAGGACGGCTCTTTTCGCCCGGTTCTGGACCTCAAGTTGTTCAACCGTCACGTGTTGGTTCGGAAGTTCCGCATGGAATCCCTGCGCTCCGTGATCGCGGCTGTGTCGCAGGGAGACTTCCTAGCATCAATAGACATCAGAGATGCTTACCTTCACGTACCCATTGCATCGGCTCATCAGCGCTGGTTACGATTCACAGTGGGGGGCGAACACTTCCAGTTCGTGGCGCTGCCTTTCGGGTTGGCCTCGGCACCGCGGGTGTTCACGAAAGTGATGGCCTCTATGATGGCACTCCTACATGTGCAGGGACATGCCGTCATACCCTATCTAGACGACCTGCTGGTCAGGGCGCCATCGGAACACCTTTGTCGGCAAAGCCTGGAGGTGACCATGAAGTCTCTGGAACAGTTTGGGTGGCTCCTCAATATTCAGAAATCAACCCTGGTTCCGACCCAGTCACTGACATATCTGGGCATGGACTTCCACACAGACTCAGCTCTGGTGTCTCTGCCGCGAGCCAAACAGCTGGCCATCCAATCAGGAGTGCACGATCTCCTCCTGTCGCCGCACTCATCCCTGCGGGTTTTGATGAAGCTGGTGGGGCGCATGGTGGCAGCAATAGAGGCGGTGCCTTTCGCACAATTTCGCCTCCGTCCTCTCCAGCTGGAAATCCTCCGCAGATGGGACAAGAGGACGTCCTCTCTGGATCGGCTGGTGGTCCTTTCCCAACCGACCAGGGATTCCCTGCAGTGGTGGCTCCAGCCATGTCACCTGTCACGGGGCCGGTCCTTCCTCAAACCGTCATGGTTAGTGGTGACCACCGACGCCAGCCTCAAGGGCTGGGGTGCGGTGTTCTTACACCACAGGGCTCAAGGCCTCTGGACGCAGTCAGAGTCGGCGTTGCAAATCAACGTGCTGGAGATCAAGGCGGTCTATCTGGCGCTTCTGGCGTTTCAGACGTTCCTGTCAGGGCAGCCCATTCGGGTTCAGTCCGACAATGCGACGGCCGTCGCCTACATAAACCATCAGGGAGGGACCAGAAGTGCTCAGGCCCTCGCCGAAGTCCACCGCATTCTATCCTGGGTGGAGGACAACGACTGCCTGATCTCCGCAGTTCACATCCCAGGGGTCGAGAACTGGGAGGCCGACTATCTAAGCCGGCAGGGGATGGACGCCGGAGAATGGTCTCTTCATCCGGACGTCTTCCGGGACATCTGCAGCAGATGGGGCACCCCGGATGTGGACCTGATGGCCTCGCGGCTGAATCATCAGGTGCCACAATACATGGCGAGATCGTGGGACCCTCAGTCTCTGGGGGCGGATGCTCTGATCCTGCGTTGGTCCAGGTTTCAGCTTCCATATGTGTTCCCACCTCTGGCGCTGATTCCCAAGGTCCTGTGGAAAATCAGGACGGAATGCCACGAAGCCATTCTAGTGGCACCGGATTGGCCCAGGCGATCCTGGTATCCGGATCTGTGGCAACTGTCAGGCGGAAACCGGTGGGCTCTTCCAGAACGACCAGATCTTCTCGCGCAAGGCCCCTTCTTCCACCTCAATTCCAGGGCCCTCAGATTGACTGCATGGCTCTTGAGACCTGGCTTTTGACCTCACGGGGGTTCTCCCCTTCGGTGGTTGACACCATGATCCGGGCTAGAAAGTCCGTGTCTCGGAAGATATACCACAGAACGTGGAAAATCTTCTTCTCCTGGTGTGCCTCTGGTGGACGGTCACCGTGGCCTTTGTCGATTCCGACTCTGTTGTCTTTTCTACAGTCGGGCTTGGAGTTGGGCTTGTCCCTCAGCTCCCTGAAGGGTCAGGTATCAGCTCTTTCTGTGCTGTTTGACAGGCGCTTGGCGCTCCTTCCGAAAGTCCGTCATTTTCTGCAGGGGGTGTCTCGGGTGGTTCCGCCATACAGGCGACCGCTGGACCCTTGGGATCTTAACATGGTCCTGGCGGCTCTGCAGAAACCGCCGTTCGAGCCTCTGAGGGAAGTTTCCCTCTCTCGACTTTCCCAGAAAGTGGTTTTTCTGGTGGCAATTACGTCTCTGAGACGTATTTCGGAATTGGCTGCACTGTCGTGCAAGTCACCTTTCCTGGTGATCCACCAGGACAAGGTGGTGTTGCGCCCGCGGGCAGAATTTTTGCCGAAGGTGGTTTCCACCTTCCACCTGAACCAAGAGATTGTCCTCCCATCATTTTGTCCCGCTCCCGTTCATCAGGTTGAGCGCGACCTCCATACTCTGGATCTTGTGAGGGCTGTACGCATTTATGTGTCCAGGACTGCCTACTTCCGGAGTTCGGACTCTCTGTTCATCCTTACGGCGGGTCGCTGTAAGGGGTCCGCGGCGTCAAAATCGACCTTGGCCAGATGGATCAAGGCGCCCATTCAAGAGGCTTACCGTTCTACTGGCGTGCCTCTCCCGGTGGGCTTGAAGGCGCACTCGACCAGAGCCGTCGGTGCCTCCTGGGCTTTGCGACATCGCGCTTCAGCCCTACAGGTGTGTCAGGCGGCCACTTGGTCCAGCCTCCACACCTTCTCTAAGCACTATATGGTGCATGCCCATGCCTCTGCGGATGCAAGTTTGGGCAGGCGGGTCCTCCAGGCAGCGGTTGCCCACCTTTAAGGGGGACCGTGTCTTTAAACGTCTTTTGAGGAACTCTTCCCGCCCTGGGGTTTGCTTTAGGACATCCCCATTGTCTGGGTCTCCCATTATGATGATCAGAAAAAAGAGAATTTTGTTTACTTACCGTAAATTCTTTTTTCTAGAATCATCAATGGGAGGCCCAGCACCCACCCAGTTGTTCCGTTGGATGTTTTTTTTTTTTTGGACTGTTCCCAGTTGGGACAGTTTGTTTCGGGTTGTTGGACCGTCTGTGCACGGTCTTCCCAATGGTTCGGGTGTGGTTTGCCTCCTCGCAGCTTATGGACCAAACTGAGGATATCTCCTGCGGTAGGGGTTTATAAGCGGAGGGGGCGGTTACTACAAACGTGTAGTACCTAGTGTGGCCTCTGGAGGGCAGTGCCCTAAACCCCATTGTCTGGGTCTCCCATTGATGATTCTAGAAAAAAGAATTTACGGTAAGTAAACAAAATTCTCTTTTTTACCATATAGTGTACATGAATATGGGAAAAAAATTCCAAGTGCGGTGAAATTGCAAAAAAAAAAGTGCAATTACCTGTTTGTTTTTTTATGCGCTATGATCACTATATGGTAACACTGACATGTCACTGATGCCTCAGGTCAGGACGAGTTTGTAGATACTAAACATGTTACTTTTACTGTTATCTAAGTGGTGAAAAAAAATTCTGAAGTTTGAAAGAATAAAAAGAAAAAATCACACTTTTTGTGCCATGTTTTGCGCCCAATAACGTCCTCATTTTTCTGGATCTGGGGCTGTGTGACGGCTTATTTTTTGCGTTTTGAGCTGCGTTTCTAATTATACCATTTTTGGGTAGATGTGATGTTTTTTTTTTCTGTAAATATATTTATTAAAGTTTCAAACAAGCATAACAATAGAAATAACCAATACAGAATCCAGATCCTAGTACAGTGGCATATTACAGCTGTAAGAAATCAGGTACAAAGGGACACCAGTAAAACCTCCAACAAGAGAATGCATGTTTCATTACCTGAAAATCACGTCTGGATCAAAACTTAGAAAACACACACAGCCAATGAGAAATGTATACACTGAGACATAAGAAGGGAGAAGAAAAAAAGAGAAAAATTAGAAAGGGGTAAGAGGGGGGGGGGATGGGAAAGACCCAGCAGTCTAGACGTCCAGGTGTTGGAAATTACGAGTAGGTGCGCAACCAAGTCAAGAACCCCTGGCCCTCCTTAAAGGATTGCCAGAGGAACCAAGTGCGCCCCTGTTCATACCCGGCGTCGCTATCTGCCGTTGCAAGCGATTCCATACGGTGCAACCTATCCATTTCAGATATCCATTCCACTGTAGAGGGGACCTCAGTGGACCTCCAGTGTCGGGGAATAACTGCCCTGGCAGCTATTAGGCAGAGCCTCAGAATCCCCTTTTTGATGGAGGTTATCGAGCCGGGTATCAGAGATAACAGAGCTAATTGTGGAGAGGGTTCATGGCGGACCCCAGTCATTAGATGGAAGGCATCGAAAACCAAGGCCCAGAAGGGTTGCAGGAGATCGCAGGACCACCAAACATGAAGCATAGAGCCCACAGCAGAACCGCATCTCCAGCAAGTGTCTGAGACTTCCAGATTAATCCTGTGGAGCAGGGTAGGGCATCTGTACCAACGCGCCAGCAATTTATAATTTCTCTCTTGCGCTTGACTAGACATTGTCATCTTGTGCACAAGAGTAAAAATTTTTAAGCTGTCTGCCTCAGAAAAGGTGATCCCCAGATCTCTCTCCCAAGCCTCCATAAATCCAAGCGTGCCAGTGTGGAGCGAGTTCAGGATCAGGCTATAGAGTACCGAAACCACATGGGAGGGACCCTCGGTGGGGAGCATCAGGGATTCAAACGGAGTTAGCGCCCCTATTGAAATATTGGAGAGAACCTATAGATTAATAGGGGACGACATTGAATATCTTCCGCTGAGAGATTTATACACCTATCGACTTAACATTACTTGTTCCACTTTTTCTTATTTATGTACTTGTAACTTCCCCCCGACAAGGGGACTTGTCACTCTAGTTTTCTGTTAATTTTGGATGTTATTGGTATAGAGTGATATCTAGGTTTTCTTTGTTTTGAAAACATTCAAATAAATATTTTCTGGAAAAAAAAAAAAGAAATATTGGAGAGAAAACTTCGCAACTGCATAAACTCCAACCAGGACAAAGGAGCCGCATCGTCAGGACCTCGCAACCCCCCCACGCCGGAGAGCCCCGCAAGCCTATCCCTCACTTGTCCCAGCCCCACTCCATCTAGTTGTGACCAGCACAGGTACCTAGATCTATTCATTGCAGGGGGGAAGGCTGGATTGTCAAAAAGGGGACTCAGTCTGCTCAATCGGGAAGTCAAACGTAATTTCGTGTATGATCTATCCCAGAACCTCAAAACAGTTTGTGTGAGGGGAGGGAAGCCCGTCACAGGTGGGCGTCCAGTCCCCCCCAGCCAAGGCAGCCAGTACAAGGAGGAGGGTGATAGAAGTTTCTCCAGGAGCACCCACTGTTTATGGGCATCACTGAACCTCCAGTCGACAATCCTAGAGAGCAAGACCGTTATTGCATTTTATAGCAATGTTGTAGCGACCAAAAAAACTATTTTGGCGTTTGGACCTTTTTTTCCGTTACGCAGCTTATGGCTCTCATTAATTGATTTTATATCAAGATAGATCGGGCGATTCTGAACGCGGCGATACCAAATATGTGTATTTACTTTTTTTTTTTTATTATTTTATTTTGAAAGGGGAAGAGGGGGGTGATTTGATCTTTTGTGGGTTTTTTTATTTTCATATTTTAACAAACTTTATTTCTTAATCACTTCATTGAGGGACACAGGAAGACCTTGGGTGTATGCTTGCTGCCATCAGGAGGCTGACACTATGCAAAAGATAAAAGGAGCTCCTCCCCAGCAGTATACACCCCCTACTGGCACAAATACAACTCAGTTTTAGCTTAGTGTCATAGGAGGCAGACACGGGTCACTCTGAGCCCGAATGTACCAGAATGTTTTATTAGATTTTTTAATAGTTTTTTTTCTATGAAGATTGAATATTGAGCGGCTTGGCCAATCTAATCCGTCACCGCAAAAAAGATCGAGAGTCCAGTGTACGCTGGTTGCACTGTTAACTCTCCCTCCCTAGGCCAGGGTTCCCCATCCCTTCCCACACAGATGCGTCGGCTCCATTTGCGCTGTTTTCGGTCCCACCCACTGTCTCCCTGCATTAGCCCGCATTTGTCAGGCCGCAGCATCAGCACACAGGGCATCCACAGCTCTCAGGCACTGGCACACAGGGCATCCACAGCTCTCAGGCACTCGCACACAGGGCATCCACAGCTCTCAGGCACCCGCACACAGGGCATCCACAGCTCTCAGGCACCCGCACACAGGGCATCCACAGCTCTCAGGCACTGGCACACAGGGCATCCACAGCTCTCAGGCACTGGCACACAGGACATCCACAGCTCTCAGGCACTGGCACACAGGGCATCCACAGCTCTCAGGCACCGGCACACAGGGCATCCACAGCTCTCAGGCACCCGCACACAGGGCATCCACAGCTCTCAGGCACCTGCACACAGGGCATCCACGGCTCTCAGGCACTGGCTCACAGGGCATCCACAGCTCTCAGGCATGGCACACAGGGCATCCACAGCTCTCAGGCACCGGCACACAGGGCATCCACAGCTCTCAGGCACTGGCACACAGGGCATCCACAGCTCTCAGGCACTGGCACACAGGGCATCCACAGCTCTCAGGCACCGGCACACAGGGCATCCACAGCTCTCAGGCACCGGCACACAGGGCATCCACAGCTCTCAGGCACCGGCACACAGGGCATCCACAGCTCTCAGGCACCGGCACACATCTCTGGCACGGTACACAGGGCATCCACAGCTCTCTGGCACCGGCACACAGGGCATCCACAGCTCTTAGGCACCAGCACACAGGGCATCCACAGCTCTCAGGCACCAGCACACAGGGCATCCACAGCTCTCAGGCACCTGCACACAGGCATCCACGGCTCTCAGGCACTGGCTCACAGGGCATCCACAGCTCTCAGGCATGGCACACAGGGCATCCACAGCTCTCAGGCACCGGCACACAGGGCATCCACGGCTCTCAGGCACTGGCTCACAGGGCATCCACAGCTCTCAGGCATGGCACACAGGGCATCCACAGCTCTCAAGCATCGGCACACAGGGCATCCACAGCTCTCAGGCATCGGCACACAGGGCATCCACAGCTCTCAGGCATCGGCACACAGGGCATCCACAGCTCTCAGGCACCGGCACACAGGGCATCCACAGCTCTCAGGCACCGGCACACAGGGCATCCACAGCTCTCAGGCACCGGCACACAGGGCATCCACAGCTCTCAGGCACCGGCACACAGGGCATCCACAGCTCTCAGGCACCGGCACACAGGGCATCCACAGCTCTCAGGCATCGGCACACAGGACATCCTCAGCTCTCAGGCATCGGGTACACACGGCATCCACAGCTCTCAAGCACCGGCACACTGGGCATCCACAGCTCTCAGGCACCGGCACACAGGGCATCCACAGCTCTCAGGCACCGGCACACATCTCTGGCACGGTACACAGGGCATCCACAGCTCTCTGGCACCGGCACACAGGGCATCCACAGCTCTTAGGCACCAGCACACAGGGCATCCACAGCTCTCAGGCACCAGCACACAGGGCATCCACAGCTCTCAGGCACCAGCACACAGGACACTAAAATTGTCTCTGCTCCTCCACTGCACCCTGCATGGATCCATCACGGGGGACATCGGAAGCCTGGGCTTTGGTAAGCTTCAACCCACCCTCCAGCCCCCACACTCCTGGCACTTTGACTACTAGCCCTTGTAGATGCCTAATACAAGGAGCTCCTGTCCAGCCACCACAATCGCACCAGTTTTTTACGCCTGCTCAGAATGTAATAAGAAGCTCCCCTCGGCTCAGAACTCCCCACTATGTCTTGCTTGTAGCCCGCAGACCATGCAGGCAGCTTAGGAGCCTCCTGCTGACCCCACAGTGGTCTCTGCTCCACCTGAGGTCTTTTCTCAATCGCCTCATTAAGGAACACAGGACCATAGGTGCAGGGGCTGGCTGGAGCCTCTATCCCCGGGTGGCAGATTTGTATTGCCGGCCCTGACTTGAGAAGCGGGGGGGAGGGGGGGGGGGTGCGCTGTCAGCCCTAACTTGAGAAGCGGGGGGGAGGGGTTGGGGTGCTGTTAGCCCTAACTTGAGAAGCGGGGGGGGGGGGGTTGCTGTCAGCCCTAACTTGATAAGCGGGGGGGGGGGGGGTGTCAGGGTTTGCCGCAGCCCTTACCTGATCCGAGACCTCCAGCGTCATGTGCTATCGCCGTGCCAGCCGCAAAGCGGCTCCCGCGGCCATCCCGTTTCGCGTCATGTGCTATCGCCGTGCCGGCCGCAAAGCAGCACCCGCGGCCATCCCGTTTCGCGTCATGTGCTATCGCCGTGCGCCGCAAGCAGCACCCGCGCCGGCCCATTTCGCGTCATGTGCTATCGCCGTACGGCCGCAAAGCGACGCCCGCGGCCGGCCCGTTTCTGTAGGGGGCGGCCCTAGATGTGGACTATACCACCAGCCCAGGGGGCACTTGCCCCCCTGCCACCTGGGCCAGCCCGCCCCTGCATAGGTGTTATGCTGCAGTTCACCAGGAGGCGACACTAAGTAGAAACTGAAACAAACAGAAACTCCTCCTCTGCAGTATATACACCCCATGGCTGGCACTAGCCGAACCAGTTTTAGCTTATTGTCAGTGGGAGGCACATGTGGTCTACAGACCCTCATCTTTTTTTCTATTAATACTTTTATTTTTATTTTAATTTTTCCCTCTGGATGAAGATAGACGGGCTTACAGCTCTCCCACAAACACCAACAGATGTGAATGGTGGGATGTTACCTCCACGTACCCCCTTCTGCGACGAGGGACAGCATTTTTATTTTTTCTAATTCTTTACCTCTGGATATGTCGACAGTCCCTATGCGTTCCGCTCTCCTCCACATATCAGAAGGGCACGTGGAGTGTTACCTCCCGGTATCCCTCTCGCCCTGTGCACTGATTCGCAGTGCTTCCCACATCCCACTGTTGGGAATCTGGGTTGTAGTCGACTGTTACCATGCCGGGACCCCAGACCTCCCCATCCTCCCTCCTAAGTGATCATGGGTGTTAGGCAAACTTGGACCAACTGCCCTCCCTATCCTCCCCCCACAGGGACCATGTGTCGTAGGTGCCAGCACAGGTAATACCTGTCCTCCCTTCACAGGTACCATGGGTCGTAGGTGCCTGCATACGTGATGCCTGCCCTCCCCATCCTCTCCTCACAGGGACCATGGGGTGTAGGTGCCATCGCAATCCCCCTTCTACCCTACGCTGTATCTGTGGCAGCCACTGAGTTCTGCAGCTGTAACTGTGACAGCTTGCTTTTGTCCTATCTGTTGCAGGTGTGTGTGAGTGTACATTGTTTGTTGCTCCGCGCCGGCCCCTCTCCTTCCTGGTGCCAAGAAATCACTTTATTCCCCGGCTCCGGTCTTGTCTTCACAGCACCGCCCCCTCTCACCCCTATGCCCGCTCACTACAAGCGGACAGCCCCCGAGCCGAGTCTCACATCGGGAGGTGCAGCCCCCTTTCTTCACTGGTGAAGCCCCCTCCAAACTCAGGGCCACCTACGGGTGACGTCATTCCTGGCGAGACACACCCTGCCGCCTCACAGCTATTTTCCGACTTCTCTTGCTGATCGTGACTCTCCTGGGCGTCCTTTACTGGCATCCGCCCACTTGACTGCAGCGTCCATCCTGCATAGCGCTTCACAGCGGCCACCCCGGCACTGGCAAGGGGGACACCGGAAACACCTGCAGTAGCACCGGAGACCACAACTAATGTGTGGGTAAGGAGCTCAGCAGATTCTACTCTGCTGCAGCTCGGTTGTCCTGCCCTCTCCCTGCCTGCAGCATACCCAGTACCCCACAGTGTGCATTCAGTGACTATATCCTGCCATTACCATATACAATCATGCAGAACTCAAGGGCCAGTAAGAATGCCTCCAAAACCTTCAAGACTTATTATGCCTTTTGCATTACATGCAAGGCTGAACTGCCTAACGGACACACTACTCCATTCTGCCAGGCTTGTGGTTCCAATACTATACAGGAGTCCACTGCCGACGCCGGTTCTGACTGCGCCCCTAACCCACCTGAATTGGCCCGGATCCTCAAGCAATCCATGGATAAGCTCTCTACTACCCTGATCCAGGTCCTGCAGAGCCACACCTCTCCCACAAGAGAGAGCTATGGCTTTTAATGATCCGGACTCGGATCTTGAACCTGAGTGAGGTCTCCTTTGATTTAGATACCCCTGACACGCAGGTCATGGTCGAGGATCTAATCACAGCAGTCAACCAGACGTTTATGTTGATGACCCTCTTTGCGAGACACCAGAACACGCTGTGTCTTTTACAAGAACAAAACGACCACAAAAATATTTTGCGGATCATCATGAGTTTCAGGGAATCCTAAAGAAACATGGAGCCCATCCAAATGGATAAGGCTATCAAGGTTTGCTACCCCTTCTCTTTTGCCCTAGGTCAAGACTGGGCGGACTCCCCACAGGTTGACCCCCTAGTCTCCCGTTTGGCAGCGAAAACCTTGCTTTCTCAGCCTGATGGGTCTTCTATTAAAGACCCTACGGACTGACAAATTGACCAGCTGGCTCGCTCAGTTTTTGAAGCCGCGGGTTCGTCCCTATCATCTTCCTTTGCTTCCGTTTGGGCAATCATGACTTGGGCAGATACATTACATTCTTCCCTACGAGATAGTAGTGTTTCCCCCGAATTGGAAATGTCGGACCTTGCAGCCCAGATTTTGGTAGCCAGAGAATATCTTCTCCAAGCATCTCTGGATACGGCTAATTGCACAGCTGTGGCAGCCTCTAATGCATTTGCAGAGCGCTATGGCTCCGTGAGTGGAAGGCAGATTCTGCTTCTAAGAAATCCCTAACTATAGTCTGCCTTATCTTAGCAATCGTCTCTTCGGAGAACAGCTGGATCAACTGATTTCTGATGCCACAGGAGGGAAGAGCACTTCGCTTCCCCAACACAAACCAAGATGTCCCTTAGTCTGCCGTCAGCAGACGCGTTTTCCTTGTCGTCCAAATCTGGGAGACCCTGACATTGGGTGTTATATGCTGCCCCCTGGAGGTCACACCAATTATAGGAGAGATTTCTCCTCCTTCTCCTCTGCAGCATATACGCCCTCTGCAGAAATACTGTCAGTTTGTAATTTGGTGTCGTTGGAGGCACATCTCCACACTGAAGCTCCAGCTACAGATGAAGCTCAGGGGACCATCGGGGTCCCCCGGCATGGGCCTTCGGCCCCATATGCCGTGCTCCCTCACCATACCCTTTCAAAGGGCCTCTGGTGAGGTGGGAGTCGACTGAGGGGTTCACAGTTCTCTGTGCCCCTGGCCGATACACAGTCACTGTGTGGCCCCTGTGACGGAGTTCTACTCCCTTCCAGTCACAGGTGACGAATGCAGGCTGAACCTCAGGTTACCGAGCTGGCCCGCATCTTCTCCCCTTCTGGGGACTCAGGTATGTGCCGAACACATGGGGGGCCCCGCATCTGCGGAGGATCCGGGTCCAAATACAGCAGGGCTGTCTCTGCTCCGGCCCCAGGACTTGCTGGAAACTCAGCAGCGATTACCCTCCTTGACTGTTTTGTACAGCAGGGGGACGGGGCACAAGGCTAATGGCCGAATCTGGGTCCGATGACCGGTAGTTTGGTCCCTGCATCGGCCCCAGGCTTGGCTGGAAGCCCGGACACGATTCCCCTCCTTGCTGTCTTGTACATCAGGGGGACGTTTTTTTTTACAACTACCGCGCCAAACCCCTCACGCAGGCCGGCCGCGGCTTTCTACTTTGGTCCCCGGCTTCGCCGGCGGCCTAGGCCGCGATTACGCCCCCTGCATGTCTATCAACAGCAGGGGGGCGGGCGTTGCTCTCTCTTCTCTCACAGCACACAGGGCTCGGCCTCTGGCCTCTCCCCCTCCTGTGTAACTGTATGGGGCCACAGGGCCCTCCCTTACTCTGACTCCCCCCCTCTCTCTCTGCGGGGGCCATTTTGGCCACTTTCTGTGCAGATACTGCAGCATATACAGCTGCTGCTCTGGGAGATCAGACTTTGGGATCCGATTTCATCCCATTGCATGATTCTTCTCTGTGGCATTCCCCCTTCAGTTAATCTGCTCTTGGTAGCAAACACAGGATTGGGTCAGACTATGTGTGCTTTTAAGAGCAAGGGTAAGTCCCTTTGGGCTCCTAAACTGTATGTAACTTGTACAGTGTGCAAGGTCACGCTGCCTGAGCAGAGTATCAATCCTTCTGCACGGCTTGTGACCAGTATGGGTCCCTGGATACCCTCGGAACCCAGCTCCAGGTGAATGCCCTTTCCCCCTCTGGGGATCAGGCGTCCGCTCCCCCGGTCTTAACACGGCTCCTCGGTGGACTGATGTCTTATCTCTGTCATTGTCCGATTCAGTGGCCCTGGCAGTATCGCGAGCTATGTCGCAATCTGTAGCCTCCATGACTAGATCCTTCATTCAGGCCATTAACCAGGTCCCTGAACAGGATCTGGAGGGGTCCTCTTCGGCCCCGGGTCCGTCTCCTTCGGCAAGGTGTAACAGGCCCTCCTCGTCTTTTGGGGGGCCCAGTTCAAACGATGCCGCCGAGACCGTTTCCCCTCCTCTCCCAGATCCCAGTCAAGAGTGTCTCTGGAGGAGGTCGTGGAAGAGGACTCGTCATCCTCTGGCTCAGACTCAGAACGGGCCTCTGAATCTGTCTCTGAATTTGTCCCTGCAGGGGACACTTTAGCTGACAATATTGTCTCCGTTATTAATAACAAGACCTGCCTGCTCCTGACACACAGTCTGAGCAGCGAGCCAAGGTCTCGCTCAGGGATCCTAAGATATCTGCCGGCATATTCTCTGATCATCCTGACTTTTTGTACACGGTGCAAAAGCCCACGGCTTGCCCGGCGATATGTTTTCTACGAAATCCACGTATCCCCTTGCCCTGGCAGTACTGTTTAGCTGGTCCCAACCCTAGGGTTGACCCGGCCGTAGCCAGATTGGCTACCAGAACCACAATTTCCATCGCCGACAGCTCCTTTTTGGAAGATTCGGCAGACCGTTAGATTAAACTCTTAACCAAGTCAATCTATGAAGCTATTGGCGCTGTTTTTCTCCCCGCCTTTGCAGCTGCTTGGTCTCTTAAACCTCTTTCTGCATTTACATACGCGGTTCATTCCATAACCTACGTGAGGGTGCCTGAGGCGTCCCCCCTCCTGCACCAAATGGAAATGGGATCGAAAATTGCTCTTAACACCGTGCTTGACTCAGCCGGTCGCTCAGCAGTGGCAGCCGCCAATTCCCTCGCCATTCAGAGAACTCTCTGGCTCCGGGTTTGGACGGGTGATGCTTCTTCCTAGAAGCACCTTACGAGGATCCCCTGTGCCGGGGATCGTCTCTGCAGTGAACTTCTGGATGAACTTATCAAGGACACAACAGGAGGCGAAAGTTCACTCCTGCCTCAAGAAAAAGCAGACGAGCCTGCGCAGCAGAAGCTGCCAGGTTTCATTCTTTTCGTCCATTTTGTTCCTCTGCCTGGTTTCCAGACAGCCCTCCTCTACCAACAGGACTTTTAGTTCTGATAAGTCCCCAAGGCCAGGGTGCCGCCTGGCGTTCTCGCCAGCAAAAGTCTTCTGGTCAGGAGCCGTCCATGACGACCTCTGCTTAACTCGCCCGATCCTAGATCAATGGGCGCGAGATATTGTCACTCACGGCTACTTCATAGCACTGAACTCAGTCTTTCCAAGCCGTTTCTTCATAACGTCTCCCGCTTCCGCAAAGGACCACGCCTTTCATCAAGTGCTGGAGTCCCTAAGGCGGGAAGGAGTCTTCGTCCCAGTTCCTGTATGGAACTGGTTTCAGGGATTTTACTCAAATCTTCATGGTGCCCACAAAGGACGGGTCCGTTCGCCCCGTTCTCGTCCTCAAGCTCTCAACAAGCACGTCAAAGTGAGACATTTTCACATGAAGTCACTGCGTTCAGTGATAGCCTCGATGTCTCAAGGGGAAGTCTTAGCATCCATAGACTTCAAAGATGCACTCCTGCACATCTCCATCGCCCCAGCTCACCAAGGGTTCCTGTGGTTTGCGATTGGGGACGACCTTTTTTCCAATTCGTGGCCCTTCACTTTGGTTCGGCACACCGCCCCACGAGTATTTACCAAAGTAATGGCCTCAGTGGTCTCCGTACTTCATTCTCAGGGGCTGTTGGTCATTCCTTATCTGGACGACCTCCTTGTCGAGGCACCCTCTCTTCAGGATTGCCGGCAGGCCGTGTCCACTACTCTGTCGACTCTCAGGAAGTTTGGCTGGATCGTCAACCTTCCGAAGCCGGTTCTACTACACGAAGTCTCGTGTATCTGGGGATGCAATTCGACTCTCGCACAGCTCTGGTGCGACTGCTTCACGCGAAGTCTGTCTCCCTCTAAGCGGGAGTACTCTCTATTCTTCCATTTTCAGCTGGAGATCCTTCAAGTCTAGGTCAAAAAATCTGAGGACCTTGGATCACACGATCTCCATGTCCCCCGCAACAAGGGAATCTTCCGGTGGTGGCTGTCATATCTGTCCCTGTCTCAGGGTCGATCTCTTATTCCACCGTCCTGGTCGGTAGTCGCCTCGGACGCCGGCCTCCCCGGCTGGGGAGCGGGGTTCCTTCTCCACAGGGCTCAGGGTACATGGTCTCCGGTGGAGTCCTCCCTCCCTCAATACTCGGGACATCAGGGCGGCACTTCTGGTGTTTCAGTCCCTCCTAAGTGGCCGCCAGGTGAGGATCCATTCGGACGACGCGAGCCGTCACTTACATCGATCTTCGGAGTGGCACTCACAGCACCTTGGCGATGCTGGAAGTCCACAAGACACTATCCTGGGCGGAGGCCACAGGATCTTCCATCTCCGCGGTCCACAGCCCGGGTGTGGACATCTGGAAAGCGGACTATCTCAGCCTTCTAGGCATGGACTCGGGTGAATGGTCGCTGGACCTGAAAGTATTCCAAGCCATTTACAGGCGGTGGGGGAATCCGGATGTCGACTGATTGCGTTATTCCTCAACGAGAGGTTCCGGCATTTATAGCCAGGGCTCACGACCTCAAGGCTCTGGCAGCGGTCGCACTGGTCCAGAATTGGTCCCAGTTTCGCCTGCCATACGTGTTCCCACCTCTGGCCCTGTTACCTCGGGTGCCCTGCAAGATACGGGCGGACTGTCTCGTGTCATTCTAATCGCACCCCTGTGGCCCAGGAGAGCCTGGTTCCCAGAACTGCTCCAGCTCGCCGACGGCGAACCTTGGAGTCTGTCAGATCTTCCAGATCTTCTCTCTCAGGGTCCATTCTTCCGCCACAATTCTGCGGCACTCAGGTTCACTGTTTGGCCCTTGAATCCGGGGTCCTGACTCTCTCGGCTCTTCCCCGCGAAGTTCAGGACTCCATGACACAGGCTCATATGCCTGCCTCGCTGAACTTCTATTACCGGTCGGGGAGAATTTCTCTCTCCTGGTGTTCTGATAACGGCCACTTTCGGTGGCCCTTCTCCTTGCCTACATTACTCTTGGGTCTTCAGTCGGGTCTAGACACTGGTCTTTCCCTAAGCTCTGAAAGGACAGATTTCAGCTCTTTCTGTTCTTTATTCCAAGAGTCTGGCTAGGCTCCCACAGGTTCGCACATTTATACAAGGGGTGGCTCACATTGTCCCACCCTACTAGCGTCCTCTAGAGCCGTGGGATCTCGAGTTGGTTCTCTCGGCTCTCCAGACGCCTCCACTAGCGTCTTCTAGAACCGTGGGATCTTAACTTGGTTCTTTCGGCTCTCCAGAAGCCTCCATTTCAACCATTAACGGATATCCCTTGTCCACCCTTTCGCAAAAGGTGGCATTCTTGGTGGCTATCACCTGGCTTTGGCGGGTGTCAGATTTGGCGGCGTTGTCATGCAAGCCTCCCTTCTTGGTGGTTCATCAGGACAGGGTGGTCCTGCGTCCCGTCCCTTCCTTTCTCCCAAAGGTGGTCTTTCCTTTCCACCTCAACTAGGACATTTATTTTTCTTCCTTTTGTCCAAACCCGATTCTCAGGTTTGCAAAGGCCCTCCACATCTTGGACGTGGTCAGGGCTCTGAGAGTGTATTTGTCTCGCACAGCTCCTCAGCGTCAGACTGACTCTCTCTTTGTTCTCACGGCCAGACGCGGCAAGGGCTCTTCCGCCTCTTAGGCCACGATTGCCCGTTGGATCAGGACGGCCATATTAAAGGCCTATTCGGTCTCGCACACGTCGCTCCCGACGGGACTCAAGGCACATTCCACTAGGGCCGTGGGCGCTTCTTGGGTGTTGCGGCTCCGAGCCTCAGCCCAACAGGTGTGTCAGGCCGTCACTTGGTCAAGCCTACACACATTTTCTAAACAGTACCAGGTACATGTTCATGCCTCAGCGGATGCAGATCTGGGCAGACGCGTTCTCCAGGCGGCTGTTGCCCACCTGTAAATGACTGAGTTGCCTTTCAGGGTGCAGTGGTTTTTTTCCCACCCAGGGACTGCTTTTGGACGTCCCAATGTCAGGGTCTCCCAGATTTGGACGACAAGGAAAAAGAGAATTTTGTTTACTTACCGTAAATTCTTTTTCCTTTAGTCCTTAAATCTGGGAGACCCAGCACCCACCCCTTTGCCCTACGGGCGTACCTGTGTCTCTGGTACAGCACTTAGTTTTCGCTGTTGGCCATTGTTCTGGCCTTATACTTTTCTTTCGGCCCGGTTGGCCGGGATTGGTTTTACAGTGCAATGTTTTCCTCCTACTGCTTATATACCAAACTGACAGTATTCCTGCAGAGGGCGTATATGCTGCAGAGGAGAAGGAGGAGAAATCTCTCCTATAATTGGTGTGACCTCCAGGGGGCAGCATATAACACCCAATGTCAGGGTCTCCCAGATTTAAGGACTAAAGGAAAAAGAATTTACGGTAAGTAAACAAAATTCTCTTTTTTGTTCATTTCGGAACTCGTTGGCTGGTCGGCCTCCTACCTGTCGCTGACTACAAAATACTCCCTGCGCAGGGACAGAGGTTCTCAGTCTGCCTTAAAATCCAACTCAACCTTACAGTCCAGGCCCAGGTGACCCAGATCCCATAAGTTCTCTTTGTCCTGACTCGCCCTCATTCACAGAAGACACCATCCTAGTAAGCGTCCGACTTACGCGCTTCCGCAATGTTTGGCTCACCATCACAGACGACAGGTGGGTCAGGGAACTAGTGTCTTCCAGCTACAACATCAAATTTGTCTCCCATCCACCCAATCGATTTTCACATCGTCTTCCCCACGATCACCTTCCAGAGCTTGCGCCTTTTTCAAGACCATCGACTCCCTCCTACTGGCAGGAGTCATCGTTCCGGAAAACGAACGCTTCAGGGGGTTCTATTTGAACCTTCTTGTTGTACCGAAAAAGGGCGGTTCAGTCCGTCCCATCCTGGATCTAAAGCACTTAAACAAATTTGTTCGTCTGTGTCATTTCCATATGGAGTCCCTTCGCTCCATCATTTCATCAATGGAGGAGGGAGAATTCCTAGCCTCCATCGATATTCCAGATGCATATCTTGACATCCCAATTTCTTCATGTGCATTAACAATATCTGCGCTTTGCAATACACTTTCAGTTCGTCGCTTTGCCTTTCGGACTCGCCACGGCCCCAAAGGGTCTTCATCAATGTCACAAATAAAAGAAGGAGGGGGAACAAGAGGCGCAATAGTGCCCTATCACTGTGGCACTAGATATAAAGTGGTGAAAAAGGAATTCACTCACCTGGGACAGTTGTGTCACCCACAACTGGCTTGAAGGCGTACTCAATGCTTTATTTCTGGATGGCTGCTGCAGGACTTCCACCGTCCACTCAAGTGTGGAAATATATCGAATCGTGGGGAAAAAAATGGTGTATCATGGTCCGCGCTGCCAAAAACATCCACTCTGAAAATAATGCACGTGAAGATGGAACTTCAAAGTAACTTCTTTATTGCCTCCTCATCAATGTCACGGCGGCCGTCATGTCCATTCTTCACTCATGGGGCATAGTCTTTCTTCCCTATCTGGACGATCTCCTGATCAAAGCCCTTCCTTCGCAGACTGCGAAGACAGCGTCCGCATCACAGTAGACATGCTCTCTCGCCTGGGGTGGTTGGTCAACCTCCAAGTCCTCTCCAGTCCCAAATCAAACGATTACCTTCCTGGGGATGGTTCTCAATACATCCAGCGTATTGGTGCTTCTCCCTCAGGACAAGTCTCTTGCCATACATCAGAGCGTGCAAACTCTTCTCCACCCTTCGCCTCACTCCCTTTGCTTCGGGATGAGAGCTTTAGGCAGGATGGTTGCGGCAATAGTGGCAGTCCTCTTTGCCCAACTGCATCTCATGCCCCTACAGATGGCTCTTTTGACAGCCTGGGACAGGAGCCCGTTCACCTTAGAAAAAACTGTTTGGCTCTCCCCAAGTTCAAACGCTCTCTTCACTGGTGGCTGAAACCAGCTTCACTCTTGCAATGGAGGTCCTTCCTTCTGGCTCACTGGGCGGTACTCACTACCGACGCCAGCCTGATAGGTTGGGGTGCAGTCTACCACCACCATACGGCACAAGGCCGATGGTCAACACAGGACTCCATGCTCCCCATAAACATCTTGGAGATTCGGGCCAGTTTCTTGGCTCTCCAGGCCTTTCATCATCTGTATCTGCTTGCGGGCCGTCACATTCGTATCCAACAAGAAGCTTGGGGTAAAAAGGATCCTTCATCAGGATGATCCCTGATGAAGGTGCCAGGAGGGCACCGAAACGCGTAGGAGAATAAAGAAGGATTGGATTGAACATCGTTTACTCGTTTTCTTTGATGTGAGGTATCCTGGCAGCGCGGACTGTTGTACACCTTTTTACCCCAAGCTTCTTGTTGCATCTCCATGTGAGTGTGGCCGGTGGAAGTCCAGCAGCAGCCATCAGGACTCTATTGACAAGCCTTCAAGCCAGTTGTGGGTTTTCACAACTGGATCAGGTGAGTGGATTACATTTCTCACCGTTGCACAAACCAGTGTCTAGTGATAAGGGCACTATTGCGCCTCTTGTCCCCCCCCCCCCCTCTCTCTTTTTGCTACATTCGTATCCAGTCGGACAATGCCACGGCAGTGAAAGCGATGTGAGAGGTGGAACTCATTCTCTGCTAGATAGAATCCACCCGGTCAGTGCTTTCGGCAGTGCACATTCCGGGAGTCGACAACTGGGCGGCGGATTTCCTCCACTGTCACGGTATTGCTCCGGGGGAGTGGGCACTACATCCGGACGTTTTCCACTAGGTATGTCATTGCTGGTGGACTCCGGATGTGGATCTCGCATTCGAAGCTCGGTCTTACGACCCGCAGTCTGAAGGAGCGGATGCACTAATTAATATAGCCGTGGACTCGGCTTCGTCACCCCTACATTTTTCCCCCTCTGCCGCTAACTCTCAGCGTGGTACGGAAAATCAAGGCGGAAGGCGTCCAAGTCATTTTAGTAGCACCCGATTGGCCCTGGTACACCTATCTCGTGCAGCTCGTCGACGACATTCCTTGGCGTCTTCTGGACCGCCCGGACCTGCTCACTCAGGGTCCCAATATGCCACCACCATTCGACGGTCCTGAATTTGACACCGTCGCTGTTGAAACTTGGGTTTTAACCCAGGCCGGTTTCTCCGCAGACGTGATCCAAACTATTATTAGAGCATGAAAGCTCGCCTCCACTTGTATATACTACCGTACTTGGAAGGCTTTCTTCGCTTGGTGCAAGTCTTGCAGCCATTCGCCTCTAGTCTTTTCTCTCCCCGTAATTCTCGGCTTTCTTCAGTCAGGACTAGATGCCGGTCTTTCTTCCGGCTCTCTAAAAGGTCAAATTTCTGCACTGTCTGTGATCTTCTAGTGGCGCCTTGCATTAAAACCTCAAGTCAGAACCTTTGTTCAGGGTGTGTCCCGTCTGATTCTCCCTTACAGGAGACCACTTGATGCGTGGGACCTCAATCTGGTCTTGGATGTTCTTCAAAAAAAAAAACCATTTGAGCCCCTCAGGGAAGTTCCTCTCTGTCTTCTGTCCTGGAAGGTTGTCTTTCTTGTGGCAATCACTTCTATCCGTCGCGTCTCCGAGTTGGCAGCACTGTCCTGCAAAGCTTCCTTCCTGGTTTTTTACTAGGATAAAGTTGTGCTACAGTGGTGCCTTCGTATCTTACAAAGGTGGTCTCTTCTTTCGAACTGAATGAGGAGATTTCTCTCTTTATTTTGCCTGGCACCTGTGCCCTATGTCGAGAAGGCCCTGCACACACTGGATCTGGTAAGAGCTCTTCGGTACCACATCTCTAGAACGGTGCCCTTCTGGAAGTCTCTATTCTTCCAGAGGGCCAAAGAAAGGACATGGCAGCATCCAAGGCCACCTTGGCCAGATGGATTAGATCAGCGTATCGATTGTGGAACATGGCTGTTCCAGTCGGTTTAAGAGCGTGCTCCACGCATGCGGTAGGGGCATCCTGGGCCATCCATCACCAGTCGTCTGCACAGCAGGTGTGCAAAGCTGCCACCTGGTCCAGTCTGCATACTTTTGCAAAGCACTACAATGTCCATACTCAGTCATCGGCAGATGCGAGTCTGTAGGCGTATCTTGCAGGCAGCGGTAGCTCATTTATAATATGCATTTCTTGCAAAAGACTACTGATTTTTTTGTTTTGTGTCTTTTTTTTCTCGTTATCCACTCAGGGACTGCTTTAGGGATTCCCATGGTCCTGTGTTCCCCAATGAGGTGATTAAGAGAACATTTTTGTGTAGTACTCACCGTAAAATCCTTTTCTCTGAGCCTCTAATTGGGGGACGCAGCGCCCTCCCTGTTTGGCCATTCCAGGTCGTTTCGTGTTTTTCTTCCTGGTTGGTTTGAGTTCTCCTATGGTTGCCCTCTTTTATAGGCCTTTACCTTGTCTCTCCTACTGCTTTGGTCGCTAAACTGGTTCAGCTGGTGCCAGCCAGGGGTGTATACTGCAGGGGAGGAGTTTCTCTGTTTGTTTCAGTTTCTACTTAGTGACAGCCTCCTGGTGAACTGCAGGATAACACCAATGGTCCTGTGTCCCCCCATTAGAGGCTCAGACAAAAGGGTTTTACGGTACAACACAAAAATCTCCTTTTTCTGATCATCATAATGGGAGACCCAGACAATGGGGTTTAGGGCACTGCCCTCCGGAGGCCACACTAGGTACTACAAGTTTGTAGCACCGCCCCCTCCGCTTATAAACCCCTACCGCAGGAGATATCCTCAGTTTTAAACTTAGTGTGCTCGGAGGATCACACGCTTTGCTTGCACTTCACAGCATTCTCACAGCTTACGTGATGGCGTATGAAGACAAGGTAAAAAGGTCCCGGTCGGGGACCTCCGGCAGTCTCCCTGCTCACCTTCGGGGAACACGCAGGTTGAGGTACCGGAGGGCCTAGAGCCTGGGCACGTTGTGTTCTCCCGGTACGCTGCCGGCTCCTTCCCATCCCCCCTGGGGGCTCTGGAAAGTGGGAGACAGGAGCCTTGCACAGCTCCGCTCCGTCCGAGGCCTCCCTAAATGGTGCTCACAGACCGGACTGGAGCCAGCCCAGTCCGAGGCCTCCCTAAATGGTGCTTACAGACCGGACTGGTGCTGAACCCCCGTCCGAGGCCTCCCTTAATGGTGCTTACAGACCAGACCGGCACTGAGATACCCTATGTGTCTCCGGTGTGCCTGGGGGTAGTGTCTGGACCTTATGTCTCCTGACACTCAGGCCGCGCGCAACCCTCGGGTCCGCGGTTCTGGCGGTGTGCCCTGTGCGGGGGTCACCCTGGCTGACCGCCCTGTGTTTCACAGGGGCTGCGGCTGTGGGCTTCAGACTTTTGTCTGCAGCCTGGGTATTGTATTGATACCTCCCGCGCTGCGGGCTCCGGCACCTACATTACTGAAATGGCTGCCTGGAGAGATGTGGAGCAGCCCATGAGATGACGTCATCGATGGGCGTGTGTGTGTGCTTCCCGCGTGTTTTCGGCTCCGCCCTCAGCTTGTCCGGCGGCGGCCATCTTTCCCCCTCACTTCCCGGCTGGGATCTGATGGTAGTGCACTGCTGCACTCCCGGGGAGACCAAGATCATAACCCTCGCGGAGGCCACACACACATCGCTCCTTTCCCACCGCATTGCAGCGGTCGGTAAGCCACCGGTGTACCGGTGTTTTTTCCTGTTTGGCTTATTTTCCCCTACTGTGGGTATGTCCTCAGGAAGGAAAAGTGCTGCTAAGGCGGCCAGTAACACCTCTGCCTGTGCTACATGCAATGGGACACTGGTTGGGGGGTCCTGCAATAATTGCGGACGCCCAGAAGCCCGGACTGACACTGTTGAGTCAGCAGCTCCGGTGCTGTATCCTGAGGTTCAGGTGATCCCAGGACCATGGGAAAAACAGAATAAGATCAATGAATCTATGTTATCCCAATTGTCCTCCATGTCGCAATCCCTGGAGGCACTAACAAGGAGACTGGAAAATTCAGCTGCTCCTTCAAGCTACCCCCGGGTGTCTCCTTCTTCCACTGTGAGACCCCTTAAGCGGGCTCGCCGTGACGATTCACCCGAACTCCAGACTCTCTCTGAGGAGGAGCGTCACTCTGAGGGTGACGAGGATGATGGGGGTTCAATCCTCGGGTCTGTGTCAGAACCACCAGACGGGGTGGAGGATCTGGTGTCCTCCATCAACGAGACTTTACGTCTCGTGGCACCCCCTGAGGAGGTGGACGTCCACCCGAAGGAGGTCTATCAATGGTTACAACCGGAGGCTAGACCATGTGGCTCTTTTATGGACCACACTAATTTTGGAAGGGTGGTTAGAGCACCCAGGGTTCATCCTGGGCGGCGTTATGTCCGCAAATCTAAGGACACTCGCTTCCCCTTCTCCCAGGAGGTGCTTCAGGAGTGGTCGCAGTCCCCGAAGGTGGACGCTTCCATGACCAGGATTGCTGCACGCTCCCTTTTCTCTGCCTCTGATAGCTCCTCATTGAAGGACGCGACAGACAGACAGGTCGAACAACTCGCCAAGTCTTCTTATGAGGCTGTAGGGTCTTCATTTGCCCCTAATTTTGCCGCGGTCTGGACCTTGCAGGCGATCACCTCCTGCTTGGATGGTATCGCTGAACTGGCGGGGTCCAGTTCAGAGGTCCTGGCACTTACCGATAGGGCGAGAGCCTATGCGGATTACGCCAGGACGGCAACATTGGAGACTGCCACCCGCTCGGCTGTGTCCTCGGCCAATGCTATTGCGATCCGCAGGTTGTTGTGGCTACGTCTTTGGGACTCAGATGCCACGTCTAAGAAGATTTTGCAAAATCTTCCATTCTCTGGTGACAGGCTTTTTGGTACCGAGCTGGACAAGCTGATCAAGGATTCTGCGGAGTCTAAGATACCACAGAACAAACCTAAGCCACGGTATACCGTTAAAAGGAACCCTAAACAGTGGTCCTTTCGTTCCAACTCCCAGTCATCACATCGTCTGCTCGCGCGGACCGAGGGGGCAAGCCCTCTACTCAGTGGCGCCCCAAGGGTCGTCAAAAGAAGCCGACGGGGGCAGCAGCTGCCACCCCCAAACCCGCTTCCACATGACTCGCTCTCTCGTCCTACCTCCCCACAGGTGGGGGGCCGCCTGTCCCGATTTCAGGACAGATGGCTACTCCACGTTCAAGATCAGTGGGTCCGAGACGTAGTCTCGTGAGGTTACAGGATAGAGCTGACGTCGCGGCCGGCACACCGATTCCATCGGTCTGTCCCATCTTCAGACAAGGCTCAGGCTTTTTATCTGGTGTTGGAGGGACTCCGCAGAGACGGGGTAGTGGTCCCAGTGCCTACTGGGGAGAGGTTCCGGGGTTTTTACTCCAACCTCTTTATCGTCCCGAAGAAGGACGGCTCCTTCCGCCCGGTTCTGGACCTCAAGTTATTCAACCGTCACGTGTTGGTTCGGAAGTTCCGCATGGAATCCCTGCGCTCCGTGATCGCGGCTGTGTCGCAGGGAGACTTCCTAGCGTCCATAGATATTCGAGACGCTTACCTTCACGTGCCCATTGCACCGGCTCATCAACGCTGGTTACGCTTCGCAGTGGGAAACGAACACTTCCAGTTCGTGGCGCTGCCCTTCGGGTTGGCCTCGGCACCACGGGTGTTTACGAAAGTGATGGCTTCTATGATGGCACTACTGCATGCGCAGGGACACGCCGTCATACCCTATCTAGACGACCTGCTGGTCAGGGCGCCATCGGAACACCTTTGTCGGAAAAGCCTGGAGGTGACCATACAGTCTCTGGAAGGTTTTGGGTGGCTTCTCAATACCCAGAAATCCACCCTGATACCGACCCAGTCACTGACATATCTGGGCATGGACTTTCACACGGACTCTGCTCTGGTGTCCCTGCCGCGAGCCAAACAGCTGGCCATCCAATCAGGAGTACACGATCTTCTCCTGGCACCGCACTCATCCCTACGGGTGTTGATGAAGCTGGTGGGGCGCATGGTGGCAGCAATAGAGGCGGTGCCTTTCGCACAGTTTCGCCTCCGTCCTCTGCAGCTGGAAATTCTCCGCAGGTGGGACAAGAGGACGTCCTCTCTGAATCGGCTGGTGGTTCTTTCCCAACCAACCAGGGATTCCCTGCAGTGGTGGCTCCAGCCATATCACCTGTCGCGGGGCCGGTCCTTCCTCAAACCGTCATGGTTAGTGGTGACCACCGACGCCAGTCTGAAGGGCTGGGGGGCGGTGTTCTTACACCACAGGGCTCAAGGCCTCTGGACTCAGTCGGAGGCGACGTTGCAAATCAACGTGCTGGAAATCAGGGCGGTCTATCTAGCACTCCTGGCTTTTCAGGTGTTCCTGTCAGGACAGCCCATTCGGGTTCAGTCCGACAATGCGACGGCCGTCGCCTATATAAACCATCAGGGAGGAACCAGGAGTGCACAGGCCCTAGCCGAAGTCCACCGCATTCTATCCTGGGTGGAGGACAACAACTGCCTGATCTCCGCAGTTTACATCCCAGGTGTCGAGAATGGGAGGCCGATTACCTGAGCCGACAGGGGATGGACGCCGGAGAGTGGTCTCTTCATCCGGACGTCTTCCGGGACATCTGCAGCAGATGGGGCACCCCGGACGTGGATCTGATGGCCTCGCGGCTGAATCATCAGGTCCCACAATACATGGCGAGATCGTGGGACCCTCAGTCTCTGGGGGCAGATGCCCTGATCCTGCGTTGGTCCAGCTTCCAGCTACCGTATGTTTTCCCGCCTCTGGCACTGATTCCCAAGGTTCTGTGGAAAATCAGGACGGAATGCCGCAAAGCCATTCTAGTGGCTCCGGATTGGCCCAGGAGGTCCTGGTATCCGGATCTGTGGCAACTGTCAGGCGGGAACCGGTGGGCTCTTCCAGAACGCGCAGATCTTCTCGCGCAAGGCCCCTTCTTCCACCTCAATTCCAGGCCCCTCAGATTGACTGCATGGCTCTTGAGGCCTGGCTTCTAACGTCCAGGGGGTTCTCTCCTACTGTGGTTGCCACTATGAATCGAGCTAGAAAGCCCGTATCACGGAAGATATACCACAGAACGTGGAAAATCTTTTTCACATGGTGTGCCTCTGGTGGACGGTCGCCTTGGCCCTTGTCGATCCCGACTCTGTTGGCTTTTTTGCAGTCGGGTTTGGAGTTGGGATTATCCCTCAGTTCCCTGAAGGGTCAGGTATCAGCGCTGTCGGTGCTGTTTGACAGGCGCTTGGCACTCCTCTCCGAAGGTCCGTCAATTTCTGCAAGGGGTGTCTCGGGTGGTCCCGCCGTATAGGCGACCGCTGGACCCTTGGGACCTTAACATGGTCCTGGCGGCCCTACAGAAACCACTTTTGAGCCGCTGAGAGAAGTTTCCCTCTCTTGTCTGTCACAGAAAGTGGTCTTTCTGGTGGAAATTACGTCTCTAAGACGGGTCTCAGAATTGGCTGCACTATCGTGCAAGTCACCCTTCCTGGTGGTTCACCAAGACAAGGTGGTGTTGCGCCCGCGGGCAGAATTCTTGCCAAAGGTGGTTTCCACCTTTCACTTGAACAAGAGATTGTTCTCCCATCATTTTGTCCCGCTCCTGTTCACCAGGTTGAGCGCGACCTCCACACTCTGGATCTCGTGAGGGCTGTACGCATTTATGTCCAGGACTGCCTCCTTCCGGAGTTCGGACTCCTTGTTCGTACTTACGGCAGGTCGCTGTAAGGGGTCCGCGGCGTCAAAATCAACCTTGGCCAGATGGATCAAGGCACCCATTCAAGAGGCCTACCGTTCTTCTGGTTTGCCTCTCCCGGTGGGCTTGAAGGCGCACTCGACCAGAGCCGTCGGTGCCTCCTGGGCTTTGCGACATCGCGCTTCTGCCCTACAGGTGTGTCAGGCGGCCACTTGGTCCAGCCTGCACACTTTCTCTAAGCACTATATGGTGCATGCCCATGCCTCTGCGGATGCAAGTTTGGGCAGGCGGGTCCTCCAGGCGGCGGTTGCCCACCTTTGAGGGGGACCATGTATATCTTTTTTTTTTCAGAAAATGTTTATTTGAATGTTTTCAAAACAAAGAAAACCTAGATATCACCCTATACCAATAACATCCAAAATTAACAGAAAACTAGAGTGACAAGTCCCCTTGTCGGGGGGGAAGTTACAAGTACATAAATAAGATAATGTTAAGTCGATAGGTGTATAAATCTCTCTGCGGAAGGTATTCAATGTCATCCCCTATTAATCTATAGGAGAGAGAATCACGATGTAGTATTCCATTCCAGAGAAAGATCCAGAATAGAGTGAAGGTGTAAGAGAAAAATAAAAAAAAAAGAAGATAGAAGAAGAAGATTTACAGGAGAGAAGTAGAAAAGAGGGAGGTAGATTTCAGTCAGAGTAGGGGGGAAGCGGGGAAGAAGGGGAAAGGACAGAGACCCTTCCCAATGTCCAGTCTAGCTGTGGGGATTTTGTAGGTGACGGGTCAACACGGGCCCATCACGAAAGTACCACCAGGGGGTCCACAGTTTTTGATGTTTATCCCATGTCTCGTTATCTTGGGCCATCAGGGATTCAATCCTGCATATTCTGTCCATCTCTCCCACCCACTCCCCCAGGGAGGGTGTGGTCGCCGATCTCCAATGCCTCGGAATTAAGACTCTAGCTGCCATGAGGCAGAAGCGGAGGAGACCCCGCTTGACCAGGGAGAGGGGACCCGGCACCAATGACAGTAACACAATCTTGGGCGAGGGAGCCAGGCGGGTGCCAGAAATGGATTCATAGGCAGAAAATACCTCGACCCAAAAGGCCTGCAATGGCCTACAGTCCCACCATATGTGTAGCATGGTGCCGACTTCTTCGCCGCATCTCCAGCACAGATTAGAGACTGAGGGAAACATCCTGTGGAGGAGCGCCGGGCACCTGTACCACCTGGTCAAGATCTTATAGTTCGTTTCCTGAAAGCTGCAGGAGATTGACATCTTGTGAGTTAACGTGAAGATTTTAGTCCGGTCAGAATCTGAGAGATCTATCTGGAGATCTCTCTGCCAGGCGTCAAGGAAGTGAGGCACAGCCGGGGGGTCAGCCTCTAAAATCACGTCATTCATAAGAGATATTACGTGAGTTGGAGATTCTGGAAGGAGCAGTATAGCCTCCAGTCTCGAGGGCGGTCTAGTGCTCAAAGACTGTAGGTAGGATTTCAATTGGAAAGCTTCCAACCAGGACACCGGCCCCTCCCCCCGTCCCCCCGAGGCGTCTCCCCGCGAGAGCTGTCTCATCGCCTGAGCCAGGCAAGGCTCCTCAGCCGCCCTCCATCCCAGAAAAGTTCGTCTCCCAACCGCTGGGGGAAATTCTGGATTGTCAAAGAGAGGGGCCATTGTGGACGGGAGGTTAATCAGGGCATTCCTCCCCTTCCAGGCATCCCAGAAGCCCAGGGCGACTTGCGTAAGGGAGGGAAATTGCGTAATCGGAGGCCTTTGGCGGGACCGCATCCACGGTAACCACCGTAGGGGGGAGGGCGAAAGTAAATCTTCCACATACACCCACTGTTTGTGCTGCGAGTTAACCTCCAATCGACAATTCTGGACAATAGTACAGAGTGGTAATAGCGCTGGAAGTCCGGGAGCCCCGCCCCTCCTCTCAGTTTCGGTTTGTCAGGGTCGAGAAGCGAACCCTTGGCCTTCTGGATCCCCAAACAAATCTACGCAGGGCGTCGTTTAGACGTCGGAAAAACTGAGCTGGAATGTCAATAGGAACAGTTTGGAATAAATAAAGGAATTTGGGCAGAATGTCCATCTTAATGGCGTTTATGCGGCCTAGCCACGATAGCTGAGTTTTATCGAATCTTTTTAATTCTGTTAGTGTTTTGTGCAGGAGTGGAGTATAATTATGAGAGAAAAGATCCTCGAGATTTCCAGTGAGAATGACGCCCAAATATCTCAGCCCCTTATCCACCCACCGGAATGAGAAGGAAGCTTTAAGTTGCTGAACCAGGGAGTCAGGTAGAGTGAGGTTCAGGATCTCGGTCTTCGTGTAATTCACTTTGAAGTTCGAGACTTCACCAAATTTCAGAAATTCGCGAATGAGCACCGGAAAAGCAACCGTCGGGTTCGAGACGTAGACCAGAAGGTCATCTGCGTATAGGGCTAATTTGAATTGGGAGTTCTTTATCTGAACGCCCTCAATGTCCACAGACCCCCGAAGCGCATTTGCCAGATGCTCCATCGCGATGGCATATAGCATGGGCGACAATGGGCACCCCTGCCGCGTGCCATTAGAGATCCTGAAGGAGGACGAGAGAAGCCCGTTAACCCTCACCCTAGCCGTCGGAGTATGGTACAGCGAGCGAATCCTCCCCAGGGCGACCTCTCCCAGCCCCAACTGCCGCAGAGAGGCAAAGAGAAAATCCCATCCTAGGCGGTCGAATGCCTTTTCAGCATCGACAGAGAAAAGACACGCAGGTATATTGCGATTGCGGATATATGCAGAAATGAGTAGAGTCTTTATGGTATTGTCTCTTGCCTCCCGCCGTAATATGAAGCCTGTCTGGTCGTTGTGAATGGAGGTCGGAAGTAAAGGTCCCAATCTCGTGGCCAGGATCTTGGCGAAGATCTTCACATCAAGATTTAGCAAAGAGATGGGGCGATAATTGGCACAGGAAAGTGGGTCCTTGCCCGGTTTTGGGATAACAGAGATCGTAGCAGCAAGGGTCTGAGGGGCAAAAGGGCAGTATCAGAAATAGTGTTGAAGAGGGAGGTCATCAGCGGGGTCAGCTCACGCGCGAACAATTTATAGAAGTTGGCCGAGAAGCCATCGGGACCTGGACTCTTCCCGATAGGGAGAGCAGCGATTGTATCCGTCACCTCCTGTTCAGAGAATGCAGCTTCCATCGCTTCTGACTCTCCCTCTTCAATTGGCGGTAGTGGGGTATTGGCAACATATTCCTCCACCCTCTGTCGAAAATTGGTAAGGGACATATCCGCTAAGGGGCCTCTGAGGTTATACAAGGATTCATAGTAATCTTTGAAGGAGTCCACTATCTCCCGAGGGCCGTGAAGGAGCCCGCTCGTCACCGACCTGACAGATGAAATGAAGGTAGACGGGAGGCGGGGGTGTAAAAATCTGGCCAGTGCCCTCCCCGGTTTATTCGAGAATTCGTAAAGATACTTGCGGAAGCGGTCCTGTTGGCGACTGGACGCCGAATCCAGCAGGGCACGGAGATCTGCCTGTGCCTTAAGCAAATCAGCCAAAAGCTGGGGATTTTGTGATTGTTTATGTTGGGACTCCAAGGCTTGGATGGAGAACAAGAGATCTGTAACCGCTCGAGTCCGTTCACGTTTCAGTCTAGCCCCCTGCTGGATCAGGACCCCCCGAATGACTCCCTTTAATGCTTCCCACTTGAGAGGAGGGGCAGTAGAGTCAGATCTGTGGACGTCCAGGAACTCCGTGATCGCAGTCCGCACCGCCGACTGACAGGTCGCCTGTTTCAGGAGGCCTGGATTCAGAGACCACGTCCATTCTGTCGGTGCCAGACCCGAGAGACAAAGGGACAGAGAAATAGGCGCATGATCCGACCACACCATAGTACCGATACTGGGATCGGGATCCGTCAAAAGAAGTTTATGACTTACCAAGAACAGATCTATTCTACTGTACATGTCATGCACAGCCGAATAGTATGTGTAGTCTCTGACTCCCGGGTGTAGCAACCGCCAGACATCGATCAATCTCATCTCCTGCAGAATAGCCTTCAGGCCCTCCAGGTGGGAAACCGGTACTGAGGACCTGCGGGTGGAGGAATCCAAATCGCGGTCTAGTACAAAATTGAGATCCCCCCCTATCACTAAGGAGCCCTCTGCAAAGTCCGTCAAGTTGCGAAGGTAGGCCGTCAGTCTGCGGGCCGGGTCCTGGTTGGGTAGGTAGAAGTTAGCAATCGTCACAATGTCACTCATGATCTGCAGCTTCAGGAATACGAACCTGCCTCCTGGGTCTATCTTTGAGTCAAGCACCTGCGCCATCAGAGATCTATGCAGAGCCACACTCACCCCTTTGGACGTAGCCTCGGGGTTAGGGCTATGGAACCATTTGGTGAAGTATTTGTGCTTCATGGACGGGACTTTATCAGATCTAAAATGTGTCTCCTGCAGGAGGAGTATATGCACTCGTTGTTTATGCATGTGCGTGAGGACCTGTGAACGCTTTTCCGGTTTATTAAAACCCCTGACGTTAAGCGAGCAAATGTTGAGTCTGGACATGGTATCGGGTGGGGGGGAGGAGGTGGGGGAAGAAAAGGTAAGGATGTAGCAGAAAAAGCAGGGGAGAGGAGAGACGAGATTGACGTAAAAGAAAGAGCAAGAGTGTACTGAAGGAAGGAAAGAAATGAGTGGGAAAAGGAGGAGAAGAAAGAGAGTAGCGGAAAAGGAAAGAGAGAAGACGGTGATTCTAAATCCCGCCTTGCGGTCAAGAGGTCAGTTGGCCTAGTGACCAAGTAGTCAAACAGAGATAACTCTGTAGTTCGTGTCTAGGACACTCCCTAAAATGTGGGGTGACTGAAACAGTGCGCGGGTAGGCATGCCCAACCTCCAGTCACAGCCGTGTGCAAGTAATAAGAGAAACCCATTAACAAGTATCTGTAGTACATAGCAAAATAACAAGTAGCCAAATAATAACATGGAGAAAAATAGTGGCAGAGAATCATGTAGAGCAGACCCACGGATACGCGGGGGAGAAGGCGGCACGTCGTCGTCACCACAAAACGTGACCCCGCATCTCCCCGAAGGCCCTGATAATCACCAATAGAGGAGACACAATAGTGTGGCAAAGGGGCACCCAAAATATGGCCCCCATGTGTCAGGGGGATCACAGTTGCCAATACGTTTGCTGGCGGGTCTGGGCGGAGTCCCAGGAACAGTCCGAGTCCCCACTTGACCCCCAAACGGGGGTCCAAGAAGTCCCAACGGCCGCCAGCCCCTCAGGCATGGTGGGCGCCCCATGATGGACAGTGCAATCCGCGCCCACTCAGGGGGACGGGCAGAAGTCTCTCTTGTAGTAGTGTCTGCCTCTGTACTCTGAGTAAGTAAATGGTACGAGAAGGGGAAAAAGGAAGGGATGGTAACATGGGGAGGGAATGAGAGGAAGCAAGGCAAAGAAAGGGAAGATGAGGGATATGGGGAGGTAAAATGAGGGAAGGGGTGGGGGGAGGAAGGAGGGGAGTGGATGGATGGGCAGAGGGGGAGTGAATGGGAGGGTTAGGAGAGGGGGAAGGCGAGGGCGAGGAAAGGGAAGGGGTGAAGCAAGGAGGGGGGAGGAGAGAGCGAGGGGGGAAAGGAAGGGAGCACGGGAGGGAGAGGGACCGCCTGGTGAACCTGGCGGTCAAAGGTGACTCAGCAGGACCAAGTATCACGGGCGAAAGCCAAGAGGCAGTATTTAACTTCAGTATATAAGAGTTGCATGACTAAGGCGGAGGGTCCAAGGGTTCAATTCCAACCCAAAAAAGTCAGGTATCTCCTGTAGTAGCAGCAGAGCGGCGTTTAGGGGCACGCATCCTCCTCCGCTCCGCAGCCCGAGGGAACCGCCGAGTTGCTCCAGGGCCTCTGGCAAAGAAAGTAGATATCTGGGGCCAGTCTGTGATTGTCACTATGGGAAGGTCCAGGGCCCCGCAGAATTCCGGGACATCAGATGGCGACCGCAGGATAAACATCTCCGAGTCCCTGCGGACCTGGAGCTGAAAGGGGTAGCCCCAGAATATGGCATATTACGCTCCCTGAGAATCTCCAGTAAGGGGCGCAGAGCCCGCCGCTTGGCCAGGGTTATTGGGGAAAGATCGGCTAGGAGCTGGATAGGAGTCCCATAAAGTCAATAGCCTCGGAATCCCTTGCCTTCCGCATCACATCATCTTTAAGTTGAAAAAAATGGATTCTGCATATGACGTCCCTGGATCGGGCTGGATCGTCGCTTTTTGGGCCCAGAGACCTATGTGCCCTATCCAGTTCAATGTGCTCATCTTGGGGTCTGTTCAGAAGGGAATTAAATATGCGCAGGAGGACCGGGGTGATGTCGCGCGGGGCCACAGACTCTGGGAGGCCCCTGATCCGGATGTTATTCCTCCGGTTCCTGTTTTCCGAGTCTTCTATCATATCGAGCACAAGTTGGAAATTCTGGGTATGCTGGTCTATAGTTTGCTGCTGCGTTTTTACTTGAGAGGAGAGCTCGGCTATGTCTTTTTCAACAGACTGCACAGAGGTTTTAAGTTTAGAGGTGTCCTCCCTGAGCGATCCGACTTCAGACCTGCACACTGCCTCCAAACGCTGGATGTATCTCTCCATGTCATCTTTAGTGGGAATGGAGTCCAGCCTGGCCCTGATGTCATGGAGTTCATCAGACTGAGAGACACATGCAGCTCCCTGTGATGGGCAGTGGGGGGGCTCCAGAGCAGGGCTTGTGTGCACTGGTGATTCACTAGGGTCAGTCAGGGGGCTGTATCCCTCATAGGCTGATAATACAGGGGGACCCCTCTGTGGCTCCAATCCCCCAGCAGATTCCTGTGCCCCAGGAGAACACTGTCCCTTATGAGTGCCCATCTCCTCTGCAGCCCTCTGCAGTTCAGGCTCCTCCATGATCCCAGAGGAGGGGGAGGATGATGGATGGCTGGCCCTGTCTGTTGTAATGGCAGAGTTCGCGCCTTTTTGTTTACTCTGCTGAGTCTGCTTCCCTGCCCCAGCCTTTACCTCCACAAGCGGTGACCTGGATCCGGAGGTGCCCCCAGTGTGATGGCACGATGCTGCTCCCTGCTGGGTCCCTGTCCGGGCTGTCGGGGCCCCGGAACGCCGGCCCCCTCCTGCGTCCCCGGCTGCTGCCATTGTCGGGCGTGTGGAGCGTCTGCTGGAGCCCATGTGGGGCAGTGAGGTACTTCGTTATGCCTGTCTTCTCAGGCATCTGGGCGGCTAGGAATGTGCACAGGCTGGAGCAGGGTCAGTGGCTGCAGTCTGGGGTCTCTGCAGGTGTTAATGATGGCTAGAGATGGCTGTGAAGGAGATCAGGCACAGGAGCTCCTCTCACAAGCTGCCATCCAGCGCCATGTCCAGGCCACTTCCGGGACCGTGTATATCAACGTCTTTTGAGGAACTCTTCCCGCCCTGGGGTTTGCTTTAGGACATCCCCATTGTCTGGGTCTCCCATTATGATGATCAGAAAAAAGAGAATTTTGTTTACGTACCGTAAATTCTTTTTTCTTGAATCATCAATGGGAGACCCAGCACCCACCCAGTTGTTCCGTTGGATGTTGTTTCCTTGGGACTGTTCCCTGTTGGGACAGCGTTGTTTGTTTCGGGTTGTTGAACCGTCTGTGCACGGTCTTCCCGATAGTTCGGGTGTGGTTTGCCTTCTCGCAGCTTATGGACCAAACTGAGGATATCTCCTGCGGTAGGGGTTTATAAGCGGAGGGGGCGGTGACTACAAACTTGTAGTACCTAGTGTGGCCTCCGGAGGGCAGTGCCCTAAACCCCATTGTCTGGGTCTCCCATTGATGATTCAAGAAAAAAGAATTTACGGTACGTAAACAAAATTCTCTTTTTCTTACTTGTCTCAGTCTGTCTCGGACCTGGCTAAGGTTTCTCAGACCCTGGTGGTGGCCTCTGCACACCTGCCTATGCAGTTTGCCTCTGATTCACAGCCTTCCCCCGGGAATCTGGATCACAGCCTGCCCTTAGACTCAGACTGCTCGCAGAGGAAGCGGGTTTGCCTATCCTCCTCCCCCCCTCCCCCAGAGATTTCTACTCGAGGTCCGCTTCCCCCACAGGTTCGGCTCCAGCAGATTCCAAGTCCTCATCGGACTCTGAGCAGGACTTAGATTCTGATCAAATTTCTAGAATCAGGGATATGGTCGACAGCATTATCCTAGCAGTAAACGAGCCCCTTAAGGTCAACCCTGACGACAAACTGCCTATTTGTAAGGTGTTCGTCAAGGGCTCTAAGCCAACACCCAGAGTCTTCTCTTGTCTAGAAGATTTTGACGACATCTTTGCCAAGGAATGGCAGCACCCAGAGAATCGCTTTCAATCCAGAAAGCGCCTGGAGGCCCTTTGTCCCAAGAAGTTCGCCAAAAATAAACCATCTCACCAGCAGTGGATCCCCCAATTCGCTCCTCTCTGCCAACACCATCCTACCACTAGCAAATGGCACATCCCTTAAGGAAGGCCCAGACAGACACGTAGAGGCCATGGCGAAATCCGCCTTCGAAGCCTCTGGTGCTTCCCTTTGCTGTTCTTTCGCAGTCACCTGAGTGTCCTCTTGAGCTAAGAACCTCCGAAGGGGCATTCTAACCCAAGCACCTCCTTCGGAACTGGCAGACCAGATATCCCAAATGGGAAAATACACTGCCACCCGCTTGCATTGACTCCGCCTCCTGCGTAGCGCAGGCTTCCGGCAACATGATCTTCATTCCCAGGGCCCTATGGTTGAAGCCCTGGAACGTGGACGCAGCTTCTAAAAATCACTCACCAATCTTTCATTCCAAGACTCCTCACTCCTGTTCGGCGATAAGCTTGATAAGATCATATCAGATGCCACTGGGAAAAGTACTTCCCTTCCACAAGCAAAACACAAACAGTCAATTCCAAGAGAAGTGCAATTTTCAATTTCGGTCCACAGCTTCCAGACCCCCCAATCGGCGAGACCACTCCCCCGCTCGTCAGGATAGGAAGAGGCCTTCCTACAAACCCACTCCCTCCTGGCGCCCTCGCAGCACCCACCAGCGGCTCTCTGGTTCTCGTTCAAACCGCTCATGACACCACCACCAACCTCGGGGGTCGCCTTCTGGCCTTCCAAACATCCTGGCTTTCCGTAATCTACGATGCTTGGGTCCGAGACTTCGTCTCAGTAGGGTACAAGATCGAATTTTATTCTTTTCCCTAGGACCGTTTTTTCCTATCTTGGCCACCGAAAGACCCAGACCTCATACCCTCTTTCCTCCAATCCATCTCTTCCCACCTGGAAGCAGGCCTTAACATTCCTGTCTCGAAACACCAACACTTTTCTGGTTTTTTACTTCAATCTCTTTGTGGTCCCAAAAAAGGGAGGCTCTGTACGTCCCATTTTGGACCTAAAACTTCTCAACACAAAGCTCCAGTTGAGACATTTCAGAATGTAGTCCTTTAGTTCAGTAATTGGATCTATGGAGCCAGGAGAATTCCTGGCTTCCATAGACATCCAGGACATCTATCTCCACGTCCCCATCCTCGCTTCTCACCAACACTTCCTACGCATTGCCGTGGGGTCCCAACATTATCAGTTCACCGCCCTACCATTTGGCCTAGCCACGACCCCCTGGGTCTTTACAAAAATCATAGCATCAGTAGTAGCCATTCTTCGGTCCAAGGTAATTTTAGCAATACCCTACTTGGATGACAACCTGATAAAGGCCCCCTCACAGGTGGAGTGCCTCGAAAGTCTTCAGATCTCTGGACTCCCTTCGTTGCTTAAGTTGGATCATCAATGCCAAGAAGTCGTGTCTTCTCCTGACCCAGTGGATCACCTTTCTGGACATGATCTTCGACGCAGCCCAGTCCCGTATCTTTCTGCCCCCCCAGATAAACATGCTGCCCTGCTGTCCGGGATTCACCGTCTCAGACAACCCTCTCCCCCCTCACTCCGCTTGTCCATGAGTGAGCTGGGCAGAATGGTGGCCTCAATCGAGGCCATTCCTTTCACTCAATTCCACACCCGGCCTCTCCAGTACTTCCTTCTAGCGAGATGGGATCGCTCTCTCAGCAGTCTCGACCTCACAGTCCAAGTCTCCAGGTCAGCGAGACAGTCGCTCCTCTCGTGGGTCGAATCTCCTCTCTCAAGGCAGATTGTTCCTCCCAGTCAGGTGGACGATCATCTCCACCGACGCCAGCTTCTCGGACTGTGGCGCGACCTTTCATGGCCGCATAGCCCAGGGCAGATGGAACCCTCAAGAATCCTCTCTGCCCATAACGTCCTAGAAGCCCTTCTTATTAGCAAGACGTCCTAGCGGGCCGCCATGTCCAAATTTGGACGGACAACGCGATGGCGTACATAAACCGCCAGGGAGGAAGTCGCTCAGTCATGTCGAAAGTGGCCCAAATCCTTCAATGGACCAAGCTTCCGTCAATATCAGCAATCCACATTCCCGGAGTAGACAACTGGGCAGCCGAATATCTCAGTCGAGGGGGGTTAGACCAGGGAGGGTGGTCCCTCAACCCGGCGGTATTCCATCCGATTTGCCTTAGATGGGGATTTCCAGTCGTAGATCTAATGGCCTCCAGTGACAATTACAAGCTCCGTCCCTTTGTGGCCTGGACCCCCTGGCCCTCGACGTGGATGCTCTCGCGATTCCATGGACCCAGTTCTCTCTTCCTTATCTCTCCCTCCCATCCCTTTCATTCCCAGAATTCTCAAGAAAATCTGAGCGGAAAGGGTAACCATAATCCTCGTAGCTCTGGATTGGCCCAGACGCTTCTGGTACGTAGATGTTATCAACCTTATAGCAGACTCTCCATGGCCGCTCCCCAAATTCCCAGATCTCTTGACTTGGGGCCCTTTTCAACACCCGAATTCTCAGTCGCTCAATTTAACGGCGTGGCTGTTGAAGGTACTGAGATCGTCGGGTTTCTCGCAACAGGTCATCCTGACCATGTTAAAAGCCAGGAAATCGCCCTCATCACAAGCGTATCACTGCATGTGGAAGGCTTTCTTCCGCTGGTATGAAGAGCACAATCGTTCCCTAATGACTTCTGTCCCTTCTCCAGTCTGGCCTGGACACAGGATTATCCCTCAGCTCCCTGAAGAGCCAAGTATCCACCCCTTCGGTTCTTTTGCAAAGGCAGCTGGCTTTGCAGCCACAGGTCAAGACACTCCTCAAAGGGGTCGCTTATGTCATTCCGCCTTTTGGCCCCCCCCCCCCCCCCCCCCCTAGCCCGCTCAATCCTGAGTTTGGCTCTAGATGTACTCCAGGACCCACCCTTTGAACCCCTACAGGAGGTCAGTTTCCCCCTCTTAGCTTGGAAGGTCGCCTCCATTCGGAGGGTTTCTGAACTCATGCCATTCTCCTTACTTGATCTTCCATCAGGACAAGGTAGTCCTTTGTCCCATGGAAAAGTTCCTACCAAAGTCTCGTCTTTCCACATCAACGAGGAGACCGTACTACCCTCTCTTTGCCCAGCTCCTTCTCATCCTCGCAAAAAGAGGTTACACAACCTGGACCTAGTAAGGTACCTTCATATTTACCTATCGCGTACAGCTTCCTTTAGGCGAACAGACTCTTTGTGGTCCCACATGGTCCTCGCAAGGGTTTGGCAGCCTCCAAGGCTACGATTGCCCGGTGGATTCGCTCCGCTATCTCAGAGGCATACTGCATTAGGCAGGTTTCCTGTCCATCCAGGATAAGAGCTCACTCCACTAGAGCAATAGGAGCCTCCTGGGCTGTTAGACATCAGGCTTCGGCAGCTCAGCCCAGCTTTGCAAAGCGGCTATCTGGTCGTCTATTCACATGTTTTGTTAAATTTTACAAAGTTCATACTCGTGCATCTGCAGATGCCGTTCTGGGGCACAAGATTCTCCAGGTCGCTGTGGTCTGAGTTCTCCCGATCAAGTCTTCTGTTCTTATACCCACCCGACGGGACTGCTATTGTATGTCCCAAGGTCTTCCTGTGTCCCCCAATGAAGCTATTAAGAAAAGGGGATTTTTGGTACTCACCGTAAAATCTTTTCCATGGAGCTTCAATTGGGGGACACAGATCCCTCCCTCTGTTTATAGTTAAGCAGGTTGGTGGGTTTATGGTTGCTCCTATTGCTATTCTCACTGAGTTGTATTTGTGCCAGTTGGTGGGTGTATACTGCTGGGGAGGAGTTGCCTTTCTGTTTTTTGCATAGTGGCAGCCTACTGATGGCAGTAAGCGTACACCCAAGGTCTTCCTGTGTCCCCCAATTGAAGCTTCAAGAATATGATTTTACGGTGAGTACCCAAAAAAATCCCCCTTTTGCAATTCATTCTTTATTTAACAGTGCCACACAGGGCGCCACACTGGTGCAGGGTCCGATCGCTTGTGCAATGTCCCGATGAGCTGCAGCACATCGGGATATGGCACTTGCTTTCACGTTCAGTGGTTGGCAGTACTTGCCAATCAGTGACAGGAAGAGGTCCATGATAACTTCCAGGTTCACACCAGGACCCGGGGCTATCACATGAGCATCAGAGATCCTGCAATCTTATCGCGTGATCTCAAATGTAGGCGGGGAACAGTGCAATCCCCGCCGTAACGGTTTTGAATCCCTCTGTGAATGCCAGCAGGATTGAAAGGGTTAACAGCATCGGGATCCGATCGGTGCTGTAAGACCGACATCTCGGCTGATGAGATCAGCTGAGATGTCGGGTGTTTGATGTGAGCCTCGCACCGGAACCCGACCCAATGCGTTGTATTACGTCAAGGGTCGGGAGAAGGTTAAGATGGTATTATACTCTAATGCCTCTCAAAAATGCAGGAGAGATTGCAGCTCTATAGGAACCTTTCTCTTTCCCCTGTGCACTCGGCCCTCCCTTGTGCGCTCGTCTGTCCTCTTGTGGTGTCGAAAGATAGTAACGGCGCAAGTAAGTGTGCATTTGCGCATTGGGTAACGCTGCCGCCATTTTTGTATACCCAGATATTCCGAACATGACTGCCTCCAGTGCGCATGCTCGCCTGCGGGTAAACACTTGTGCACTTAAGCAGGGGAAGGCAGCTGCAGTTTCAGGTGGCGGCAGTACTGCGCAATGTGCCAGTAGATGCCATATTTGTAGACTCATCACTTGTGTGTGCAAACATGGCAGATGCACGTGATAGGAGGATATCTGGAAGTGATAGACAAAACAGTGCAAATATCTAACTCTCTGCCCACCCCCATCGTCTATTTTCGTGTTGGCGGTACAGCATAGTGGCCCAGTACTGCCAATGGGTGCCATATTTGCACACCTATTCACTAGGGTATTTAAATACGGCTGCTGCTGGCGCGTGATAGGAGGACACATGGACTGAAGTGGAGGACGGACGGGACAGGACTTTTATGAGTAGATAATTGCATATGGAGATTCTTCATAGAAAAGAGTCAGACAAATGTGGCTTCCGTGGATCAATCATAAATCGTGTTCACACCTCATGGGAGATTAATACAGGTAAACTTTGTGTTGCAGTCTATTTATGCGACTAAGGGCCACGTGACACACACAGATAATTGTGCAGATATTGTTCGCAGATCTCTGGTTGCAGTGAAATCATGGACTCATTGTTACATTTGTACACAACCACAAAATGGGACAATCTGTCCTTGATTTCACTGCAACCAGAGATCTGCGAACAATATCTGCACAATTATCTGTGTGTGTGACGTGGCCCTTACAGGTATTCACATCTATTTATCTGCAAGTCTCCTCCAATATAAAGTATGTTACTTGATATCCTTCCCTACTAAATATTTCTCACACCCCCTCATCTCCATATATATATGTATAAATTATGACAATCTAAGGCTGCGTTCACATATTTGCATATTTTGCTGCACTTTTTGCTACGTTTTTGGGCCGGGCAAAAAAGCGCAGCAAAATACGCAGGGGCTTTCACACACTGCGCTTTCTTTACCCCAAAAAGCGCAGTGATGTCACAGAGGGGAGGAAGAAACCTGCTTCCTCCTCCCCTCTGTGACAGCCCCATTAGATTTCACAGTGTATTAAACAAAAGCAAGTGTATGAAAAATAAAAAAGAATGAGTACTTCACCTGTCCGACGCCTTTTCCCGGTTCCAAGTGAGATGTCTTCTGCCAGGACCTGTGGTGACGTCAGAGGGGCGTTCCCGGCGCTGAATGGGCTCCTCGCGGTCATGTGATACATATCACATGACCTCGAGCAACCAATCAGTGTCGGGGACGCCCCTCTGACATCACCACAGGTCCTGGCAGAAGACATCTCACTTGGAACCGGGAAAAGGCGTCGGACAGGTGAAGTACTCATTCTTTTTTATTTTTCATACACTTGCTTTTGTTTAATTTAGATTTCACAGTATATATTAATACACTGCGAAATCTAATGGGGAGGGGAGGAGGAAGCAGGATTCTTCCTCCCCTCTGTGACATCACAGGGAGAAAACGCAGGAGCAGCTGCGTAAAGAGTTGACATCTCAATTCTTTACGCAGCTGCGCTTTTTCCCTGAAAACGCACTGCATATTTTTACGCACTGTCTGCACTGCAAAGTGAATTTCCCATTCACTTTGCTGGCAGACACAAAACACATTGCGTATTTTGAAAAGCTCGCGTAAAAAAAGCGCACAAAATACGCAATGTGTGAACGCAGCCTTAATAAAATAAAAACATTGAAGAATGGGTGAACTATAACCGGCACAGGGAGCACTAAAGAGGATCTGCGATCAACTAACCACTGTGATCTCCTGATTTTCGACGACCCTAACCCCCCCTCTTCCCCCGAGGTCTCATCAGGCTGTGACACAATCATGACAAGGGGACTTACATTTAAAGTGCCACTCCAGGCCTGGGGAAAAAAACTGGAGTTTTGCGCTACCTTTTTTCACAATTTATGTTTTTACCATGTAATGACTCTTTTTATACTGTGCTATCGGCAGGTCACATTTAGGATGCATTAAATAGTTTAATTCATGCGGCTGAGGAGCCAGTGACAACCCCCCAGGAGGTCCTGTTGTGAGGTGTGATGAGTAATGATGGGTTTCTGCTTGTTTGCAGGCACAGTATGATCCACGTTTAGCCGACTGGTCCCGAGACTTAAGGGGCCCCGTCCTGATCAGCACCCGGGATCTGAATAACTGGCTGCTCTGTTACACCCGGAGAAATTACGACGCGGCGAACGCTCTTCTCCAGAACTTGTTCAAGATCACCCAGCAACTGCGCATCCGCATGAGCCAGGCCGTAATGTGAGATCTTAGGGCTCAGCTGAGGGGCCACATCCTGCAAATATTATACCAGACATTTGTTGTGAATTGTTATGTCTTTTTTTCTTTAGGGTTGAAGTGGATGACACAGTGGGAGGATATATACAGGCCTTCCAGAAGCACATTACAGAGCGCACAGAGATGGTGGGTAGATATGGGACAGTGTGAGATGTAACCAGCAAGAGACAGACCAGTTCTGTCTGAAATGTCGCTTTCTCTCTAGGTCGTCTGTATCCTATCCAGCAATAATAAGATGAAGTACGACGCCATTAAGAAGTACCTGTGCGTGGACCGCCCCATCCCCAGTCAGTGCGTTATGGCCAAGACCTTAAGCAAGTCCAACACCGTCCTCTCTGTCTCTACAAAGATTGCCTTACAGATGAACTGCAAACTAGGAGGAGAGCTGTGGAGTGTGGAGATCCCAGTATGTGTACTTTATACATCTAGATATGGGTGGTTAGTATGAAACCTATACGGGAGGTGGAGGGTCCACCGCCAGTGCCTGGCTTTTAGGTTACTGCCCGCTTCTCAACACATTCAATCACTAAATGGGTTCACATAAAATAATGTACTTGTGCAGTCAGCAGGGTGCGGTGCCGCTAAAATATTCATCCAGTATGCAGAAAAGGAGATGAAGTAGGGAGAGTCCACCTGTGAAGAGAGGAATTACCCATAAAAAGAAAGGTGCAGGCAAGTTCTGCCTGTGAAGAAAGACTTCACCCATGAAGAGAGCATAGAGGCTCCACCCCAGAGGAGCAGTGTAGAGGATTGAGGCTCCACCCCAGAGGAGCAGTGTAGAGGATAGAGGCTCCCCCTCAGAGGAGCAGGATAGAGGCTCCACCCCAGAGGAGCAGTGTAGAGGATAGAGGCTCCACCCCAGAGGAGCAGTGTAGAGGACAGAGGCTCCACCCTAGAGGAGCAGTGTAGAGGTCAGAGGCTCCAACCCAGAGGAGCAGTGTAGAGGCTAAACCCCAAAGGAGCAGTGTAAAGGATAGAGGCCCCACTCCAGAGGAGCAGTGTAGAGGATAGAGGCTTCACCCCAGAGGAGCAGTGTGGCAGAGAGAGTGATTTATACTCAGTAAATCTTAAATTACTTTTTTCCCATGTCTTTCAGCTGGAAAAAACGATGATCATTGGGATTGATTGCTACCATGACACCCTGGCCGGGAAGAAATCTATTGCTGGCTTTGTTGCGAGCATGAATAAAGGCATGACTCGGTAATGTATCCACTGTGGCTATTTTTCTCTTTCTCTACCCAAGCAGTGTTTGCTCCCTCCATGGTTTGCCACTCCGTATTATAGGAGAGACTTGGTGCGGGGTCCCCCTACACCCAACTGCAGTGCCCCCCACAGTCACCTCTTTTAGTATTCCAATTGCCTCTTGAGTGCACTGTCCAGATACAGCCATAATTGCATCGCAGTCCCCAGAAAAATAAGACTTTTATTCTAATAAATCAATTTTCCCAATGATCTAGATCTCCCACAGCCCAGCACCCAAAAGCATGCCGGCTCTGCTGTCATTGCGCTTGGACGATGGTTGCTTGTAGGCCCATGGCAGCTTGCTGCCAGCAGGACATAGTGACAGGACAGGCAGCCAGTGGCCGGCAGGACGTGCAGCCTGTGGCTGGCAGGACCGTGTGGCAGACCAGGCAACCTGTGGCCGGAAGGACTGTGTGGTAGGCCAGGCAGCCTGTGGCCGGCAGGACCACCACAGGATCAAACACCATCAGTGTCACATTGATGGCGATGTTGATCCAATATTCAATCACCAAATAAGCTGGTTTGTGCCTCAAATCTTGTCAGTAGGGATGCCACTGCTGAGACCCAATCCCTAAAAAAAATTGCATGCATTAAACCATTCTAATATATAAAATATTATTTTAGTATTAGTAGTATTTTTCTGGTCATCATAATGGGAGACCCAGACAATGGGGTTTAGGGCACTGCCCTCCGGAGGCCACACTAGGTACTACAAGTTTGTAGACACCGCCCCCTCCGCATATAAACCCCCACCGCAGGGAAAACCCTCAGTTTTAAACTTAGTGTGCTCGGAGGATCACGCTTTGCTTGCACTTCACTGCATTCTCACAGCTTACGTGATGGCGTATGAAGACAAGGTAAAATGGTCCCTGTCGGGACCGTCGGCAGTCTCCCTGCTCACCCTTGTGGCACACGCAGGTGGAGGTACCGGAGGGCCTAGGGCCTGGACACCTCGTGTTCTCCCGGTACGCTGTCGCGCTCCTTTCCATCCCTCATAGGGGGCTCTGGAAGGTGAGAGATGGAGCCTTGCACAGCTCCGCTCCGTCCGAGGCCTCCCTAAATGGTGCTTACAGACCGGACTGGAGCCAGCCCAGTCCGAGGCCTCCCATTATGGTGCTTACAGACCGGACTGGTGCTGCACCCCCGTCCGAGGCCTCCCTAAAGGTGCTTACAGACCGGACTGGCACTGAGATACCTCGTGTGTCTCCGGTGTGCCTGGGGGTAGTGTCTGACACTTGGTGTGTTTTGACACTCAGACCGCGCGCTACCCTCGGGTCTGCGGTTCTGGTGGTGTACCCTGTGCTGGGGTCACCCTGGCTGACCGCCCTGTGTGTCACAGGGGCTGAGGCTGTGGACTGATGGTGTTTGATACATTCAGTCTTGGTGTTGTGGTGTCACAATACTTCCCGCGCTGCGGGCTCCGGCTCCTCCATTATTGGAGACTGCCTGGAGGATGTGAAGCAGCCCTTGTGCTGATGTCATTGTGGGCGTGCGTGTGTGCTTCCCGCGTGTTCCGGCGCCACCCACAGCCTCTCTGTCGGCGGCCATCTTTCACCCTCACTTCCCGGCTGGGAGCTGCATGCAGTAACTCTGCACTTCAGGGGAGACCGGAACTCGCGGAGGCCACACACACACACCGCTTCCTCTCACCGCTTTACAGCGGTCGGTAAGCCACCGGGATCCCGGTTTCTATCTGTATAGATCGGCTCATTTTCCCCTGCTGTGGGTATGTCCTCAGCTGGAAAACGTGCTGCTAAGGAGGCACATGCCACCACTGCCTGTGCTACATGCAACGGGACACTGGTTGAGGGGTCCTGCAATAACTGCGGACGCTCTGAGGCACGGGCTGATACTGCTGAGACAGCAGCTCCGGTGCTGTACCCTGAGGTTCAGGTGATCCCAGGGCCATGGGAAACGCAGAATAAGATTAATGAATCTCTGTTGTCCCAATTGTCCTCCATGTCGCAATCCCTGGAGGCACTTAATAGGAGACTGGAAAGCCCAGCTACTCCGTCCAGTTACCCCCGGGTGTCTCCTTCTTCTGCTGTGAGACCCCTTAAGCGGGCTCGTCGTGAGGACTCACCCGAGCTCCAGACTCTCTCTGAGGAGGAGCGTCCATCTGATGAGGATGAGGATGATGGGGGTTCAATACTCGGGTCTGCGTCAGAACCACCAGACGGGGTGGAGGATCTGGTGTCCTCCATTAACGAGACTTTACGTCTCGTGACACCCCCTGAGGAGGTGACCGTGCACCCGAAGGAGGTCTATCAATGGCTACGGCCGGAGGCTAGACCGAGTGGCTCCTTCATGGACCATACTAACTTTGGAAGGGTGGTTAGAGCACCCAGGTTACATCCTGGGCGACGTTATGTCCGCAAAACTAAGGACAATCGTTTCCCCTTCCCTCAGGAGGTGCTTCAGGAGTGGTCGCAGTCCCCGAAGGTGGACGCCTCCATGACCAGGATTGCTGCACGCTCCCTTTTCTTGTCATCATAATGGGAGACCCAGACAATGGGGTTTAGGGCTCCGCCCTCCGGAGGTCACACTAGGTACTACAAGTTTGTAGACACCGCCTCCTCCGCTTATAAACCCCCACCGTAGGGAACATCCTCAGTTTTAAACTTAGTGTGCTCGGAGGATCACGCTTTGCTTGCACTTCACTGCATTCTCACAGTTACGTGATGGCGTATGAAGACAAGGTAAAAAGGTTCCCGTCGGGGACCCTCGACAGCCTCCCCGCTCACCCTTAGTGGCACACGCTGGTGGAGGTACCGGAGGGCGAGATGCCTGGACACTTATGTGTTCTCCCGGTACGCTGTCTTACTCCCTTTCCATCCCTCACTGAGGCTCTGGAGAGTGGGAGTTGGGAGCCTTGCACAGCTCCGCTCCGTCCGAGGCCTCCCTAAATGGTGCTTACAGACCGGACTGGAGCCAGCCCAGTCCGAGGCCTCCCATTATGGTGCTTACACTCCGGACTGGTGCTGAACCCCCGTCCGAGGCCTCCCTAAAGGTGCTTACAGACCGGACAGGCACTGAGGCCCGTGTGCCTCCTATGTGCCTGGGGGTAGTGTCTGACACCTTGTGTGTCCTGACACTCAGACCGCGCGTACCCTCGGGTCCGCGGTTCTGGTGGTGTACCCTGTGCTGGGGTCACCCTGGCTGACCGCCCTGTGTCTCACAGGGGCTGCGGCTGCAGACTGTAAGCATTTATACATGTTTCTAAAGGTCTGTGTATGTGTGTGTATATGCACATTTTTCCCGCGCTGCGGGCTCTGGGCTCCTCCATTGTGGAGACTGCCTGGAGGAGGGAAGCAGCTCCGGCGGTGACGTCACCGGGGGGCGTGTGTGTGTGTTTCCCGCGTGTTCTCGGCGCCGCCCACGACTCGACTCTCGGCGGCCATCTTCTCCTCACTCCCGGCTGGGATCTACAGCAGCGCGTGTCTGCACTTCAGAGGAGACCGGAACTCGCGGAGGTCACACACACACACCGCTTCCTCCTACCGCTTTACGGCGGTCGGTAAGCCACCGGGATTCCCGGTTTATTTGTCTGCACAAATTGGCTTATATTCCCCCACTGTGGCGATGTCCTCAGTTGGGAAGCATGCTGCTAAGGCAGCGGAGATCACCATTACCTGTGCCACATGCAATGGGACAATGGTGGAGGGGTCCTGCAATAACTGTGGACGCCCAGAGAACCGGCCTGTCACTGCTGAGACAGCGACTCCGGGATTATACCCTGGGGTTCAGGTGATCCCAGGGCCATGGGAGACGCAGAATAGGATCAATGAATCCCTGCTGTCCCAGATGTCCTCCATGTCGCAATCCCTGGAGGCACTTCATAGGAGACTGGAAAGCCCAGCTACTCCTCCCAGTTACCCCCGGGTGTCTCTGGCTGCTGCTATGAGACCCCTTAAGCGAGCTCGCCGTGAGGACTCTCCCGAGCTCCAGGCTCTCTCTGAGGAGGAGCGTTCCTCTGATGGTGAGGAGGATGATGGGGGTTCTACTCTCGGGTCTGTGTCTGAACCTCCAGATGGGGTAGAGGATTTGGTGTCCTCCATCAATGAGACTTTGCGTCTCGTGACTCCCCCTGAGGAAGTGACCGTACACCCGACGGAGGTCTACCAATGGCTGCGCCCAGAAGCTAGACCGAGTGGCTCCTTTATGGACCACACTAATTTTGGAAGGGTGGTTAAAGCCCCCAGGTTACATCCTGGGCGGCGTTATGTCCGAAAACCTAAGGACAATCGTTTCCCTTTTCCTCAGGAGGTGCTCCAGGAATGGTCGCAGTCCCCGAAGGTGGACGCCTCCATGACCAGGATTGCTGCACGCTCCCTGTTTTCTGCCTCTGATAGCTCCTCATTGAAGGATGCGACGGATAGACAGGTCGAACAACTCGCCAAGTCTTCCTATGAGGCTGTGGGGTCTTCATTTGCCCCTAATTTCGCTGCGGTCTGGACATTACAAGCGATTTCCACCTGTTTGGATGGGATCACTAAGCTAGCTAAGTCCAGTCCAGAGGTCCTGGCTCTTACCGACACAGCAAAGGCTTATGCGGATTATGCCAGGACAGCAGCTTTGGAAACTGCCACTCGCTCCGCGGTGGCTTCTGCCAACGCAATTGCGATACGCAGGCTGTTGTGGCTGCGTCTTTGGGACTCAGACTCCACATCTAAAAAGATTTTACAAAATCTTCCATTCGCTGGTGACAGGCTTTTTGGCACCGAGCTGGACAAATTGATAAAGGATTCTGCTGAGTCTAAGATCCCGCAGAATAAACCTAAGCCACGGTACACCGTGAAGAGGAACCCCAAGCAGTGGTCCTTTCGCTCCAGCTCTCAGTCATCAACGACGTCCACTCGCTCAGACCGAGGGGGCAAGCCTGCAACTCAGTGGCGTTCCAAGAGTCGTCAGAAGAAGCCGGCGGGGGCAGCGGCTGCCACCCCCAAGCCCGCCTCAACATGACTCGCTCTCCCATCCTACCTCCCCACAGGTGGGGGGCCGCCTGTCTCGCTTTCAGGACGAGTGGCTACTTCACATTCAAGATCAGTGGGTTCGAGACGTAGTCTCAAGAGGTTACAGGATAGAGCTGACGTCAAGACCGATACCCCGATTCCATCGGTCGGTCCCATCCCCAGGAAAGGCCCAGGCTTTTCATCTGGTGTTGGAGGGACTCCGCAGAGACGGAGTGGTGGTCCCAGTGCCCACGGAAGAGAGGTTCAGGGGTTTTTACTCCAACCTCTTTATTGTCCCAAAGAAGGACGGCTCTTTCCGCCCGGTTTTGGACCTCAAGTTGTTCAACCGTCACGTGTTGGTTCGGAAATTCCGTATGGAATCCCTGCGCTCCGTGATCGCGGCTGTGTCACAGGGGGATTTCCTGGCGTCCATCGATATCAGGGACGCTTACCTTCACGTGCCCATTGCTCCAGCTCATCAGCAATGGCTGAGATTCGCAGTGGGGGAAGAGCACTTCCAATTTGTGGCACTGCCATTCGGGCTAGCCTCGGCACCGCGGGTGTTCACAAAGGTGATGGCCTCCATGATGGCTCTCCTGCATGTGCAGGGACATGCCGTCATTCCCTATCTGGACGACCTGCTGGTCAGGGCGCCATCGGAAGACCTTTGTCGGGCCAGCCTGGAGGTGACCATGAAGTCACTGGAACAGTTCGGGTGGCTCCTCAACATCCAGAAGTCGACCCTGGTTCCGACCCAGTCATTGACATATCTGGGCATGGACTTCCATACGGACTCAGCTCTGGTGTCCCTACCTCAAGCCAAGCAGCTAGCGATCCACTCAGGAGTGCAGACTATTCTCCTGTCACCACAATCATCCCTACGGGTATTGATGAGACTGGTGGGGCGCATGGTAGCGGCGATAGAGGCGGTGCCCTTTGCACAGTTTCGCCTCCGGCCTCTCCAACTGGAGATTCTTCGCCGATGGGACAAGAGGACGATCTCTCTGAATCGGCTGGTGACGCTTTCACAACCGACCAGGGAATCCCTGCAGTGGTGGCTCCAGCCACGTCACTTGTCACGGGGCAGGTCCTTCCTAAAACCATCATGGTTGGTGGTGACCACCGACGCCAGTCTGAAGGGCTGGGGTGCGGTGTTCTTGCACCACAGGGCTCAAGGCCTCTGGACTCAGTCGGAGTCGGCGTTGCAGATCAACGTGCTGGAGATCAAGGCGGTCTATCTGGCGCTACTGGCGTTTCAGAAATTCCTGTCAGGACAGCCCATTCGGGTACAGTCCGACAATGCGACGGCCGTCGCCTACATAAATCATCAGGGAGGGACCAGAAGTGCTCAGGCCCTCGCCGAAGTCCACCGCATTCTAGCCTGGGTGGAGGAACACGACTGCCTGATCTCCGCAGTTCACATCCCAGGGGTCGAGAACTGGGAGGCCGACTATCTGAGCCGACAGGGGATGGACGCCGGAGAGTGGTCTCTACATCCAGACGTCTTCCGGGACATCTGCGGCAGATGGGGCACTCCGGACGTGGATCTGATGGCCTCACGGCTGAATCATCAGGTGCCCCAATACATGGCAAGATCGTGGGATCCTCAGTCTCTGGGGGCGGATGCCCTGATCCTGAGTTGGTCCAGCTTCCAGCTGCCATATGTGTTCCCGCCTCTGGCTCTGATTCCCAGGGTTCTGTGGAAAATCAGGACAGAATGCAGAGTAGCCATTCTAGTGGCTCCAGATTGGCCCAGGAGGTCCTGGTATCCGGACCTGTGGCAACTGTCAGGCGGACACAGATGGGCTCTTCCAGAACGCGCAGATCTTCTCGCGCAGGGCCCCTTCTTCCACCTCAATTCCAAGGCCCTCAGATTGACTGCATGGCTCTTGAGGCCTGGCTTCTGACATCCAGGGGATTCTCTCCTACAGTGGTTGCCACTATGAATCGGGCTAGGAAGCCTGTATCACGGAAGATTTACCACAGGACGTGGAAAATCTTTTTCTCCTGGTGTGCCTCTGGTGGAAGGTCTCCGTGGCCCTTGTCCATTCCGACTTTGTTGGCTTTCCTTCAGTCGGGTTTGGAGTTGGGACTATCCCTTGGCTCTTTGAAAGGTCAAGTGTCGGCACTTTCTGTGTTGTTTGACAGGCGCTTGGCGCTCCTCCCGAAGGTTCGTCAGTTTCTGCAGGGGGTGTCTAGGGTGGTTCCGCCCTACAGGCGACCACTGGACCCTTGGGACCTTAACATGGTCCTGACGGCTTTGCAGAAACCGCCGTTTGAGCCGCTAAGAGACGTTTCTCTATCTCGTCTGTCTCAGAAAGTGGTCTTTCTGGTGGCGATTACGTCTCTGAGAAGGGTCTCAGAATTGGCTGCACTTTCGTGCAAGTCACCTTTTCTGGTGGTTCACCAGGACAAGGTGGTGTTGCGCCCACGGCCTGAATTCTTGCCGAAGGTGGTGTCAACGTTTCACCTGAACCAGGAGATTGTTCTCCCATCGTTCTGTCCCGCTCCCGTTCATCAGGTTGAGCGCGACCTCCATACTCTGGATCTCGTGAGGGCTGTACGCATTTATGTGTCCAGGACCGCCTCCTTTCGGAGTTCGGATTCCTTATTTGTCCTTACGACGGGTCGCTGTAAGGGGTCTGCGGCTTCAAAGTCGACCTTGGCCAGATGGATCAAGGCTCCTATTCAGGAGGCTTACCGTGCTGCTGGTCAGCCTCTCCCGGTGGGATTGAAGGCACACTCCACCAGAGCTGTTGGTGCCTCCTGGGCTTTGCGACATCGAGCTTCTGCTCTACAGGTGTGTCAGGCGGCCACTTGGTCCAGCCTGCATACCTTCTCTAAGCACTATATGGTGCATGCCCATGCCTCTGCGGACGCAAGTTTGGGCAGGCGGGTCCTCCAGGCGGCGGTTGCCCACCTTTAAGGGGGACCATGGGTTATCCGTCTTGTTGAGGAACTCTTCCCGCCCTGGGGTATTGCTTTAGGACATCCCCATTGTCTGGGTCTCCCATTATGATGACAAGAAAAAAGAGAATTTTGTTTACGTACCGTAAATTCTTTTTTCTTTATTCATCAATGGGAGACTCAGCACCCACCCAGTTGCATGTTTTGCATTTCATCTGTTCTCCGTTGAGACAGTGTTGCCGGGTTGTTGAACCGTCTGTGCACGGCATTCTTCCCGAAGTTTCGGGTGTGGTTTAATTTCTCCTCGCAGCTTATGGACTAAACTGAGGATGTTCCCTACGGTGGGGGTTTATAAGCGGAGGAGGCGGTGTCTACAAACTTGTAGTACCTAGTGTGACCTCCGGAGGGCGGAGCCCTAAACCCCATTGTCTGAGTCTCCCATTGATGAATAAAGAAAAAAGAATTTACGGTACGTAAACAAAATTCTCTTTTTTCTCTGCCTCTGATAGCTCCTCGTTGAAGGATGCGACTGATAGACAGGTCGAGCAACTCGCCAAGTCTTCTTATGAGGCTGTGGGGGTCGTCATTTGCCCCTAATTTTGCCACGGTCTGGACCCTGCAGGCGATTACATCCTGCTTGGATGGTATCACTGAACTGGCAGGGTCCAGTTCTGAGGTCCTGGCGCTCGCTGATAGGGCACTAGCCTATGCGGACTACGCCAGGACGGCAACATTGGAAACTGCTACCCGCTCGGCGGTGGCTTCGGCCAATGCTATAGCGATCCGCAGGTTGTTGTGGCTGCGTCTTTGGGACTCAGATGCCACGTCTAAGAAGATTTTGCAAAATCTTCCTTTCTCTGGTGACAGGCTTTTTGGCACCGAGCTGGACAAGCTGATAAAGGATTCTGCTGAGTCTAAGATCCCGCAGAACAAACCTAAGCCACGGTATACCGTTAAAAGGAACCCCAAACAGTGGTCCTTTCGGTCCGGCTCGCAGTCATCAGCAACATCTGCTCGCGCGGACCAAGGGGGCAAACCCTCTACTCAGTGGCGCCCCAAAAGAAGCCAGCAGGTGCAGCAGCTGCCACCCCCAAACCCACTTCCGCATGACTCGCTCTCTCGTCCTGCCTCCCCACAGGTGGGGGGTCGCCTGTCCCTTTTTCGGGACAGATGGCTGCTCCACGTCCAAGACAAGTGGGTCCGAGACGTAGTCTCACGAGGTTACAGGATAGAGCTGACGTCGCAGCCGGTACACCGATTCCATCGGTCTGTCCCATCCCCAGAAAAGGCTCAGGCTTTTCATCTGGTGTTGGAAGGTCTCCGCAGAGACGGGGTAGTGGTCCCGGTTCCTTCGGGAGAGGGTTCCGGGGTTTTTACTCGAACCTCTTTATCGTCCCAAAGAAGGACGGCTCCTTCCGCCCGGTTTTGGATCTCAAGTTGTTCAACCGTCACGTGTTGGTTCGGAAGTTCCGCATGGAATCCCTGCGCTCCGTGATCGCGGCTGTGTCGCAGGGGGACTTCCTGGCGTCCATAGATATCCGAGACGCTTACCTTCACGTGCCCATTGCACCGGCTCATCAGCACTGGTTGAGATTCGCAGTGGGGGACGAACACTTCCAATTTGTGGCGCTGCCTTTCGGACTAGCCTCGGCACCGCGGGTGTTCACAAAAGTGATGGCCTCTATGATGGCTCTCCTGCACGTGCAGGGGCATGCCGTCATACCCTATCTGGACGACCTACTGGTCAGGGCGCCTTCGGAACACCTTTGTCAGCGGAGCCTGGAGGCGACCATGAAGTCTCTGGAACAATTCGGGTGGCTTCTCAATATCCAGAAGTCGACCCTGGTTCCGACCCAGTCATTGACATATCTGGGCATGGACTTCCGCACGGACTCAGCTCTGGTGTCTCTGCCACGAGCCAAGCAGCTGACGATCCAATCAGGAGTGCAGGATGTTCTTCTGTCACCACAATCATCCCTACGGGTGTTGATGAAGCTGGTGGGACGCATGGTAGCGGCGATAGAGGCGGTGCCTTTCGCACAGTTTCGCCTCCGTCCTCTCCAGCTGGAGATTCTCCGCAGATGGGACAAGAGGACGATCTCTCTGAATCGGCTGGTGACCCTTTCCCATCCGACCAGGGAGTCCCTACAGTGGTGGCTCCTGCCACATCACCTGTCACGGGGCCGGTCCTTCCTCAAACCATCTTGGTTAGTGGTGACCACCGACGCCAGTCTGACGGGCTGGGGTGCGGTGTTCTTACACCACAGGGCCCAGGGTCTTTGGACTCAGTCGGAGTCGGCGTTGCAGATCAACGTGTTGGAGATCAAGGCGGTCTTTCTGGCGCTCCTGGCGTTTCAGAAGTTCCTGTCAGGACAGCCCATTCGGGTTCAGTCCGACAATGCGACGGCCGTCGCCTATATAAATCATCAGGGAGGGACCAGAAGTGCTCAGGTCCTCGCCGAAGTCCACCGCATTCTATCATGGGTGGAGGACAACAACTGTCTGATCTCCGCAGTGCACATCCCAGGGGTCGAAAACTGGGAGGCCGACTACCTGAGCCGGCAGGGGATGGACGCCGGAGAGTGGTCCCTTCATCCAGACGTCTTCCGGGACATCTGCAGCAGATGGGGCACTCCGGACGTAGATCTGATGGCCTCGCGGCTGAACCATCAGGTGCCGCAATACATGGCGAGGTCTTGGGATCCTCAGTCTCTGGGGGCAGACGCCCTGATCCTGAGTTGGTCCAGCTTCCATCTCCCATATGTGTTCCCGCCTCTGGCTCTGATTCCCAGGGTTCTGTGGAAAATCAGGACGGAGTGCAGGGTAGCCATTCTAGTGGCTCCAGATTGGCCCAGGAGGTCCTGGTACCCGGACCTGTGGCAACTGTCAGGCGGACACAGGTGGGCTCTTCCAGAACGCGCAGATCTGCTCGCGCAAGGCCCATTCTTCCACCTCAATTCCAGGGCCCTCAGATTGACTGCATGGCTCTTGAGGCCTGGCTGCTGACGTCCAGAGGCTTCTCTCCTACGGTGGTTGCCACTATGAATCGGGCTAGGAAGCCTGTTTCCAGGAAAATATACCACAGAACGTGGAAAATCTTTTTCACCTGGTGTGCCTCTGATGGACGGTCACCGTGGCCCTTATCCATCCCGACGTTGTTGGCTTTCCTACAGTCGGGTTTGGAGTTGGGTTTATCTCTCAGCTCCCTGAAAGGTCAAGTATCAGCTCTTTCAGTGCTGTTTGACAGGCGCTTGGCGCTCCTCCCGAAGGTCCGTCAATTTCTGCAGGGGGTGTCTCGGGTGGTACCGCCCTACAGGCGACCTCTAGACCCTTGGGACCTTAACATGGTCCTGGCGGCACTGCAGAAAACCGCCATTTGAGCCGCTGAGAGACATTTCCCTCTCTCGTCTGTCCCAGAAAGTGGTCTTCCTGGTGGCGATTACGTCTCTGAGAAGGGTCTCAGAATTGGCTGCACTGTCGTGCAAGTCGCCCTTTCTGGTGGTTCACCAAGACAAGGTGGTGTTACGCCCGCGGCCAGAATTCTTGCCGAAGGTGGTTTCCACTTTTCACCTGAACCAGGAGATTGTTCTCCCATCGTTTTGCCCCGCTCCCGTTCATCAGGTTGAGCGCGACCTCCATACTCTGGATCTCGTGAGGGCTGTACGCATTTATGTGTCCAGGACCGCCTCCTTCCGGAGTTCGGACTCATTGTTTGTCCTTACGACAGGTCGCTGTAAGGGGTCCGCGGCGTCAAAGTCAACCTTGGCCAGATGGATCAAGGCTCCCATTCAAGAGGCTTACCGGTCTTCTGGTTTGCCTCTCCCGGTGGGATTGAAGGCGCACTCGACCAGAGCTGTCGGTGCCTCCTGGGCTTTGCGACATCGCGCTTCTGCTCTGCAGGTGTGTCAGGCGGCCACTTGGTCTAGCCTGCACACTTTCTCTAAGCACTATATGGTGCATGCCCATGCCTCTGCGGACGCAAGTTTGGGCAGGCGGGTCCTACAGGCGGCGGTTGCCCACCTTTAAGGGGGACCATGTGTTATCCGTCTTTTAAGGAACTCTTCCCGCCCTGGGGTATTGCTTTAGGACATCCCCATTGTCTGGGTCTCCCATTATGATGACCAGAAAAAAGAGAATTTTGTTTACTTACCGTAAATTCTTTTTTCTTTAATCATCAATGGGAGACCCAGCACCCACCCAGTTGTTCCGTTGCATGTTTGCATTTGTTCTGTTCCCAGTTGGGACAGTGTATTCCGGGTTGTTGGACCGTCTGAGCACGGTTTCTTTCCCGATGTATCGGGTGTGGTTTCTTTTGTCTCCTCGCAGCTTATGAACCAAACTGAGGGTTTTCCCTGCGGTGGGGGTTTATATGCGGAGGGGGCGGTGTCTACAAACTTGTAGTACCTAGTGTGGCCTCCGGAGGGCAGTGCCCTAAACCCCATTGTCTGGGTCTCCCATTGATGATTAAAGAAAAAAGAATTTACGGTAAGTAAACAAAATTCTCTTTTTTTTTCTTTCTGTATTTTATTTTTATAATATTTAATTAACATTAAAAATGATATACTAATACAAAAAACTATGAAAAATATACAAAAATAGCATAATTCAGTAATATAAATATAGTGAATAAAAATACTATAGAAATAAAAACATACATAAAAATACTTAAAACTAAAAATAATGTAAATATAATATAAATGTAAAAATAATAATATAAAAATAAAATACAAAAAAATATATAGAAATACAATACAAATTATGTAAAATACTAAACGTAAAAATCATAAAATGTATTTTTTTTTTGCCCGGATGACACCCTGCGTGTACTCAGGACACAATTCAGTAATAATCCCTGAGTGACCGGTGACGTCTCTATTTCAGCTGGTTTTCCCGATGTGTCGTCCAGGATCAGAAACAGGAGATTGTCGATGGCCTGAAAGTCTGTCTGCAAGGTAACGGGGGAAAGTCCACTGTGCTATCTGCACAGATGGTCACCAAAACACGGGGAAGTGTGAGCTGTATAGGATGCCTAGATGTGATTTTTCTTTTTCTTTATGCTTTAATTTATGACAATTTTAAATTTTAGTAAATTTTCCAGCTCCGCAAAGTTGGAATAGCAAACAACAATGCGATCTTTGCAGCAGGCTGTAAAGCGTGTGCAGAGTCAGGAAAGCAAGTCTGTGTAGTGGCCAGTTCTGGTACTGCAGCTGAATGTGATCTGAGCTGCAGACCTGAGCCCGTCCACTAGATGGAGTATTGCACTATCTGGCTGCAGCAGGAGCTGCAATCATCTGATGTGTCAGATCCCACAGATCTGATGTAGAGACCTGTATGGACCTTACTGATCGGATTATCACAATGCAGCCATGACCGTCTTCTGTCTGTCTTTCCCTCCAGCGGCACTAAACGCCTGGTGCAAGGGGAACGGTGAACTGCCGCAGCGCATCATCATCTACAGAGACGGCGTGGGTGACGGGCAGCTCAATACCCTGGTGAACTACGAGATTGTACAGATCCTGGACTGTTCAAGTCTGCCGGGGAGAACTACAGGTGGAAACAAATGCCGAGCACATACTGTGAACTTTCCTGGCATTGTCTATTTTAATTCCTGCACTTTGTTTTTCCTTTTTTTACAAGAATCAAAACCTGTTCTTCTCTTTTAGTTTCTTTTTTCTGATCATCATAATGGGAGACCCAGACAATGGGGTTTAGGGCACTGCCCTCCGGAGGCCACACTAGGTACTACAAGTTTGTAGACACCGCCCCCTCCGCTTATAAACCCCTACCGCAGGAGATATCCTCAGTTTTAAACTTAGTGTGCTCGGAGATCACACGCTTTGCTTGCACATCACAGCATTCTCACAGCTTACGTGATGGCGTATGAAGACAAGGTAGGTCCCGGTCGGGGACCTCCGGCAGTCTCCCTGTTCACCTTTGGGGAACACACAGGTTGAGGTACCGGAGGGCCCAGAGCCTGGACACGTCGTGTCCTCCCGGTTCGCTGCCGCACTCCTTCCCATCCTTCCTTGGGGGCTCTGGGAAGTGGGAGACAGGAGCCTTGCACAGCTCCGCTCCGTCCGAGGCCTCCCTAAATGGTGCTCACAGACCGGACTGGAGCCAGCCCAGTCCGAGGCCTCCCTAAATGGTGCTTACAGACCGGACTGGTGCTGAACCCCCGTCCGAGGCCTCCCTTAATGGTGCTTACAGACCGGACCGGCACTGAGGTACCCTGTGTGTCTCCGGTGTGCCTGGGGGTAGTGTCTGGACCTTATGTGTTCTGACACTCAGACCGCGCGCAACCCTCGGGTCTGCGTTCTGGCGGTGTGCCCTGTGCTGGGGTCACCCTGGCTGACCGCCCTGTGTTTCACAGGGGCTGCGGCTGTGGGCTACAGAATTTTGTCTGAAGTCCTGGGTATAGTGTTGGCACGATACCTCCCGCGCTGCGGGCTCCGGCACCAGATTTACTGAGATGGCTGCCTGGAGAGATGAGGAGCAGCCCATGGGATGACGTCATCGCTGGGCGTGTGTGTGTGCTTCCCGCGTGTTTTTCTGCACCGCCCACAGCTTGTCTGGCGGCGGCCATTTTCCCCTCACTTCCCTGCTGGGACTGATTGAGTGCACTACTGCACTCCCGGGGAGACCGGTCATAACCCTCGCGGAGGCCACACACACATTGCTCCCCTCCACCGCATTGAAGCGGTCGGTAAGCCACCGGTGTACCGGTTTTCCTGATTGGCTTATTTTCCCCTGCTGTGGGTATGTCCTCAGCAAGGAAAAGTGCTGCTAAGGCAGCCAGTACCACCACTACCTGTGCTACATGCAACGGGACGCTGGTTGGGGGGTCCTGCAATAACTGCGGACGCCCAGATGCCCGGACTGATACTGCAGAGACTGCAGCTCCGGTGCTATACCCTGAGGTTCAGGTGATCCCAGGGCCATGGGAAACACAGAATAAGATTAATGAATCTGTGTTATCCAAACTGTCCTCCATGTCGCAATCCCTGGAGGCACTGACGAGGAGGCTGGAAAGCCCAGCTGCTCCTTCAAGTTACCCCAGGGTGTCACCTTGTCAGCCGCGAGGCCCCTTAAGCGGGCTCGCCGAGATGAATCACCCGAGATCCAGACCCTCTCTGAGGAGGAGCGTCACTCTGAGGGTGACGAGGATGATGGGGGTTTAATACTCGAGTCTGTGTCCGAACCACCAGACGGGGTGGAGGATCTGGTATCCTCCATCAACGAGACTCTACATCTCGTGGCACCCCCTGAGGAGGTGGAACTCCACCCGAAGGAGGTATATCAATGGTTGCAGCCGGAGGCTCGACCATGTGGCTCCTTTATGGACCACACTAATTTTGGAAGGGTGGTTAGAGCACCCAGGGTTCACCCTGGGCGGCGTTATGTCCGCAAATCTAAGGACACCCGCTTCCCCTTCCCCCTGGAGGTGCTTCAGGAGTGGTCGCAGTCCCCGAAGGTGAACGCTTCCATGACCAGGATTGCTGCACGCTCTCTTTTCTCTGCCTCTGATAGCTCCTCATTGAAGGACGCGACGGATAGACAGGTCGAACAACTCGCCAAGTCTTCTTATGAGGCTGTGGGGTCTTCATTTGCCCCTAATTTTGCCACGGTCTGGACCCTGCAGGCGATCACCACCTGCTTGGATGGTATCACTGACCTGGCGGGGTCCAATTCAGAGGTCCTGGCGCTTACCGATAGGGCAAGGGCCTATGCGGATTACGCCAGGACGGCGACTTTGGAGACTGCCACCCGCTCTGCTGTGGCTTCGGCCAATGCTATAGCGATCCGCAGGTTGTTGTGGCTGCGTCTATGGGACTCAGATGCCACGTCAAAGAAGATTTTGCAAAATCTTCCATTCTCTGGTGACAGGCTTTTTGGAACCGAGCTGGATAAGCTGATAAAGGATTCTGCGGAGTCTAAGATTCCACAGAATAAGCCTAAGCCACGGTATACCGTCAAAAGGAACCCTAAACAGTGGTCCTTTCGTTCCAGCTCGCAATCATCAGCATCGTCCGCTCGCGCGGACAGAGGGGGCAAGCCCTCTACTCAGTGGAGCCCCAAGGGTCGCCAAAAGAAGCCGACGGGGGCAGCAGCTGCCACCCCCAAACCCGCTTCCGCATGACTCGCTCTCTCGTCCTGCCGCCCCACAGGTGGGGGGCCGCCTGTCCCGATTTCAGGACAGATGGTTACTCCACGTTCAAGATCAGTGGGTCCGAGACGTAGTCTCGCACGGTTACAGGATAGAGCTGACGTCGCGGCCGGCACACCGATTCCATCAGTCTGTCCCGTCCCCAGAAAAGGCTCAGGCTTTTTATCTGGTGTTGGAGGGACTCCGCAGAGACGGGGTAGTGGTCCCAGTGCATTCCGGGGAGAGGTTCCGGGGTTTTTACTCCAACCTCTTTATCGTTCCGAAGAAGGACGGCTCTTTTCGCCCGGTTCTGGACCTCAAGTTGTTCAACCGTCACGTGTTGGTTCGGAAGTTCCGCATGGAATCCCTGCGCTCCGTGATCGCGGCTGTGTCGCAGGGAGACTTCCTAGCGTCCATAGATATCAGAGATGCTTACCTTCACGTACCCATTGCACCGGCTCACCAGCACTGGTTGCGATTCGCAGTGGGGGACGAACACTTCCAGTTCGTGGCGCTGCCTTTCGGGTTGGCCTCGGCACCGCGGGTGTTCACAAAAGTGATGGCCTCGATGATGGCTCTCCTACATGTGCAGGGACATTCCGTCATACCCTATCTAGACGACCTGCTGGTCAGAGCGCCATCGGAACACCTGTGTCAGAAAAGCCTGGAGGTGACCATGCAGTCTCTGGAACAGTTTGGGTGGCTTCTCAATATCCAGAAATCAACCCTGGTTCCGACCCAGTCACTGACATATCTGGGCATGGACTTCCACACGGACTCGGCTCTGGTGTCTCTGCCGCGAGCCAAACAGTTGGCCATCCAATCAGGAGTGCAAGATCTCCTCCTGTCACCACACTCATCCCTACGGGTTTTGATGAAGCTGGTGGGGCGCATGGTGGCAGCGATAGAGGCGGTGCCTTTCGCGCAATTTCGCCTCCGTCCTCTCCAGCTGGAAATTCTCCGCAGGTGGGACAAGAGGACGTCCTCTCTGGATCGGCTGGTGGTCCTTTCCCAACCGACCAGGGATTCCCTGCAGTGGTGGCTCCAGCCACGTCACCTGTCACGGGGCCGGTCTTTCCTCAAACCGTCATGGTTAGTGGTGACCACCGACGCCAGTCTGAAGGGCTGGGGTGCGGTGTTCTTACACCACAGGGCTCAAGGCCTCTGGACGCAGTCAGAGTCGGCGTTGCAAATCAACGTGCTGGAGATCAAGGCGATCTATCTGGCGCTCCTGGCTTTTCAGACGTTCCTGTCAGGACAGCCCATTCGGGTTCAGTCCGACAATGCGACGGCCGTCGCCTATATAAATCATCAGGGAGGGACCAGAAGTGCTCAGGCCCTCGCCGAAGTCCACCGCATTCTATCCTGGGTGGAGGACAACGACTGCCTGATCTCCGCAGTTCACATCCCAGGGGTCGAGAACTGGGAGGCCGATTACCTGAGCCGGCAGGGGATGGACGCCGGAGAGTGGTCCCTTCATCCGGACGTCTTCCGAGACATCTGCAGCAGATGGGGCACCCCGGACGTAGATCTGATGGCCTCGCGGCTGAATCATCAGGTGCCGCAATACATGGCAAGATCGTGGGACCCTCAGTCTCTGGGGGCGGATGCCCTGATCCTGTGTTGGTCCAGCTTTCAACTACCATATGTGTTCCCACCTCTGGCACTGATTCCCAAGGTTCTGTGGAAAATCAGGACGGAGTGCCGCGAAGCCATTCTAGTGGCTCCGGATTGGCCCAGGAGGTCCTGGTATCCGGATCTGTGGCAACTGTCAGGCGGGAACCGGTGGGCTCTTCCAGAACGTGCAGATCTTCTCGCGCAAGGCCCTTTCTTCCACCTCAATTCCAGGGCCCTCAGATTGACTGCATGGCTCTTGAGGCCTGGCTTCTGACATCCAGGGGGTTCTCTCCTACAGTGGTTGACACTATGAATCGGGCTAGAAAACCCGTATCGCGGAGGATATACCACAGAACGTGGAAAATCTTTTTCACCTGGTGTGCCTCTGGTGGACGGTCACCGTGGCCCTTGTCAATTCCGACTCTGTTGGGTTTTCTACAGTCGGGTTTGGAGTTGGGATTATCCCTCAGCTCCCTGAAGGGGCAGGTATCAGCGCTTTCAGTGCTGTTTGACAGGCGCTTGGCGCTCCTTCCGAAGGTCCGTCAATTTCTGCAGGGGGTGTCTCGGGTGGTCCCGCCATACAGGCGACCGCTGGACCCTTGGGACCTTAACATGGTCCTGGCGGCCCTGCAGAAACCGCCGTTCGAGCCACTGAGGGAAGTTTCCCTCTCTCGACTGTCCCAGAAAGTGGTCTTTCTGGTAGCCATTACGTCTCTGAGACGTGTTTCAGAATTGGCTGCACTGTCGTGCAAGTCACCCTTCCTGGTAGTCCACCAGGACAAGGTGGTGTTGCGCCCGCGGGCAGAATTTTTGCCGAAGGTGGTTTCCACTTTTCACTTGAACCAAGAGATTGTTCTCCCATCATTTTGTCCCGCTCCTGTTCATCAGGTTGAGCGCGACCTCCACACTCTGGATCTCGTAAGGGCTATACGCATTTATGTGTCCAGGACTGCCTCCTTCCGGAGTTCGGACTCTTTGTTCATCCTTACGGCGGGTCGCTGTAAGGGGTCCGCGGCATCAAAATCGACCTTGGCCAAATGGATCAAGGCGCCCATTCAAGAGGCTTACCGTTCTACAGGTCTGCCTCTCCCGGTGGGCTTGAAGGCGCACTCGACCAGAGCCGTCGGTGCTTCCTGGGCTTTGCGACATCGCGCTTCTGCTCTGCAGGTGTGTCAGGCGGCCACTTGGTCCAGCCTGCACACTTTCTCTAAGCACTATATGGTGCATGCCCATGCCTCTGCGGATGCAAGTTTGGGCAGGCGGGTCCTCCAGGCGGCGGTTGCCCACCTTTGAGGGGGACCACGTCTTTAAACTTTTTTTGAGGAACTCTTCCCGCCCTGGGGTTTGCTTTAGGACATCCCCATTGTCTGGGTCTCCCATTATGATGATCAGAAAAAAGAGAATTTTGTTTACGTACCGTAAATTCTTTTTTCTTGAATCATCAATGGGAGACCCAGCACCCACCCAGTTGTTCCGTTGGATGTTTTTTCCTTTGAACTGTTCCCAGTTGGGACAGTTTGTTTCGGGTTGTTGGACCGTCGGTACACGGTCTTCCCGATGGTTCGGGTGTGGTTGTCTCCTCGCAGCTTATGGACCAAACTGAGGATATCTCCTGCGGTAGGGGTTTATAAGCGGAGGGGGCGGTGTCTACAAACTTGTAGTACCTAGTGTGGCCTCCGGAGGGCAGTGCCCTAAACCCCATTGTCTGGGTCTCCCATTGATGATTCAAGAAAAAAGAATTTACGGTACGTAAACAAAATTCTCTTTTTTTTATCCCTCCACACATCCCCCGTACGTGGACTCGTTTATTGTGGGACTAGTTGTAGGTTTCAGTGACGCTATTAATTTTATCATGAAATGCACTGAAAAAGGGAATAAAATTCCGAGTGAGGGAAGATGAAAATTAACAAGTAATCCTGACATTGTTCTGGAGGCTTTTTTTCCCTTATTCTTTTCATCATTTGTGTCTCCAGGTCTGTACTATTAAGGCAACACCAAAGTTGTGTATTTTTTTTTAATGATTTCCTATAGCTTGTCTCGCCCTATTCTGACACCTGTATATTTCTTCCTGTTGCTGGAGCTCATCAGGGTTTCTTTGCTCCCAGCTGACAGAATTATTGATAATAGTTTGAGTAAGGGTACCTTTACACACCACAACCATAGGAGACAATTTTGGCGGCGATATTTTTCGCTGGAATTATCGCCGCCAAATTGCCTCCGTATTGCGGCGTGTAAATAGGGAATTTGGCGGCGATAACACCTATGTCGCCTGGTTTCCATTTGTACACGGCAACATCATAGAACAATGTGTCCATGATTTCACTGCAAATTGCAAATGCAATGTTGCGACGTGTAACGGTAGCCTAACAATTTGTTATCGTGCCATTGCCAAGCTGAAACGACACTAGAGGTTGAGACTTTAAGAACATGGTCGCAGTGGAAATCCACAGCTATTTTCTTGAAGTCTCAACCTCTCTCCGGGCTCTGGTAACTTCTGTTTAGTGCTTGCAGATTGTGCTCATTAATCACAGAAAAATAAAAATAACGCTTTTTTCTCTTTTTTTTCAGCCCTAAACTGACCGTGGTGGTGGTGAAGAAGAGAATAAATGCCCGATTCTTTGCCTGTATGGGTGGTGGGCTCCAGAATCCTCCTCCTGGGACAATAGTTGATAGTGAAGTCACCAGACCCGAATGGTTAGTATCGATGTGCCCAGGATAAATATGGAGAAGGGAAGTAATATGTGAAGTGTGGCCCCCGGGGGACCCCACCTAACACCAGAACCCTCAGCCGGAGGTGTGAGGAGGAGCAGCAATGCCAGACACCACCACAGACAACAAGTGTCGCTGTTTTCTACTTTCAGTTAAACCCTTTAATAATCCAGAGCAAGGAAAACTAGACACCAGGAGGAATATTACTGTAAGAACAGGGGGCTGAGACGCACTGCGATCATTGTCTTAAAGGGGTTGTGTATTGCATGTAAAATTGGGTCAATTTTTGCCTTAAGACAAAAATGGGAATAAAGCTAGTTGCCTACCAGACACAATGTGATCGCCGAAGATGATCACCACTGATTGGCTGCAGCGGTCACGTGATGCCTCAGACTCCAGCACGGCCATGTTGCTCCCGATAGATTATTGATCGGTGACACTATCACTTATTAACCATTAGTGCCTGTGTCGTCTGATTCCGTGCAGGTACGACTTCTTCATCATCAGCCAATCTGTAAGACAAGGGGCAGTCTGTCCAACACATTACAACGTGGTGTATGACACCGGAGGCCTGAAGCCTGACCACATGCAGCGGCTGACCTACAAGCTGTGCCACCAATACTATAACTGGCCGGTATGTGCTGACTGGGGGGGTACTGGAGGAAGGGGGGACTTTGGAGGTCTGGCCTTTTAATTGGTGTGTTTTTTCCTCTTAGGGTGTCATCAGAGTTCCAGCACCGTGTCAGTATGCACACAAGCTCGCCTTCCTAGTTGGGCAGAGTATCCACAGAGAACCGCACAACTCACTGTCCGGCCTCCTCTACTACCTGTAGAGATTGTTCAGAGCCGAGGATCATTTATCTCACTGTCCGGCCTCCTCTACTAGAGATTGTTCAGAGCCGAGGATTGTTCATCTCACTGCCCGGCCTCCTCTACTACCTGTAGACATTGTTCAGAGCCGAGGATCATTTATCTCACTGCCCGGCCTCCTCTACTACCTGTAGAGATTGTTCAGAGCCGAGGATCGTTTATCTCACTGTCCGGCCTCCTTTACTACGTGTAGAGATTGTTCAGAGCCGAGGATTGTTTATCTCACTGCCCGGCCTCCTCTACTGCGTGTAGACATTGTTCAGAGCCGAGGATCGTTCATCTCTGGTTTCATTTGAAGTGTTTATAAGAAAATTGGTTAAGTTGGAAAATCCATAAATGGCGGCCACCAAATTGTAGCCACCGTGTTTGGTTATTTGTTTTTCTTTACCCATTAATTAACAAGATACAGTATAAGCACCAATGACAATGGTTTATATTGACAATGTTTAATAAAGTTGATACGTTCTGACTTTGCAACCATCTGAAGTCTATTAGATCTGTCAATTTTGTAGAGCTGGGATGTGCCAAGAAAACCTTTCCTCCACCAGCACCACAGAAAGGGATCATCCATCTATAGGTATCGGAAGAGCCAGGGTGCACCAGAAAAAACCTTCTCCCACTCTGAAGGCCACTTTACATGTCGCAATATCGTTACGATATTGTATACAACGGCACGGGAGCGTGCACTTTTTTGGCACTTGTCCAAAATCGCATAGGAGATGTCACACAGGGAGATATCGGCAGGCAACACAACTGCGATGTATACGCCCCCTCGTACGAGCGACCCAGGGAACGACCATTTAACATGGGAGAGAATAGGGGAAGTTGTGCTCCAAATCGTAGTTGCGCTGTCACACAGCACGATCCTGCCAGATCGCCTAGCTAGACACCACCACAGACAACAAGTGTCGCTGTTTTCTACTTTCAGTTAAACCCTTTAATAATCCAGAGCAAGGAAAACTAGACACCAGGAGGAATATTACTGTAAGAACAGGGGGCTGAGACGCACTGCGATCATTGTCTTAAAGGGGTTGTGTATTGCATGTAAAATTGGGTCAATTTTTGCCTTAAGACAAAAATGGGAATAAAGCTAGTTGCCTACCAGACACAATGTGATCGCTGAAGATGATCACCACTGATTGGCTGTGATGCCTCAGACTCCAGCACGGCCATGTTGCTCCCGATAGATTATTGATCGGTGACACTATCACTTATTAACCATTAGTGCCTGTGTCGTCTGATTCCGTGCAGGTACGACTTCTTCATCATCAGCCAATCTGTAAGACAAGGGACTGTCTCTCCGACACATTACAACGTGGTGTATGACACCGGAGGCCTGAAGCCTGACCACATGCAGCGGCTGACCTACAAGCTGTGCCACCAATACTATAACTGGATATTTCTCACGGTTGCGGCATGTAAAGGTACCCTTAAGGAACCGTCACACGGGGAGACATCGCCGGCAACTGAGGGGTGTGGCCAAGTTTCCACAACATCGCCAGTGCGTTGCCCCGTCTAACAGGGTAATATCAACAATAGTTGCTCCAGCAACATGACCAGGTTTCAGGACAATGTCCTGAAACCTGGCGATGTTGCTCGGGTGATCTGCCTGAATTGCCCTCTCTGACATCACAACTGCGATGTTGCAGGCAACTTCCCCCATTGAGTCCAATGTTAAGGATCGCTTGCAGGGTTGAATTTAACCCTGGCAGCGATATTTGCTTTCAACATCGTCGCTGCGTTGCCGGCGATGTCTCCTCGCTGACAGCTCACCAGCGATCTTGGCCAGCGGCCAAAAACGTGCGCATTCTGGTCCGTTGCCGGAGGGGTTTCCACGTGTGACGGTACTTTTAGACTTTTCCTCTGATTGTTCCACTCCTGGTTTTGGCTACAAAAACTGCAAGAGCACTCGCGTAAAAATATGCAGTGTGTGAACGCACCCTTATTCTACCATCACCAGGTGCACCGCCCGTTCTTTAAAGTGATAAAAGTTTCTTAAAGGTGCCGTCACACGCGGCAATATTGCTAGGCAATTTCACTGGCAATTTGTTGGTTGCAGTGAAATCATGGACACATTGTTTCTTTTTTTTTTTTTTTTTTTTCAGAAAATGTTTATTTGAATGTTTTCAAAACAAAGAAAACCTAGATATCGCTCTATACCAATAACATCCAAAATTAACAGAAAACTAGAGTGACAAGTCCCCTTGTCGGGGGGAAGTTACAAGTACATAAATAAGATAATGTTAAGTCGATAGGTGTATAAATCTCTCAGCGGAAGGTATTCAATGTCGTCCCCTATTAATCTATAGGAGAGAGAATCACGATGTAGTATTCCATTCCAGAGAAAGGTCCAGAATAGAGTGAAGGTGTAAGAGAAAAAAAAAAAAAAAGAAGATAGAAGAAGAAGATTTACAGGAGAGAAGTAGAAAAGAGGGAGATAGATTCCAGTCAGAGTAGGGGGGAAGCGGGGAAGAAGGGGAAAGGACAGAGACCCTTCCCAATGTCCAGTCTAGCTGTGGGGATTTTGTAGGTGACGGGTCAACACGGGCCCATCACGGAAGTACCACCAGGGGGTCCACAGTTTTTGATGTTTATCCCATGTCTCGTTATCTTGGGCCATCAGGGATTCAATCCTGCATATTCTGTCCATCTCTCCTACCCACTCCCCCAGGGAGGGTGTGGTCGCCGATCTCCAATGCCTCGGAATTAAGACTCTAGCTGCCATGAGGCAGAAGCGGAGGAGACCCCGCTTGACCAGGGAGAGGGGACCCGGCACCAATGACAGTAACGCAATCTTGGGCGAGGGAGCCAGGCGGGTGCCAGAAATGGATTCATAGGCAGAAAATACCTCGACCCAAAAGGCCTGTAATGGCCTACAGTCCCACCATATGTGTAGCATGGTGCCGACTTCTTCACCGCATCTCCAGCACAGGTTAGAGACTGAGGGAAACATCCTGTGAAGGAGCGACGGGCACCTGTACCACCTGGTCAAGATCTTATAGTTCGTTTCCTGAAAGCTGCAGGAGATTGACATCTTGTGAGTTAACGTGAAGATTTTAGTCCGGTCAGAATCTGAGAGATCTATCTGGAGATCTCTCTGCCAGGCGTCAAGGAAGCGAGGCACAGCCGGGGGGTCAGCCTCTAAAATCACGTCATACATAAGGGATATTACGTGAGTTGGAGATTCTGGAAGGAGCAGTATAGCCTCCAGTCTCGAGGGCGGTCTAGTGCTCAAAGACTGTAGGTAGGATTTCAATTGGGAAGCTTCCAACCAGGACACCGGCCCCTCCCCCCGTCCCCCCGAGGCGTCTCCCGCGAGAGCCGTCCCATCGCCTGAGCCAGGCAAGGCTCCTCGGCCGCCCTCCATCCCAGAAAAGTTCGTCTCCCAACCGCTGGGGGAAATTCTGGATTGTCAAAGAGAGGGGCCATTGTGGACGGGAGGTTAATCAGGGGATTCCTCCCCTTCCAGGCATCCCAGAAGCCCAGGGCGACTTGCGTAAGGGAGGGAAATTGCGTAATTGGAGGTCTATGGCGGGACCACATCCACGGTAACCACCGTAGGGGGGAGGGCGAAAGTAAATCTTCCACATACACCCACTGTTTGTGCTGCGAGTTAAGCCTCCAATCGACAATTCTGGACAATAGTACAGAGTGGTAATAGCGCTGGAAGTCCGGGAGCCCCGCCCCTCCTCTCAGTTTCGGGTTTGTCAGGGTCGAGAAGCGAACCCTTGGCCTTCTGGATCCCCAAACAAATCTACGCAGGGCGTCGTTTAGACGTCGGAAAAACTGAGCTGGGATGTCGATAGGAACAGTTTGGAATAAATAAAGGAATTTGGGCAGAATGTCCATCTTAATGGCGTTTATGCGGCCTAGCCACGATAGCTGAGTTTTATCGAATCTTTTTAATTCTGTTAGTGTTTTGTGCAGGAGTGGAGTATAATTATGAGAGAAAAGATCCTCGAGATTTCCAGTGAGAATGACGCCCAAATATCTCAGCCCCTTATCCACCCACCGGAATGAGAAGGAAGCTTTAAGTTGCTGAACCAGGGAGTCAGGTAGAGTGAGGTTCAAGATCTCGGTCTTCGTGTAATTCACTTTGAAGTTCGAGACTTCACCAAATTTCAGGAATTCGCGAATGAGCACCGGAAAAGCAACCATCGGGTTCGAGACGTAGACCAGAAGGTCATCTGCGTATAGGGCTAATTTGAATTGGGAGTTCTTTATCTGAACGCCCTCAATGTCCACAGACCCCCGAAGCGCATTTGCCAGATGCTCCATCGCGATGGCATATAGCATGGGCGACAATGGGCACCCCTGCCACATGCCATTAGAGATCCTGAAGGAGGACGAGAGAAGCCCGTTAACCCTCACCCTAGCCGTCGGAGTATGGTACAGCGAGCGAATCCTCCCCAGGGCGACCTCTCCCAGCCCCAACTGCCGCAGAGAGGCAAAGAGAAAATCCCATCCTAGGCGGTCGAATGCCTTTTCAGCATCGACAGAGAAAAGACACGCAGGTATATTGCGATTGCGGATATATGCAGAAATGAGTAGAGTCTTTATGGTATTGTCTCTTGCCTCCCGCCGCAATATGAAGCCTGTCTGGTCGTTGTGAATGGAGGTCGGAAGTAAAGGTCCCAATCTCGTGGCCAGGATCTTGGCGAAGATCTTCACATCAAGATTTAGCAAAGAGATGGGGCGATAATTGGCACAGGAAAGTGGGTCCTTGCCCGGTTTTGGGATAACAGAGATCGTAGCAGCAAGGGTCTGAGGGGCAAAAGGGCAGGTATCAGAAATAGTGTTGAAGAGGGAGGTCATCAGCGGGGTCAGCTCACGCGCGAACAATTTATAGAAGTTGGCCGAGAAGCCATCGGGACCTGGACTCTTCCCGATAGGGAGAGCAGCGATTGTATCCGTCACCTCCTGTTCAGAGAATGCAGCTTCCATCGCTTCTGACTCTCCCTCTTCAATTGGCGGTAGTGGGGTATTGGCAACATATTCCTCCACCCTCTGTCGAAAATTGGTAAGGGACATATCCGCTAAGGGGCCTCTGAGGTTATACAAGGATTCATAGTAATCTTTGAAGGAGTCCACTATCTCCCGAGGGCCGTGAAGGAGCCCGCCCGTCACCGACCTGACAGATGAAATGAAGGTAGACGGGAGGCGGGGGTGTAAAAATCTGGCCAGTGCCCTCCCCGGTTTATTCGAGAATTCGTAAAGATACTTGCGGAAGCGGTCCTGTTGGCGACTGGACGCCGAATCCAGCAGGGCACGGAGATCTGCCCGTGCCTTAAGCAAATCAGCCAAAAGCTGGGGATTTTGTGATTGTTTATGTTGGGACTCCAAGGCTTGGACAGAGAACAAGAGATCTGTAACCGCTCGAATCCGTTCACGTTTCAGTCTAGCCCCCTGCTGGATCAGGACCCCCCGAATGACTCCCTTTAATGCTTCCCACTTGAGAGGAGGGGCAGTAGAGTCAGATCTGTGGACGTCCAGGAACTCCGTGATCGCAGTCCGCACCGCCGACTGACATGTCGCCTGTTTCAGGAGGCCTGGATTCAGAGACCACGTCCATTCTGTCGGTGCCAGACCCGAGAGACCAAGGGACAGAGAAATAGGCGCATGATCCGACCACACCATAGTACCGATACTGGGATCGGGATCCGTCAAAAGAAGTTTATGACTTACCAAGAACATATCTATTCTACTGTACATATCATGCACAGCCGAATAGTATGTGTAGTCTCTGACTCCCGGGTGTAGCAACCGCCAGACATCGATCAATCTCATCTCCTGCAGTCTAGCCCTCAGGCCCTCCAGGTGGGAAACCGGTACTGAGGACCTGCGGGTGGAGGAATCCAAATCGCGGTCTAGTACAAAATTGAGATCTCCCCCTATCACTAAGGAGCCCTCTGCAAAGTCCGTCAAGTTGCGAAGGTAGGCCGTCAGTCTGCGGGCCGGGTCCTGGTTGGGTAGGTAGAAGTTAGCAATCGTCACAATGTCACTCATGATCTGCAGCTTCAGGAATACGAACCTGCCTCCCGGGTCTATCTTTGAGTCAAGCACCTGCGCCATCAGAGATCTATGCAGAGCCACACTCACCCCTTTGGACTTAGCCTCGGGGTTAGGGCTATGGAACCATTTGGTGAAGTATTTGTGCTTCATGAACGGGACTTTATCAGATCTAAAATGTGTCTCCTGCAGGAGGAGTATATGCACTCGTTGTTTATGCATGTGCGTGAGGACCTGTGAACGCTTTTCCGGTTTATTAAAACCCCTGACGTTAAGCGAGCAAATGTTGAGTCTGGACATGGTATCGGGTGGGGGGGGAGGAGGTGGGGGAAGAAAAGGTAAGGATGTAGCAGAAAAAGCAGGGAGAGGAGAGACGAGATTGGCGTAAAAGAAAGAGCAAGAATGTACTTAAGGAAGGAAAGAAATAAGTGGGAAAAGGAGGAGAAGAAAGAGAGTAGCGGAAAAGGAAGAGAGAAGACGGTGATTCTAAATCCCGCCTTGCGGTCAAGAGGTCAGTTGGCCTAGTGACCAGGTAGTCAAACAGAGATAACTCTGTAGTTCATGTCTAGGACACTCCCTAAAATGTGGGGTGACTGAAACAGTGCGCGGGTAGGCATGCCCGACCTCCAGTCACAGCCGTGTGCAAGTAATAAGAGAAACCCATTAACAAGTATTTGTAGTACATAGCAAAATAACAAGTAGCCAAATAATAACATGCAGAAAAACAGTGGCAGAGTATCATGTAGAACAGACCCACGGATACGCGGGGGAGAAGGCGGCACGTCGTCGTCACCACAAAACGTGACCCCGCATCTCCCTGAAGGCCCCGATAATCACCAATAGAGGAGACACAATAGTGTGGCAAAGGGGCACCCAAAATATGGCCCCCATGTGTCGGGGGGATCACAGTTGCCAATACGTTTGCCGGCGGGTCTGGGCGGAGTCCCAGTAACAGTCCGAGTCCCCACTTGACCCCCAAACGGGGGGTCCAAGAAGTCCCAACGGCCGCTAGCCCCTCAGGCATGGTGGGCGCCCTATGATGGACAGTGCAATCCGCGCCCACTCAGGGGGACGGGCAGAAGTCTCTCTTGTAGTAGTGTCTGCCTCTGTACTCTGAGTAAGTAAATGGTACGAGAAGGGGAAAAAGGAAGGGATGGTAACATGGGGAGGGAATGAGAGGAAGCAAGGCAAAGAAAGGGAAGATGAGGGATATGGGGAGGTAAAATGAGGGAAGGGGTGGGGGGAGGAAGGAGGGGAGTGGATGGATGGGCAGAGGGGGAGTGAATGGGAGGGTTAGGAGAGGGGGAGGGCGAGGAAAGGGAAGGGGTGAAGCAAGGGAGGGGGGAGGAGAGAGCGAGGGGGGAAAGGGAGGGAGCACGGGAGGGAGAGGGACTGCCTGGTGAACCTGGCGGTCAAAGGTGACTCAGCAGGACCAAGTATCACGGGCGAAAGCCAAGGGGCAGTATTTAACTTCAGTATATAAGAGTTGCATGACTAAGGCGGAGGGTCCAAGGGTTCAATTCCAACCCAAAAAAGTCAGGTATCCCCTGTAGTAGCAGCAGAGCGGCGTTTAGGGGCACGCTTCCTCCTCCGCTCCGCAGCCCGAGGGAACCGCCGAGTTGCTCCAGGGCCTCTGGCAAAGAAAGTAGATATCTGGGGCCAGTCTGTGATTGTCACTATGGGAAGGTCCAGGGCCCCGCAGAATTCCGGGACATCAGATGGCGACCGCAGGATAAACATCTCCGAGTCCCTGCGGACCTGGAGCTGAAAGGGGTAGCCCCAAGAATATGGCATATTACGCTCCCTGAGAATCTCCAGTAAGGGGCGCAGAGCCCGCCGCTTGGCCAGGGTTATTGGGGAAAGATCGGCTAGGAGCTGGATAGGAGTCCCATTAAAGTCAATAGCCTCAGAATCCCTTGCCTTCCGCATCACATCATCTTTAAGTTGAAAAAAATGGATTCTGCATATGACGTCCCTGGATCGGGCTGGATCGTCGCTTTTTGGGCCCAGAGACCTATGTGCCCTATCCAGTTCAATGTGCTCATCTTGGGGTCTGTCTAGAAGGGAATTAAATATGCGCAGGAGGACCGGGGTGATGTCGCGCGGGGCCACAGACTCTGGGAGGCCCCTGATCCGGATGTTATTCCTCCGGTTCCTGTTTTCCGAGTCTTCTATCATATCGAGCACAAGTTGGAAATTCTGGGTATGCTGGTCTATAGTTTGCTGCTGCGTTTTTACTTGAGAGGAGAGCTCGGCTATGTCTTTTTCAACGGACTGCACAGTGGTTTTAAGTTTAGAGGTGTCCTCCCTGAGCGATCCGACTTCAGACCTGCACACTGCCTCCAAACGCTGGATGTATCTCTCCATGTCATCTTTAGTGGGAATGGAGTCCAGCCTGGCCCTGATGTCATGGAGTTCATCAGACTGAGAGACACATGCAGCTCCCTGTGGTGGGTAGTGGGGGGGCTCCAGAGCAGGGCTTGTGTGCACTGGTGATTCACTAGGGTCAGTCAGGGGGCTGTATCCCTCATAGGCTGATAATACAGGGGGACCCCTCTGTGGCTCCAATCCCCCAGCAGATTCCTGAGCCCCAGTAGAACACTGTGACTTATGAGTGTCCATCTCTTCTGCAGCCCTCTGCAGTTCAGGCTCCTCCATGATCCCAGGGGAGGGGGAGGATGATGGATGGCTGGCCCTGTCTGCTGTAATGGCAGAGTTCGCGCCTTTTTGTTTACTCTGCTGAGTCTGCTTCCCTGCCCCAGCCTTTACCTCCACAAGCGGTGACCTGGATCCGGAGGTGCCCCCAGTGTGATGGCACGATGCTGCTCCCTGCTGGGTCCCTGTCCGGGCTGTCGGGGCCCCGGAACGCCGGCCCCCTCCTGCGTCCTCAGCTGCTGCCATTGTCGGGCGTGTGGAGCGTCTGCTGGAGCCCTGTGGGGCAGTGAGGTACTTCGTTATGCCTGTCTTCTCAGGCATCTGGGCGGCTAGGAATGTGCACAGGCTGGAGCAGGGTCAGTGGCTGCAGTCTGGGGTCTCAGTAGGTGTTAATGATGGCTAGAGATGGCTGTGAAGGAGATCAGGCACAGGAGCTCCTCTCACAAGCTGCCGTCCAGCGCCATGTCCAGGCCACTCCCCGACACATTGTTCTAATTTGTTGCTGTGTATAAATAGAACAATGTGTCCATGATTTCACTGCAACCAGCAAATTGCAAGTGAAATTGCATGCAATGTTGCGACGTGCATCGGTACCCTTATGCTCTGGGCAATAAGCCACTGCCAGAAGAGTCGGGGTCTGGAAGGGACAGAAGACTCTGGAGGGGCCTGAGGAGTGTGGAAGAGTCTGGAGTCTGGAGGGGCCTGAGGAGACTGGAGGGGACTGGAGAGTCTGGAGGGTCCTGAGGAGTGGATGGGGCAGGAGTCTGGCAGTGGCTGTCTCATAGAGAACATAGTCATGCATGGCCAAAAACAGTCTTATCCGTTAGCTGTCTATTGGAGAAACCTAAAGCGTTTTACCAAGCGTGAAATATATCCCCTATAGCAGGGGTGGGGGACTCCAGGCCTCGAGGGCCGCACACAGTGCAGGTTTTCAGGATTTCCTTAGTGTTGCACAGGTGATAATATAATCACCTGCACTGGTGATGATTCCAACCTCTGTGCAATACCAAGGAAATCCTGAAAACCTGCACTGTGTGCGGCCCTAGAGGCCTGGAGTTCCCCACCCCTGCCCTATAGGATACAGAATACCTTGCTTGTTTGACCACTGGGGCTCGCACCAGTCCTGAGAATGAAGCTGCGGTGAATCATCAGCACCTGCGCTTCATCCATTTCCAGTGCCGGAGATAACAGCGATGCTCTCTCCTCTTTTTAGCACTTTTAAGAATAAATGGAACAGAGGAGCACATTGTTCCCATTAGATATAATCTCAAGATTGATGGAAGTCCCCATTGGTTAGCCCCCCAAGCAATTGGCTAGATATCCCCAATCTATTGATAGGTATACATGGAACAACACCTTTAAATGCTTCCTGAGTTACAATAAACTCGATCACTCCAGCTGTACAGAGAAGAACCCATACACATTAGATCATGGATCTCAAAACTCAACAGCAACCAACAGGTTATGTTTTCAGGATTTCCTTAGCATTGCACAAGGGTTGGAATCATCATCAGTACAGGTGATTCAATTATCACCTGTGCAATACTAAGGAAATACTTAAAACCTGCACAGTTTGTGGCCCTTGAGGCCTGGAGTTTGGGATTCTTGCATCCGATGATAGCCAGACAAGTGATGTGTCCGCAAAACACTCGTATGACTCTCCCATACACAAGCGCTCGCTCAGCCTCCTGAAGCAATTTCAACTTAAAATCTTGGCATTTCTCCTTCACCTCATTGGGGGACACAGGACTGTGGGTGTTATGCTGCTGTCCTCTAGGAGGCGACACTTAAGTAATCTGAAAAAGATGAAGTGACTCCTCCTCTGCAGTATACACCCCTGAGACTGACCTCAGTCACTCAGTGTTTGCTTAGTGTCTTTTTTTTTTTTTCTCAGATACATTTTTATTAAATGCAAATAAAGAAATCACAGATGGTACTAACACATTTTACATATTTTCTGATCATCATAATGGGAGACCCAGACAATGGGGTTTAGGGCTCTGCCCTCCGGAGGCCACACTAGGTACTACAAGTTTGTAGACACCGCCCCCTCCGCATATAAACCCCCACCGCAGGGAATATCCTCAGTTTTAAACTTAGTGTGCTCGGAGGATCACGCTTTGCTTGCACTTCACTGCATTCTCACAGCTTACGTGATGGCGTATGAAGACAAGGTAAAATGGTCCCGGTCGGGACCTTCGGCAGTCTCCCTGCTCACCCTTGTGGAACACGCAGGTGGAGGTACCGGAGGGCCTAGGGCCTGGACACTGCGTGTCCCCCCGGTACGCTGTCGCGCTCCTTTCCATCCCTCCCTGGGGGGCTCTGGAAGGTGGGAGATAGGAGCCTCGCACAGCTCCGCTCCGTCCGAGGCCTCCCTAAATGGTGCTTACAGACCGGACTGGAGCCAGCCCAGTCCGAGGCCTCCCTAAATGGTGCTTACAGACCGGACTGGTGCTGAACCCCCGTCCGAGGCCTCCCTTAATGGTGCTTACAGACCGGACCGGCACTGAGATACCCTGTGTGTCTCCGGTGTGCCTGGGGGTAGTGTCTGACACTTTATGTGTTCTGGCACCCAGACCGCGCGCTACCATCGGGTCCGCGGTTCTGGCGGTGTACCCTGTGCTGGGGTCACCCTGGCTGACCGCCCTGTGTGTCACAGGGGCTGAGGCTGTAGATTGCAGGTGTTTTTGTTTTGCATGCAGTCTAAGTATTGTACTGTCACAATACTTCCCGCGCTGCGGGCTCCGGCGCCTACATTACTGAGGCTGCCTGAGGTGATGTGAAGCAGCCCTTGTGGTGATGTCATCGATGGGCGTGCGTGTGTGCTTCCCGCGTGTTTTCGGCGCCGCCCACAGCTTGTCTGCCGGCGGCCATCTTTTCCCCTCACTTCCCGGCTGGGATCTGACTGCAGCACATCTGCACTCCAGGGGAGACCGGAAACTCTCGCGGAGGCCACACACGCACACCGCTTCCTCCCACCGCTTTACAGCGGTCGGTAAGCCACCGGGATCCCTGGTTTTTGTCTGTATAGATTGGCTTATTTTCCCCTGCTGTGGGTATGTCCTCAGCTGGGAAATGTGCTGCTAAGGCGGCCAGTACCACCACTGCCTGTGCTACATGCAACGGGACACTGGTTGAAGGGTCCTGCAATAACTGCGGACGCCCAGAGGCCCGGACTGATACTGCTGAGACAGCAGCTCCGGTGCTGTACCCTGAGGTTCAGGTGATCCCAGGGCCATGGGAAACGCAGAATAAGATTAATGAATCTCTGTTGTCCCAATTGTCCTCCATGTCGCAATCCCTGGAGGCACTTAATAGGAGACTGGAAAGCCCAGCTACTCCTTCCAGTTACCCCCGGGTGTCTCCTTCTTCTGCTGTGAGACCCCTTAAGCGGACTCGTCGTGAGGATTCACCCGAGCTCCAGGCTCTCTCTGAGGAGGAGCGTCCCTCTGATGGTGATGAGGATGATGGGGGTTCAATACTCGGGTCTGTGTCAGAACCACCAGACGGGGTGGAGGATCTGGTGTCCTCCATCAACGAGACTTTACGTCTCGTGACACCCCTGAGGAGGTGAACGTACACCCGAAGGAGGTCTATCAATGGCTACGGCCGGAGGCTAGACCAAGTGGCTCCTTTATGGACCACACTAACTTTGGAAGGGTGGTTAGAGCACCCAGGTTACATCCTGGGCGGCGTTATGTCCGCAAATCTAAGGACAATCGCTTCCCCTTTCCCCAGGAGGTGCTTCAGGAGTGGTCGCAGTCCCCGAAGGTGGACGCCTCCATGACCAGGATTGCTGCACGCTCCCTTTTCTCTGCCTCTGATAGCTCCTCGTTGAAGGATGCGACTGATAGACAGGTCGAACAACTCGCCAAGTCTTCTTATGAGGCTGTGGGGTCTTCATTTGCCCCTAATTTTGCCACGGTCTGGACCCTGCAAGCGATTACCTCCTGCTTGGATGGCATCACTGAACTAGCAGGGTCCAGTCCTGAGGTCCTGGCGCTTACTGATAGGGCAAAGGCCTATGCGGACTACGCCAGGACGGCAACATTGGAAACTGCCACCCGCTCTGCTGTGGCTTCGGCCAACGCTATAGCGATCCGCAGGTTGTTGTGGCTGCGTCTTTGGGACTCAGATGCCACCTCTAAGAAGATTTTGCAAAATCTTCCGTTCTCTGGTGACAGGCTTTTTGGCACCGAGCTGGACAAGCTGATAAAGGATTCTGCTGAGTCTAAGATCCCGCAGAATAAACCTAAGCCACGGTATACCGTTAAAAGGAACCCCAAACAGTGGTCCTTTCGTTCCAGCTCACAGTCATCAGCAGCGTCTGCTCGCGCGGACCGAGGGGGCAAGCCCACTACTCAGTGGCGCCCCAAGGGTCGCCAAAAGAAGCCAACGGGGGCAGCAGCTGCCACCCCCAAACCCACTTCCGCATGACTCGCTCTCTCGTCCTGCCTCCCCACAGGTGGGGGGTCGCCTGTCCCTTTTTCAGGACAGATGGTTGCTCCACGTCCAAGACAAGTGGGTCCGAGACGTAGTCTCGCGAGGTTACAGGATAGAGCTGACGTCGCAGCCGGCACACCGATTCCATCGGTCTGTTCCATCCCCGGAAAAGGCTCAGGCTTTTCACCTGGTGTTGGAGGGGCTCCGCAGAGACGGAGTAGTGGTCCCAGTTCCTTCTGGGGAGAGGTGTCGGGGTTTTTACTCCAACCTCTTTATCGTCCCAAAGAAGGACGGCTCTTTCCGCCCGGTTCTGGACCTCAAGTTGTTCAACCGTCACGTGTTGGTTCGGAAGTTCCGCATGGAATCCCTGCGCTCCGTGATCGCGGCTGTGTCGCAGGGAGACTTCCTGGCGTCCATAGATATCCGAGACGCCTACCTTCACGTACCCATTGCACCGGCTCATCAGCGCTGGTTACGATTCGCAGTGGGGGACGAACATTTCCAGTTCGTGGCACTACCCTTCGGGTTGGCCTCGGCGCCGCGGGTGTTCACGAAGGTGATGGCCTCTATGATGGCTCTCCTGCATGTGCAGGGACACGCCGTCATACCTTATCTAGACGACCTGCTGGTCAGGGCGCCATCGGAACACCTTTGTCGAGAGAGTCTGGAAGTGACCATGAAATCTCTGGAACAGTTTGGGTGGCTTCTCAATATCCAGAAGTCGACCCTGGTTCCGACCCAGTCATTGACATATCTGGGCATGGACTTCCACACGGACTCAGCTCTGGTGTCTCTACCTCGAGCCAAACAGCTGGCTATCCAATCGGGAGTGCAAGATATTCTCCTGTCACCACAATCATCCCTACGGGTATTGATGAAGCTGGTGGGACGCATGGTAGCAGCGATAGAGGCGGTGCCTTTCGCACAATTTCGCCTCCGTCCTCTCCAGCTGGAAATTCTCCGCAGGTGGGACAAGAGGACGATCTCTCTGAATCGGCTGGTGGCCCTTTCCCAACCGACCAGGGATTCCCTGCAGTGGTGGCTCCAGCCACGTCACTTGTCACGGGGCCGGTCTTTCCTCAAACCGTCATGGTTAGTGGTGACCACCGACGCCAGTCTGAAGGGCTGGGGGGCGGTGTTCTTACACCACAGGGCTCAAGGCCTCTGGACTCAGTCGGAGTCGGCGTTGCAGATCAACGTACTGGAGATCAAGGCGGTCTATCTGGCGCTCCTGGCGTTTCAGAAGTTCCTGTCGGGACAACCCATTCGGGTTCAGTCCGACAATGCGACGGCCGTCGCATATATAAATCATCAGGGAGGGACCAGAAGTGCTCAGGCCCTCGCCGAAGTCCACCGCATTCTATCTTGGGTGGAGGACAACAACTGCCTGATCTCCGCAGTTCACATCCCAGGGGTCGAGAACTGGGAGGCCGACTACCTGAGCCGACAGGGGATGGACGCCGGAGAATGGTCTCTTCATCCAGACATTTTCCGGGACATCTGCAGCAGATGGGGCACTCCGGACGTGGATCTGATGGCCTCACGGCTGAATCATCAGGTGCCGCAATACATGGCGAGATCGTGGGATCCTCAGTCTCTGGGGGCGGATGCCCTGATCCTGAGTTGGTCCAGCTTCCGTCTACCATATGTGTTCCCGCCTCTGGCTCTGATTCCCAGGGTCCTGTGGAAAATCAGGACGGAGTGCAGAGTAGCCATTCTAGTGGCACCAGATTGGCCCAGGAGGTCCTGGTATCCGGACCTGTGGCAACTGTCAGGCGGACACAGGTGGGCCTTTCCAGAACGCGCAGATCTTCTCGCGCAAGGCCCATTCTTCCACCTCAATTCCAGGGCCCTCAGATTGACTGCATGGCTATTGAGGCCTGGCTGCTGACATCCAGAGGCTTCTCTCCTACAGTGGTTGCCACTATGAATCGGGCTAGAAAGCCTGTTTCGCGGAAGATATACCACAGAACGTGGAAAATCTTTTTCACATGGTGTGCCTCTGGTGGGTGGTCACCGTGGCCCTTGTCCATCCCGACATTGTTGGCTTTCCTACAGTCGGGTTTGGAATTGGGCTTATCCCTCAGCTCCCTGAAGGGTCAGGTATCAGCTCTTTCAGTGCTGTTTGACAGGCGCTTGGCGCTCCTTCCTAAGGTCCGTCAGTTTCTGCAAGGGGTGTCTCGGGTGGTCCCACCATATAGGAGACCACTGGACCCTTGGGACCTTAACATGGTCCTGGCGGCACTGCAGAAACCGCCGTTTGAGCCGCTGAGAGACATTTCCCTCTCTCGTCTGTCCCAGAAGGTGGTCTTTCTGGTGGCGATTACGTCTCTGAGAAGGGTCTCAGAATTGGCTGCACTATCGTGCAAGTCACCCTTTCTGGTGGTTCACCAAGACAAGGTGGTGTTGCGCCCGCGGCCAGACTTCTTGCCAAAGGTGGTTTCCACTTTTCACCTGAACCAGGAGATTGTTCTCCCATCATTTTGTCCCGCTCCCGTTCATCAGGTTGAGCGCGACCTCCATACTCTGGATCTCGTGAGGGCTGTACGCATTTATGTGTCCAGGACTTGCCTCCTTCCGGAGTTCGGATTCATTGTTTATCCTTACGGCGGGTCGCTGTAAGGGGTCCGCGGCGTCGAAGTCAACCTTGGCCAGATGGATCAAGGCTTCCATTCAAGAGGCTTACCGTTCTGCGGGTCTGCCTCTCCCGGTGGGCTTGAAGGCGCACTCGACCAGAGCTGTCGGTGCCTCCTGGGCTTTGCGACATCGCGCTTCTGCTCTACAGGTGTGTCAGGCGGCCATTTGGTCCAGCCTGCACACTTTCTCTAAGCACTATATGGTGCATGCCCATGCCTCTGCGGATGCAAGTTTGGGCAGGCGGGTCCTCCAGGCGGCGGTTGCCCACCTTTGAGGGGGACCATGTGTTATCCGTCTTTTGAGGAACTCTTCCCGCCCTGGGGTATTGCTTTAGGACATCCCCATTGTCTGGGTCTCCCATTATGATGATCAGAAAAAAGAGAATTTTGTTTACGTACCGTCAATTCTTTTTTCTTGAATCATCAATGGGAGACCCAGCACCCACCCAGTTGTTCCGTTGCATGTTTTGCATTTGATCTGTTCCCTGTTGGGACAGTTTCTTCCGGGTTGTTGGACCGTCTGTACACGGTTTCTTTCCCGATGTTTCGGGTGTGGTTTATTTGTCTCCTCGCAGCTTATGGACCAAACTGAGGATATTCCCTGCGGTGGGGGTTTATAAGCGGAGGGGGCGGTGTCTACAAACTTGTAGTACCTAGTGTGGCCTCCGGAGGGCAGAGCCCTAAACCCCATTGTCTGGGTCTCCCATTGATGATTCAAGAAAAAAGAATTTACGGTACGTAAACAAAATTCTCTTTTTTCCCCAATATGCACCCTTTTATAGCCCACACCCCGACAGCGTTCCACCCCAAAACAAACAGTAATGCAAGTGGCTAAACATCCAATACTCAGGAGCAATTCAATAAGCTGCACATTAGCCGTGCCCTCGTATCCACACTTAACCCTAGAACGCATGACGTTAAAAATATACATATTAACATATTGGGGGACCTTTTAGGCCCCCCATGCAAATAATATAGAAAAACACACTTAAATAACTTTCACAAGTTTTATTTCAAAATTGCTAAATAAAATATGAATAGTAAACAAAATTTAAATTAAACTTTTTCACAGAAAACACCAAAACGTCTTTTTTTTTTCCAAATTTCATACAAACACACAAAAACGCATAGAAATCTACAGCAAATTAGCTGCAGCTACATTTGTATTCTAACTTTCTTTTCTATTATATTAGTCTTCAAACAATTCTGACATGTTATTTTTTCAGAAGAATGTTCTTAGCAAACATTTTCCTTACAAGTGGAACAATATCGCTTGTGTGTGACACACTGTAAGTGTAACGTCCCTCCTCCTTCCTCTCACCCTCAGCAGCTCTTACCTTTTATACTCTTAGGTGGTGTACAATTCTCTGGATTTTTGTGGCTCACAAGCTCTACCCTTTGCAAGCTTCTTAGAAACAGAAAATGAATCAGACTTCCTCTCAACAGCTTATCTTATCACAGGTCCTTCAGCAATTAGCTCACTCTATACACAGCTCATTACTGTGTACAGAAGGACCTCCAAAAATCACATGACATCCTCACATGTTATTATCCACACCCTGGCCCCTCCACCAGCATTACTGCGTACAAATAAAGTAACTTGAGACACAAACACTACTGAGAACAAAATAAAACATAGCGGGGGCCTAATAGGCCCCCTATACGTACAGATGTAGTTTTCACCAAACAAGCATTGTTACACCAAAATGCCTATGAAAAAAATTATATGAACAACTGGATTTTCTGATCATCATAATGGGAGACCCAGACAATGGGGTTTAGGGCACTGCCCTCCGGAGGCCACACTAGGTACTACAAGTTTGTAGACACCGCCCCCTCCGCTTATAAACCCCTACCGCAGGGAATATCCTCAGTTTTAAACTTAGTGTGCTCGGAGGAATCACACGCTTTGCTTGCACATCACAGCATTCTCACAGCTTACGTGATGGCGTATGAAGACAAGGTAGGTCCCGGTCGGGGACCCCCGGCAGTCTCCCTGTTCACCCTTGGGGAACACACAGGTTGAGGTACCGGAGGGCCCAGAGCCTGGACACGTTGTGTCCTCCCGGTACGCTGCCGCGCTCCTTCCCATCCCTCCTTGGGGGCTCTGTGAAGTGGGAGACAGGAGCCTTGCACAGCTCCGCTCCGTCCGAGGCCTCCCTAAATGGTGCTTACAGACCGGACTGGAGCCAGCCCAGTCCGAGGCCTCCCTAAATGGTGCTTACAGACCGGACTGGCGCTGAACCCCCGTCCGAGGCCTCCCTAAATGGTGCTCACAGACCGGACCGGCACTGAGGCACCCTGTGTGTCTCCGGTGTGCCTGGGGGTAGTGTCTGGCACTATCTGTGTTTTTGACACTCAGACCGCGCGCAACCCTCGGGTCCGCGGTTCTGGCGGTGTACCCTGTGCTGGGGTCACCTTAGCTGACCGCCCTGTATGTCACAGGGGCTGCGGCTGTAGGCTTCAGATTTCTCTGATGCCCTGAGTATAGTGTTACTACTATATTTTCCTGCGCTGCGGGCTCCAGCACCATGTTACTGATGATGGCTGCTTGGAGAAGAGGTGGAGCAGCCCATAGGATGATGTCATCGCTGGGCGTGTGTGTGTGTGCTTCCCGCGTGTTTGGAGCTCCGCCCACAACTTGTCTGGCGGCGGCCATTTTCTCCTCACTTCCCGGCTGGGACTGAATGAGTGCACTGCTGCACTTCCAGGGGAGACCGGTCGTTACCCTCGCGGAGGCCACACACACATCACCCCCCTCCACCGCATTGAAGCGGTCGGTAAGCCGCCGGTGTTCCGGTTTCCTACTTGGCTTATTTTCTTCTTCTGCTGCGGTATGTCCCCAGCAAAGAAAAGTGCTGCTAAGGCAGACAACTCCACCACTCCTGTGCTACATGCAACGGGACGCTGGTTGGGGGGTCCTGCAATAACTGCGGACGCCCAGAGGCCCGGACTGATTCTGCAGAGACTGCAGCTCCGGTGCTGTACCCTGAGGTTCAGGTGATCCCAGGGCCATGGGAAACACAGAATAAGCTCAATGAATCTATGTTATCCCAGCTGTCCTCCATGTCGCAATCCCTGGAGGCACTGACTAGGAGACTGGGTAGCCCAGCTGCTCCTTCAAGTTACCCCCGGGTGTCACCCTTGTCAGCCGCGAGACCCCAGAAGCGGGCTCGCCGGGAGGAATCACCCGAGATCCAGAACCTCTCTGAGGAGGAGCGTCCCTCTGATGGTGACGAGGATGATGGGGATTCAATTCTTGGGTCTGTGTCAGAACCACCAGACGGGGTAGGGGATCTGGTATCCTCCATAAACGAGACTCTACGTCTCGTGACTCCCCCTGAGGAGGTGGCACTCCACCCTAAGGAGGTATATCAATGGCTGCAGCCGGAGGCTCGCCCGAGTGGCTCCTTTATGGACCACACTAACTTTGGAAGGGTGGTTAGAGCGCCCAGGATACATCCTGGACGGCGTTATGTCCGCAAATCTAGGGACACTCGCTTCCCCTTCCCACAGGAGGTGCTTCAGGAGTGGTCGCAGTCCCCGAAGGTGGACGCCTCCATGACCAGGATTGCTGCACGCTCCCTTTTCTCTGCCTCTGATAGCTCCTCGCTGAAGGATGCGACGGATAGACAGGTCGAGCAACTCGCCAAGTCTTCCTATGAGGCTGTAGGGTCTTCTTTTGCCCCTAATTTTGCCACGGTCTGGACCCTGCAGGCGATCACCTCCTGTTTGGATGGTATCTCTGACCTGGCTGGGTCCAATTCAGAGGTCCTGGCGCTTACTGATAGGGCAAGGGCCTATGCAGATTACGCCAGGACTGCGACCTTGGAAACTGCCACCCGCTCTGCTGTGGCTTCGGCCAATGCTATAGCGATCCGCAGGTTATTGTGGCTGCGTCTATGGGACTCAGATGCCACGTCAAAAAAGATTCTGCAGAATCTGCCATTTTCTGGTGACAGGCTTTTTGGTACCGAGCTGGACAAGCTGATTAAGGATTCTGCGGAATCTAAGATCCCACAGAATAAGCCTAAGCCACGGTATACCGTCAAAAGGAACCCCAAACAGTGGTCCTTTCGTTCCAGCTCGCAGTCATCGGCTTCGTCCGCTCGCACGGACAGAGGGGGCAAGCCCTCTACTCAGTGGCGTCCCAAGGGTCGCCAAAAGAAGTCAACGGGGGCGGCGGCTGCCACCCCCAAACCCGCTTCCGCATGACTCGCTCTCAAGTCCTGCCGCCCCACAGGTGGGGGGTCGTCTGTCCCGCTTTCAGGACAGATGGTTGCTCCACGTTCAAGATCAGTGGGTCCGAGACGTAGTCTCGCGCGGCTACAGGATAGAGCTCACGTCGCGGCCGGCACACCGATTCCATCGGTCTGTTCCATCCCCAGAAAAGGCCCAGGCTTTTTCTCGGGTGTTGGAGGGACTCCGCAGGGACGGGGTAGTGGTCCCAGTGCCTACGGGAGAGAGGTTCCGGGGTTTTTACTCCAACCTCTTTATTGTCCCGAAAAAGGACGGCTCTTTTCGCCCGGTTCTGGACCTCAAGTTGTTCAACCGTCACGTGTTGGTTCGGAAGTTCCGTATGGAATCCCTGCGCTCCGTGATCGCGGCTGTGTCGCAGGGAGACTTCCTGGCGTCCATCGATATCCGAGACGCCTACCTTCACGTACCCATTGCACCGGCTCATCAGCGCTGGTTGAGATTCGCAGTGGGGGACGAACACTTCCAGTTCGTGGCGCTGCCCTTCGGGTTGGCCTCGGCACCGCGGGTGTTCACGAAAGTGATGGCCTCTATGATGGCTCTCCTACATGTGCAGGGACACGCCGTCATACCCTATCTAGACGACCTGCTGGTCAGGGCACCGTCGGAACGCCTTTGTCGGAAGAGTCTGGAGGTGACCATGCAGTCTCTGGAACAGTTTGGGTGGCTTCTCAATGTCCAGAAATCCACCCTGGTTCCGACCCAGTCACTGACATATCTGGGCATGGACTTCCACACAGACTCAGCTCTGGTGTCTCTGCCACGAGCCAAACAGCTGGCCATCCAATCAGGAGTGCAGGATATCCTCCTGTCACCAGATTCATCCCTACGGGTGTTGATGAAGCTGGTGGGGTAGCAGCGATAGAGGCGGTGCCTTTCGCGCAATTTCGCCTCCGTCCTCTCCAGCTGGAAATTCTCCGCAGATGGGACAAGAGGACGTCCTCTCTGAATCGGCTGGTGGCCCTTTCCCAACAGACCAGGGATTCCCTGCAGTGGTGGCTCCGGCCTTGTCACCTGTCCCGGGGCCGGTCTTTTATCAAACCGTCATGGTTAGTGGTGACCACCGACGCCAGTCTGAAGGGCTGGGGTGCGGTGTTCTTACACCACAGGGCTCAAGGCCTCTGGACTCAGTCGGAGTCGGCGTTGCAGATCAACGTGCTGGAGATCAAGGCGGTCTATCTGGCGCTCCTGGCGTTTCAGAAGTTCCTGTCAAGACAGCCCATCCGGGTTCAGTCCGACAATGCGACGGCCGTCGCCTATATAAACCATCAGGGAGGGACCAGAAGTGCTCAGGCCCTCGCCGAAGTCCACCGCATTCTATCCTGGGTGGAGGACAACGACTGCCTAATCTCCGCAGTTCACATCCCAGGGGTCGAGAACTGGGAGGCCGACTACCTGAGCCGGCAGGGGATGGACGCCGGAGAGTGGTCTCTTCATCCGGACGTCTTCCGGGACATCTGCAGCAGATGGGGCACTCCGGACGTGGATCTGATGGCCTCGCGGCTGAATCATCAGGTGCCGCAATACATGGCGAGATCATGGGATCCTCAGTCTCTGGGGGCGGACGCCCTGATCCTGAGTTGGTCCAGCTTCCATCTACCATATGTGTTCCCGCCTCTGGCTCTGATTCCCAGGGTTCTGTGGAAAATCAGGACGGAGTGCAGAGTAGCCATTCTAGTGGCACCAGATTGGCCCAGGAGGTCCTGGTATCCGGACCTGTGGCAACTGTCAGGCGGACGCAGGTGGGCTCTTCCAGAACGCGCAGATCTTCTCGCGCAAGGCCCCTTCTTCCACCTCAATTCCAGGGCCCTCAGATTGACTGCATGGCTCTTGAGGCCTGGCTGCTGACATCCAGAGGCTTCTCTCCTACAGTGGTTGACACTATGAGTTGGGCTAAAAAGCCTGTTTCGCGGAGGATATACCACAGAACGTGGAAAATCTTTTTCGCCTGGTGTGCCTCTGGTGGACGGTCACCGTGGCCCTTGTACATCCCGACGTTGTTGGCTTTCCTACAGTCGGGTTTGGAGTTGGGCTTATCCCTCAGCTCCCTGAAGGGTCAAGTATCAGCTCTTTCAGTGCTGTTTGACAGGCGTTTGGCGCTCCTTCCTAAGGTCCGTCAGTTTCTGCAAGGGGTGTCTCGGGTGGTCCCACCATATAGGCGACCACTGGACCCTTGGGACCTTAACATGGTCCTGGCGGCCCTGCAGAAGCCGCCGTTCGAGCCTCTGAGGGAAGTCTCCCTCTCTCGTCTGTCCCAGAAAGTGGTCTTTCTGGTGGCAATCACATCTCTGAGACGGGTTTCAGAATTGGCTGCACTGTTGTGCAAATCACCCTTTCTGGTAGTCCACCAGGACAAGGTGGTGTTGCGCCCGCGGGCAGAATTTTTGCCAAAAGTGGTTTCCACTTTCCACTTGAACCAAGAGATTGTTCTTCCATCATTTTGTCCCGCTCCTGTTCATCAGATTGAGCGCGACCTCCACACTCTGGATCTAGTGAGGGCTGTACGCATTTATGTGTCCAGGACTGCCTCCTTCCGGAGTTGGACTCTTTGTTCATCCTTACGGCGGGTCGCTGTAAGGGGTCCGCGGCATCAAAATCGACCTTGGCCAGATGGATCAAGGCGCCCATTCAAGAGGCTTACCGTTCTGCGGGTCTGCCTCTCCCGGTGGGCTTGAAGGCGCACTCGACCAGAGCCGTCGGTGCTTCCTGGGCTTTGCGACATCGCGCTTCAGCTCTGCAGGTGTGTCAGGCGGCCACATGGTCCAGCCTGCACACCTTCTCTAAGCACTATATGGTGCATGCCCATGCCTCTGCGGATGCAAGTTTGGGCAGGCGGGTCCTCCAGGCGGCGGTTGCCCACCTTTGAGGGGGACCGTGTTTTTCAACGTCTTTGAGGAACTCTTCCCGCCCTGGGGTTTGCTTTAGGACATCCCCATTGTCTGGGTCTCCCATTATGATGATCAGAAAAAAGAGAATTTTGTTTACGTACCGTAAATTCTTTTTTCTTGAATCATCAATGGGAGACCCAGCACCCACCCAGTTGTTCCGTTGCATGTTTGCATTTGATCTGTTCCCAGTTGGGACAGTTTATTCCGGGTTGTTGGACCGTCTGTGCACGGTTTCTTTCCCGATGTTCGGGTGTGGTTTATTTTGTCTCCTCGCAGCTTATGGACCAAACTGAGGATATTCCCTGCGGTAGGGGTTTATAAGCGGAGGGGGCGGTGTCTACAAACTTGTAGTACCTAGTGTGGCCTCCGGAGGGCAGTGCCCTAAACCCCATTGTCTGGGTCTCCCATTGATGATTCAAGAAAAAAGAATTTACGGTACGTAAACAAAATTCTCTTTATTATCAACAACGGCATACTTGAGGAATACCTGGAGTTTCAAAATTCTAACTAAAGTAATTTTGCAGATAATAGCAAAAATGTAAGCCTGGCCCCCAATATGCGTTCTAGGGTTAATGATCGTACTGCTACCACGAAGACCATAACTTCTCATAAAGTTTAATTTTCTCCCTTCTGTCATATATGTTCCTCTCCAATCTTATGACTTGGTTGACAGTTGCGGTAAACTCTCCTCCAGACGGCGGGTGCTGCTGTATCCAGTGCCTGGCTATCAACTTTCTCACCATATAGAGCAATCTGGCTATAGCAAGTTTGTGAGTATTGTCAATTACAATCTCTTCGACATATCCCAATAAACATACTAGCGGGTCCCTTGGGATTTGACACCCATATGCTCTGTCAATTTTGTTAAGGATCATAGACCAATAAGAGGACAAACTGGGGCACACCCACATCATATGAAGGATGCCAGCTTACATCTAGGGCACTCTGAATCGTCTCTTAGACCCATTTTATATAGCATTAATGGAGATCTATAGACCCTGTGTATGACATAGAGGTGAGACATACAAAAAAGGAGGATATCTGCCGCGACACTACTATAAATATGAGAAATGTAAATCAGTGACACTAGAGAAAAGAGGAACTTAGCTCCCATTATATATAATTTTCCCTTTTCTCCTTCCCTTAGTCTGGTAGCCACACTTGGACACCATTGTGAGGTCCTAGCACACACCTGATTCCTGTTTTTAATTACATCCATGGACATATAAGCCCTTACACATTTCACAATCTCACTAGGGCATAGTGTCAGGACCTGGCAGTGGAGGCTCCTTGAAGTGGGTGCCAGGCTTGATCCTTAGTGGCCACTATCGAGACTAAGACCTCTGATTTTCATATTTAGCACAGGGCAGTTTCTGCATTACATATATACACAATACAGTTGGATCCTCTTTTCTCTAGTGCCACTCATTGATTTACATTTCTCATATTTATAGTAGTGTCGCGGCAGATATCCGTTTTTGGAAGTATTATTATTTTCTGCCAGCACCTACGTGTATGGTGATGCCAGTCTTATACTTATTCACGTAGAGGTGAGACAGTCTGGCCAGTTCACTCAATGATAATTTAGGAATATATTCTAGAACACTTTCCCAGGTCTCATTCGTGATCCAGTCCACCTCTCCTGCCCATTTATTCCTTGCCCGAATTGGAAAATTAAGTAGGAAGGAGTGCAGCAGATCCTTAAACGTATTTGAGATCACCCCCCTCGTGAGACCCCCACCACAAACATAGTCCAAAACTATGTCCAACTGCAGCTTCAAATTGTCTTTAGCTTTTTGTGTCGAGACTGCAGATAACATTTGTCCATAGTGGAACCAACCCGAGGGAGACAACCCAAACTCTTCTTGCAGTTGTGTAAAAGGCTTCAGTCCCTGCTGGGTAAGGATCTGACCCATATAAATAATTTAAACAATTTCCCAAAGGAAAGAGAAAAAAAAAAACGCGATCATACGGTCAAATGTATGAAAAGTGCAATTTTTTTTATTAAATAAACAATGTGCAGTACAAGGGGTGGTAGTAAGGTTAGAAAAAACAGCATTGATACATAGATACCATATATACTCGCGTATAAGCCGAGTTTTTCAGCACAAAAATTGGGCTGAAAAGTCCCCCCTCGGCTTATACGCGAGTCATACAGGCCCCCCTCAAAGTTTGGCGCCCCCACCTCACATGATGGCCCCCCCCGCATGCAGCGCTGCGCATATACATTACCAGGATATCAGCTGTCACCCTCCGGTGGCGGATCGCGGCTCCTGGGCTCCATCTTCCTCTGTCTTCCTGGTTGTCACGTGACCGGCCGGCATCGCGATGACGTCATCGCGATGAGCCCGGCGGCCACAAAGCAGGAAGACACAGAGGAAGATGGAGCCCGGAGCCCAGAGCCGCGATCCGCCACCGGAGGGTGACAGCTGATATCCTGGTAATGTATATGTGCAGCGCTGCATGCGGGGGGGGGGCCATCATGTAAGGTGGGGGCGCCAAACTATGAGGGGGGCCCTGCTGGGGCCCTGTATACTACCACTGGGGCTGTATATACTACTGGGGCTGCTGGATACTACCACTGGGGCTGCTGGATACTACCACTGGGGCTGTATATACCACTGGGGCTGCTGTATACTACCACTGGGGCTGTATATACTACTGGGGCTGCTGGATACTACCACTGGGGCTGTATATACCACTGAGGCTGTATATACTACTGGGGCTGCATGTATACTACCACTGGGGCTGTATATACTACTGGGGCTGTATATACTACTGGGGCTGTATATACTACTGGGGCTGCGTGTATACTACCACTGGGGCTGTATATACTACTGGGGCTGCGTGTATACTACCACTGGGGCTGTATATACCACTGGGGCTGCTGCTGTATATACCACTGGGGCTGCTGCTGTATACTACCACTGGGGCTGCTGTATATACCTCTGGGGCTGCTGTATACCACACTGCTGGGGGCTGTATACCTGTGCTGGGGTCCACCCTCGGCTTATACACGAGTCAATAGATTTTCCCAGGTTTTGGGGGCAAAAGTAGGGGGGCCGGCTTATACACGAGTATATACGGTATTTAGAATTAATTGTATATGTCTATTATATATATATATATATATATTTCCTTTGTAATATCAATATACACATACACAATATTAGGTATGGAATGATTATATTATAATTCAATAGCTCTTATATATATAATAATATTTATACACCCTGCCACTTGGGGATTATTGCACTAGCCCAAATCAAAAATTAGAAATATACTATATTAATATATGTATCCGTTATAGATCAAAACAATTGATAAGGGGATTAAGGGAAATTATTATTAGGCACATCATATGGCGTAAATACTATGCAGTTCGCAGTATGGTATGTCCAAATGGACTTTTAGATCACCTATATGTGCAGAATCAATCAGTAGTGCTGCCTACGCCCTCTCAGTGCTACAATTAGACTTAACCACCGTTTTAATCCTAACAGCCCATGATTTCATTAAACATATATAAGTGCTATCCCATATAGAAGAAATTGTTTTAACGATATAGTGCCAGGGTCTTATGTGCCCAGATAACCTTATCTTACAGCTTATATATTATAGAGCCTCTTGCATAGTGTTACATTCAGTACCTGTATATATCAAGTCCTGCATCAAGCGTGCGCCCTTATGCGCATTTCGGTAATTCACCTTTGAGGGCTTGTGAGTGAGGGGGAGGGTTAAAATAGTAAGGAGGACCAATCAGATGCGGCTCTCGTCATAGCGGCAGACGCTTAGCCCTAACGTAACGCACGGCCCTGCGTCATCTGCAGCGTCATGGAGAGGCGTGTCTGCAGGTCACCTGACCCGCAGTACGCTCTCCATAGAAACGCCAAACTGACAGGCGGACCGGCGCCATCAGGGAAGCGCCCGCACAACACAGAGTTGGCACACATCAATAGTGGATTCATATTAGTTATTAGGATTGTAGGCAATCCTCTAGGGATCAGTATAAAACTATGAATTCTAACAGTTGAATTTGATATACATCGCTATAATATCTATATTGCATGTTATATCAACCAACAGATCACATAAGACGGTTGGTGTACACCATATCAAATGATAAGAGTATAGATGGTACATACCATGCTATCACTCAACTATAATACACCATTCCATCAAATGACTTCACATAGTATAGTCACATCCAAAGCGATCATCCTGTGGTGAATCCCATACATCACAAGGGTATACACCCTATCAGACAAAAAGCGTATTATTAATTCATATTAAGATTGCTATTAATATTGGCTAACCACAGAGAGCTATAATGGCTATATAGACATATGCAATATACATAACACTTAATGACATAAATATATATAATAATAAATCTCATGTATATCTTCAATTCCACTGATTATGTATTTCATGTGTTGCCATATGCAAGCATTATTCTTCTTGGATCACCATAACTGAATCCACTGGTAATACATCATATTCATGTTTATATCAGAAGCAGCATCAATTCCTCAATACTAGAATAAAATAATTTAATAAGAAAATCAATATACAATTTAAAAGAACCACTTATGCCCTGACATGGAATATAGACTTCAAAGATAAGGCACATAGCTAATGGTCTCATTAAGGCCTGCTGGTTGGACTGTTTTCAAGGTCCAAATCCAACGCGTTTCAAGTTGGGCTAGCTTAACAGTGGCATTTCCACCACGAATGCCAAGGTCAACCTTAATTCCCTTATCAATTGTTTTGATCTATAACGGATACATATATTAATATAGTATATTTCTCATTTTTTGATTTGGGCTAGTGCAATAATCCCCAAGTGGCAGGTGTATAAATATTACTATGTATATATAAGAGCTATTGAATTATAATATATTCATTCTATACCTAATATTGTGTATGTGTATATTGATATTACAAAGGATATATATATATGTGAAATAATAGACATATACA